>VZDJ01000041.1:375545-735279 GCA_008694505.1 Cyanoderma ruficeps
TCTGCTGTGAGCAGCCACCCCAGGAGTATTGGGAAACTGGGATGTTTGTCCTGCCTGTGCCCCTTTGTCAGCACCGTGCCCTTCCTCACTTGATTTTTGGGGTCAGCAGGGTGCATGTCCCTGGCCACCGTGCCACCCCACACAGCAGTTGCACTCACCTCCAACCTTGGGGCTGGTGTAGGAAGTGTAGTCCGGGGCTGACAGGCCCAGGCTGCTGGCCAGCGGCAGGTGCTTGCCATGGCTGTGGGGCCGCCCCCGTGAGGGGGCAATGGCCACCGCGTTGTTCAAGGGTAGTTTGTCTGGAGGGACAGAGATGGGTGGGGGGCTCAGCAGTAGGCTGCATCCTCCTATTGCATTTATTCACTTGAGCGAACTTACTTTTCCTCATCACACCAGCGCCTTACCTGTGCTGTTTCTGGGGGGCCCCCGGGCCAGCCCCTCGCCCAGCGGGACCTGCACACCCCCCAAGAGGTTGTCCATGTTCTCAGAGGGGCTATGACCTGGCTGCTTCAGCAGATCTGTCAGTGTCCTGGAGAGGGGGTGAAGGGCTGTTAGATCAATATCCTCCTTCCCTGAGACCCCTAATGCATTTCAGCCCTGAACTCCACTTTTTGAAGGCAGAGCTAGGCAGCCTGGGGGTAGGAAAGAGCCACTGGTAGGAGTGCACCCCAGAGTGCACCCAGGCTACTAATCCAGCTTTTGCAGGAGGGCTAACAGGTCTAACAACTAACTGGGATCTGGCTGGGGCTGAGCCCTCCCAGAGCCAGGGGCATCAGTGGGTAAGAGTAGTGAAGGAGATGCATGGCTTGGAGCAGGCTGAAGGTATAATGAACTGAGATAGAGGAAACTCCTCTGATGGAAGCTGGGACATCTCTGGGATGCTCCCCTAGAGTGAGAGCCTGGTGGAAGAGGGGAGAGAAGACAACATCTCCACTCAAGTCCCTTTGAAACAGAGAAGACCCCAAGGAAGGGAATAGAGAGGCCACTTGCACCCCTGTGGGGAAGGAAATAAACTATTGGTAGCCTCTTGCGCAAGCACTGCCTGTGCATAAGACCCTCCTTGTAAGTAATAGCATTAAACACCATTATGTAAGATAAAGCCTTATTTTGTTTAACATTCATGGATAGAGATTCTGCAGTCCCACCACAGCACGCTGGCAGTGCCAGAGCAGGGTATGCAGGCAATGCCAGGGTGGGGCACAGCAGCCATGCCAGAGCAGGGCACACTGGCAGTACCAGAGTTGGGGTCACAGCAGTGGTGCTGGAGCAAGGGCATGCCAGCAATGCCGGAGCAAGGTACACCAATGCTGGTGGTGCCAGAGGAGGGTACAACTGCAGTGACAGAGGGAACACATTGGCAGTCCTGGAGCAGGACCTAGCCACATGCCACTGCCGCCTTTGGCAGCAAGTCCCAGGACAGGATGGGATGCTCCTGCTGGCGCAGGGCTTTGTGATGAGAAATAACGCCATTCCCCCTGCAGAGACCATCACTGCATGACTGCAAGAGTGCAGGGGTGTCCATTCCGGGCTTTTTTTGGCTCACCAATCCCCAGCTCATTCTCAGCCTCAAAGGCTCTGGCTGCCTCACAGATGCACACCATGATGGTTAGCAAGTGGTTGGATGATAAAACAGCAGATTAAACTCAACATGCAAAAATGCAAATTGGAGACAAAGGGGGGAATGATCCTGACTTGGTAGATGTGTCAGCTCATGGCACTGGAATGCTCAAAAACCCAGTGAACATGATGCTCAGAATTTCCAGGAAAAGCAGTGAGAACAGGGGAGAAATTATACTGTCATAATATCCTGCGGAATGCTTATGCTTGTGGGGACCTGAGGGAGCCTTTTCCCTCCCAGTGTGGATTCAGTCAACATCACAGGTGAGGAGCAAGAGAAAAGCTACAAGGAAGGGTCACTTGCCCTGTGGGTTAATTTCACATCATTCTTGGGAAGCTTAATCTGTAGATGCACCAAGAGGACCCTGATAGAGCTGAAGAAATTGAAATGAGTGAGGAACAAACCCTGGCAGCTGACCACCGGGACGGCAGCTTGGTAGAAAAGGGCCTGGGGATCCTGGGGGACACCAATTTGACCATGAGCCAGCAGAGTGCCCTTGGGACAAAGGAGCTGAATGTTTTCCTGGTCTGCATTAGGCAAGGTGGTGCCAGAAGGTCTAAGGAAGGCGATCCTTCCTCTCTGCGCAGCAGGTAAGGCCACACCTTCTGGAGTGCTGGCTCCAGCTCAATACAGGAAAAGCGTGGATGTACAGGACAGAGTCCAGGGAAGGGACACAAAGATGGGACTGGAGCATCTTTTATATGAGGAGAGGCTGAGAGAGCTGAGACTGTTCAGCCTGGAGAAGAGAAGGTTTTGGGGGATCTTATCAATGTACATGAGTATCTGAAGGGAGGGTGCAGCAAGAACAGTGTCAGGCTGACAAGAGGTGACAGATGCAAACAGAAACAGGAAATGCTGTTTAAACAGAAGAAACAACATTATTCTTCCTGCAGGAGTAGTTAAATGCTTGACCAGGCTGCCTGGGGAGGCTGTGGCATCTCCATCCTGCAGCTATTCAAAACCTCCAACTCCCCAGGAACCTTCCTGCAACAGGCTGACCCAGCCAGGGTTCAGGCCATGGATGTTCCAGTTGGAGAAACTCTGGGCACAAGCCTGGGTGGGCAGTGGGCTGTGCCTAAGCAGGGCAGGGGGAGGCAGGTCCCCTGAAGCCATGGGTGTGGGCTGTCAACTCAGTGAGCTGCTGCCCTGTCAACTCCCACCTTCCCTGGGGTGCACTGCTCACCAGCCTCTCCCTACTGGACGCTGCCTACTCTTGCCTGTCCCCAGGGCCAGCATTCAAACAGGCTTGTCTCAACAGGAAGTTCAGTGTGATTTGACCTATTTTTTAAATCATTTTTCCTTTTCCTTGGGTCTATTTATGAAGCTTGAGCAATCCTTCATCTATGATTTCTCTCCACATAAATCCATCAATGCTCTTTCTCATAAACATGCCCTCCGTGCTGACTGCTCAGGGCATGTAGACCAAAATGATTAACAACAATGGCTCGAGCAGCAATTAATGAGCTCTTTTGCTAAAGTGAGAAGTGCACATGAGTCCCCAGCAGCAACAACACTTGGATACACTCTGCCCTTGCACCATGAGTAGTGCCTCTGGCCTGGGCTGCCACTAGAGCTCACAGGGGCTTCCCCTTCCCTGGCTCATCCCCAGGTGATACAGTACAGGGAAGGTGGACATGGAGGGTGACACTATGGAGGAGCTGTTGTCTCACTGAACATCACCTTGGGGATTTTAAGCCTCAGTCTGCTCCTGTGGCTGGGGGGCTTGAGGAAGGTCAAGCCACATCTCACATCACACCTAGGTCCCCTGGTAGTCTGCAACGCAAAGATGGATCTGGAGTGCAGATGGAAGAAGGGAACGGAGAGCAGATGTAGCTTTAGACCTGCACTGCTCATTTGCAAAAAGCCCTGATGAATGGCACCACTGAGGCCTCCATGCACTCTCTGGCCATGGATGCAGGGCACATGTGTGCATGTGGCTTGCCACCCAGCTTGCCTGAGTGTCAACTGGGCAGGTATGCAGCCACCTCCATGGCAAGCCTAGTTCTGCTTAAGGGTGCAACAAAGATGCCCCAAACCAGCCTAGTGCAAGACCAGAGACCAAGCAAAGAGGCGGATCCAGAAGCAATGATGATGGAGGCCAAGAGAGCTTCACAACAGAAGCCATGCATGAAGCAGTCAGTGCTCCTGGTCCAAGGAATGTGCCTGTGTGGGAACAGGACACTGACCTGGGCATGGCAGCCCACCCCAGGGTCTGACTCTCTTTTGGAAGGCCCAAGCCCCATACCTAACAAGCCCAGCAGGAGAGAGTATGAAAGTCCTGGAAAAGGGGCAGGGAACAATGGAGGGGAGACAGGAGCACAGCCTGCAGCAAGGAGGAGAGATGACAGACTCATGAGGTGATGTGACATTGCCATGAGCTGGAGTGAGCCCTTGTTGGGGACACAGAAGGTGGCAGTCACTGGATGAGTGGGGTGATGAGGTTTGTAGCAGAGGTGCAGCATTGCAGGAGGCAAAGAGCATGCTGCATCCACAGGTGAGCATCCTGAGCATCCTGGCTGGTCACACCATCTCTGCACCCAGTGAGAGCCTCATCTTCACCTCCCGAGGGATACATTTCCCACAGCCTGCCATGTGTCTGCTCAGGGCAGGGGTGCCATCCATGCAACCAAGCAGCACAGGCACTGTGGGACACCTGTCCAGTGGGGCTAGTACACTCAGGGATGCTCAGGAAAGCTTGGGGTTCTGAGGATCTCTTTGAAAAATGGGAGTTGCAGGAGAGGATACTGAAGCTTGGGCCAAGTGGAAATGAGCATCCCCAAATGTTACATTCAGTCTAGGGACAGTCCTCCAGGTCTCCTTCCCTACTGGAGCTGGGTGCTCTTTCATCCCCCAGAGAGCCAGGGCAGCATGTGATAGCACACCATGCTGCCTGAAAACACTCTTTCTAGGTCTTCACCACTACCTGCTACCATGAACATCAACTGCAGACATGGCCCTGGACTTGAGCATTGCCAGAGAAACACCCAGCATGGCTGGATGCATAGTGGGGCTAAATTTGGAGACCCCAAATAGCATAGGGACCCGTGGAGTGAAAAGCCAAGACTGAGCCCTCGCCTACTGCAGCTGCCAGGGCACCTGCTTGTGACAGCTGTTTTGCCCCTCTCCAGAATTGCCCCTACTCCCTAGGAGGCTGCCCTTTGCCCAGTTCTTCCATAGCTTCCATAGCATTGTTCACACCAGCTATAAAATTGCATTTCCCACACAGAGTGTTTTCTGGGGCATGTGCTTGCTTTCAATGTAATGGGCACAGACAGATCCTGGAGGCCCCCAAGGACCCAGTGTCCTCGGAGATCCGGGAACTGAAGAAAAACACAGGCAGGTGTTCCTGACTCAACACAGGGTTTGGCCAGGCTAAGCGAGTGCTGGGGATAGATGCCAAGCATGAGCCGAGCAGGAAGGAGAGGCGATTGCAGGAGCTGCCATAAGGCCCTGCAGCAGAAAGGCGGATGAGGACAGGAGGACAAACCAGGTAGCTGCAGTCCCTTGAGCACCCATTTCCCTGGGTGAACCAGCAGCCAAATCCATGAGGAGACAAAGATATGTTGAAGATGGCCAAGGTGTGGGGGTCTCAGGACAAGCTGGGCACAGGCTCAGGTGTCTCCACCAGGAAGGAGCTAATTGCACCTGGTCACTCTTCTTGGGTTTGGACCTGGACCAGAACCGTGACAAACGACATCTGGAGGTGCAGAAGTGGTTGACCTTACCCCCCAAGCAAGAAACCTGCAAGCAGCAGTGGTGGGAGCTGTCCAGGGCAGCACAAAGTGCTCCCCAGGAGCAGAAAAACCCCAGTGGGAGGGAGGGAGGGGTAGGAACGGAAATCAAGACGACCGTGCAACAGGGAGCTGGCCCAAACCCATGATGCGGTGCCCAAGGAGCAAATGAGAAGCTCCTACCTGAAGCACTGGGAGAGAGGCAGGGTGGCACTGCCCATGCTTTGGGCCATGTGTGGGTACATAGGCAAGGCAGGTAGAAATAGTCCTGCCATCTCAGAGGCACCAAGATGAAGTGTATTCCCCCAGCTGACAAGGCACAGTGAAATGAAGGTGACAGCATCCCTTTTTGGATGCTGATGCCGTGTACCCAGCCTTTGGCACAGTCTCCATCAGCCCAGCACCCAGGAAGTCATGTCAGCCTGGTGTCTTGCCTGGTTCCTGGGGCTCTGCACCTGATGCACCACTCCTGCCCTGCCAGGGCTCGCCAGTCACCATCCATGTGGAACCAGAGCTGCTCACAACTTGCACAGAAGGACATAGGGCACAGAAGAGGGCAAGACTTCTCCTGACTTCTGCAGTGATGTAGGTGCCCTTCTGACTTTGTCCCTCAAAGGTGGCCGAGAAAAATTCACCTTCTCCCGATCTGTATGCTAGCGCCCAAAAGATCTGTGCCTTCAGGGAGAACAGGCACTTATCTCTCCAAGCTCAGTGGGAAAATTCAGGCTTGCCTGAGTTTAGAGGGAGAGGGGGACCATGGGAAACACACGGCTCCAGCAGTGCACAATTGAGGCTACCCACAGAAAACAGCCCCTGGTGAGTAGCAGCAGTCCCACCAGCATCTGGTGGTGGGAGAAGACAATATCTAATGGCAGGGGGTGAGTGCACAGGTCCACATGTCCCAGGGTCTGACCCCTCCTCGAGCACAGTATCTCCTTCCCAGGAGGTGGGGAGGATGACCAAAAAAAGATGCGGTGGAAGGGGAGTCAGGAGGCTGGCAGAAGCCGTATTGATCCTGTCAAGGTGCCAGCACTTCCTCAGGCAATGCGGGGAGAGGCACGGGCATGTAGCAGCACACAGCCAGGCTCCCTGCCAAGGTGGGGGCACAACATGTATCCCCCCAAAACTGCCTCTTGTGTCTCAGGAAAGTCCTGTGACCCTCCACCAGACTCAGTATGACCCTCCTCCAATATCCTCTGCTCCCCTGGGTGGGTGAAAGGAGTAGGATGGGTCTGGATTTGGGGTGCAGCACCCAGTGGCTGCATAAGTCCCAAATGGGCAGGGGAAGAAGGGTGCCCCAGGGGAAAGAGTGAGTGTGTTGGTGCTGGGGGTTGCAATCAGGACAGCTGCCTGATCATACTGATGAAATAATTTCCACCAGCCTTGCTTCTCCTTTTTTTAAAAGCTAAAATCCCTTAACGAAATGGCATGAAAATGGTTTTCTCTCCAGGCTTGATGTCTTCACTGGGAAGATGCAAAGTTGAGCCCCAAAATGGGGAGAGAAGCATGTATTGGCAGCGGGAGTGAGAGGGGAAGATGCACCGACAGCCACAGCAGTAGCACAGGAGTTTGAGGAGATGCAGGGGTTCTCCAGTGCCAAAGTGTGTCTGACACCTCGACCTTCTCCCCACCAGCCCTTTGCTCAGCTCCAGGAGCGGGCTGAAAAGCAGGGGTTGGAGCCACAGGGCATGGGCTCCAGGAACAAGCTGCCCAACTTTCCACTGGAGGGTGTGCTCCAGGAGGTGTAAGAGTGTGGTCACCCATTGCAAGGGCAGTGTCCCACGCTGGTGCACAGAGCAGACATCAGGGCATACCCATGCACACACACACACACGCGCATGTGCACATATGCACACAGAGTTGGCACAGCAACCACAGTGGAACTGTCATTGCCACATCATCTCTCCCAGCACTGCAAGCAAGACTGAGATCAAGGGGACTGCAGTCCAGAGTCACCCCACACACAGTCAGACCCAGTCTCACCTTCCTGGGACATTGGGAACCACAGATTTGTTGGGGGGGCAGTAGGAAAGCCACATTCTATAGCTCACATATCACCCACCCCCACTGGCTGGTGGGTTGGCACTCCAGAGGCAGGGACATGCCTCCTCAAGAGACAGAGCAGATCATTTTGAGAGGAGATGGGTGTACAACCACCCCTTCTCATGGAGGCTGTCCTGGCTGCCAGCTCACCCTACTACGTTAGTGGGTTGCAGCCAACCCACCCCCTGTTGTCTCAGCATGCTGGGACAGGGATTTCAGGGATCTCACCTCACCCTCTTGGCAGTCCCAAGGTGAAGCCAGGGCTCAGTCTACGCAGCGGGCTAGGAACATGAGCTGCCACCCATGGGGAGATGAAGTGGGGAAGGTGGGGGGACTGGACTCCTTTACCTGGAGACGGTCATCTCTGTCTGGGGACCCTGTGCCTTCTCCAGGCCCAGCTTGGTGAAGATGCCCACCAGCACCATGATGGCCACTACACCACAGATGATGTAGACGATCATGTTGGTCTTGTCACGAGTGGGGTCCTCGGGGGTCTCCTCCACCCGGGCAGGCGGCTGGCCCGTGTTGACCCAGTTGGGGGTGTCATAGTTGGAGCAGCCACTCTGGTCCAGCCGCCCGGGCTTGAACTGGCAGCAAAAGCGGTACCCGCAGGTTCCACAGCAGTACTGGTAGATGCCGGCGTTGCAGTTGAACGGCGGATCCCACTGCCCCATCACGTCGTAGTACCCGCGGCAGCGGTCCCCCCCCGGTGGTGCCGCTCCTGTGGGCGCTGGGACCGTGGTCTCCGGCGGCGGTGCTTGGCTGCTGTTCCCGCTCTCCCCGGGCCCCCCTGTGCTGGGCTCGCCGCTCCACACCCGGCCCGGCTTCAGCAGCACCAGGCAGCAAATACCCACGACGTAGCTCGGCTCCATCCGCCCGCGGCTCCGGGGGGCCATCCGGGCGAGGAGACGAGTTAGAGCCGCTCGCCCGGGACCGGCCGCATGGCCGCCGAAGAGCCCCGATGGAGGAGAAACGGGTTGGGGAGAAGGGGGGCGTAATGGAGGGAAATCAAAAAAGGGTAGAAAAAAATAGAAGTGGGTGAAAAAAAAAAGTGCGAGGGGACGTACCCTCTCCCAGTTTCTCCCCAGATCGGCCGATGGGAAGAGAAATTTAGAGCAGGGGGCGAGGCGGGCGGCATGGGAGAGCCGCCACCTCCCGCCGGCCGGGGAGGGGACGCGGCGGCGGGCGGCGGGAACGGGCGGGGGGGTCGGGCGCCGGCGGCCGCCCCATCCCCGCGACTCTGCCCGTGCCTCCCCCGGCACCGCTCTCCGCGCGGAGGAGAGAGAAGGGAAAAGCAGCCAAAACCCTTCTCACCAGGGCGGGAGGAGCAAGAGGAGCAGCAGCAGGAGGAGGAGGAGTGCGGGGGAGAGGGGGAGGGAGCCGGCGCGGCCAGCGAGGCGCGGGGGGCTCGGCTCCCCCGCCGCCTGACAGCCTCCCGAGGAAACCGGAGAAGGTCCTTCACCGAGTCCTCTGTCAGGCTCCCCGCCGCCACCGGTCGGCAGGACTCCTGCCCTCCCCGTCGGGCAGCCGCCGCGGGCGGCCGGGCACGCGTGGCGCCAGTCCCGCGCTGCCCGCCTACCCCCGAGCACCACGAAGCCCCGCCGAGGCACCCCCACTCGCCCGGACGGGAGCTGCGGGGCCCCGCGCTGGCACAGGAGGGGTGTANCAGAGCCCCCGGTGTGGTGGGGCGCCCTTCTGCAGCCCCTCACCGAGAGGACACTTAAGGGAGGGGGGAGAGCAGCATCCCGATCCCTTGTGAACATCAGAGCATCTCCCAAGGGGAGCTGTCGACAGGGGGCAAAGTGGGAGGCTACTGGGGCACCCCTAGAAAGTCATCCTCCACAGAGTCCCGATGATTTTCAGCCAGCCACTGGCTGGCCCTGTGTTTGGACTTCGAAGTTCAGACTCTCTGGGGAATCTGCACCCACTGCTCTGGTCTCTGGCTAGTGCCACCCATGCCCCTCTTCCCAGAAGGGCATGATTTGCTTTTCCTGCTCTGGGGCCATTGGGGTAAGAGCAGGGTGGGGCAAACTGAGGGGTCATCAGGCCCCTTGCCCAGCACTAACACATTGTACGGCCTGTAACAAGGGTGGTTGGGGTGAGGGGCAGTGATATATGGGAGCTGTGGCTGCAGCCTCATCACCTCTAGACAGACCTAAAATCCTGTACCAGGGAAAGTCAGCAAATCTGGCATAAACACTCTGGTTTTGGGCATATATTCCCTCCATGCTCTGTGAGAGAGAGGATGAATAATGCATTGCCCTGTCCTGCCCTGTTGGTACTCTAGCCTGGGGGATGTGGCTGCTCTTGTGCGGCATAGTGCTGACACAGGAGACCCTAGCTCCCAGGCAAATGGTGATACAAAAAGACGTTATAATGATGGAGGTGGGATTAAACAGGTGGGGGAGGCTCACCTCCCTCTGGCAGATGCATCCTTCAGGCCAGCACTGGACCAGCCTGTCCTCAGGTGCCATGCCTTACCTGCCACATCACAGGGGCAGGTTGAAGGTCTCACATGGGATGAAACACTCCATCATCATCCTGCATTTGCATCATGGCAATCTGCTATTTCAGGCTGACGCTTTGCACAAAAAGCTTCCCACCTCATCGAGGGTGAAACACTAGTGTGTTTTGCTGGGGGATGGATTTAGAGGATAAAATATCCATTCCCTATTCACCAAGCCTGAGCCCTGCAGGCCCCCGGTCGCTTCCCATCTGGAGTCTGGCAAAAGTCAAAAGCATTGAAAACATGGATGAGGAGAGCAGCTGGAACCTGGGATGTGTCCGATCAGCCCCCAGTGCCTCAGCCTAATAGAGACCCATTACGTAAGGTAGCTTGTAGCTTTCAGAGCTTCCTGAAAGGTATAAAAATCTAGTGAAGTGGAAGAAAACTTCTCATCTCCAGAAGCTACACTTTCCCTGCATCTGGGAGGACTCTCTGATGAGAGGCCCCATCGTCTGGAGGTTGCAGACATAGGGGTCGTTACCGCTAAGAGCGGAAAAAGCAGCATTGGCCTAGAGGGAAGCTGCGCAAGCAAAGTTTGCTGCTGCCCAGGTAACGACAGCAATCGTTTCCCAGGCACCGGGTGATTGCTCCCGACATGTGTGAGCAGAGTCGCCCCGGGGGCCCGGAGACTTAACAGGCAGAAAGGCACAGACTTTAACAGACTTAACAGGCAGAGCGAAAAACTGGACAAAATCGGGGGGTTTGCTGGAAAATGGTTGCCTGGCATGACATGAGAAGAAGGAAACGGATTTAAGGCAGGGAGGGAGGATGTTACTGAGTGTGAAGCAGCCGATTTAAAGGGTTTCTGGGAGCAAGAAGGAGGGAGTAAGAGCCGCTCGCAGGCGTTAGCTGCGTGTATCAACCCAGGAGGAAACCAAAACCGAGGGCATGGTGCGGAGGAGCACCCGCCCAGCACGTCCCCGGCTCGTAGGGCCGGCCGGGGCTGGCTCCGTGCAGTGCCGGCACCAGGGGCTGCAGCCCGCAGCCCCGCCGAGACGTCAACTCATCTTTGTCAAATAAGTGACCCACCCACTAGCTGCATCCCCACAATGAGGGAGCTGTGAGAGGGAAATCCTGTAGCCCGGCACCTATGCTCTCACATCATTGGGAAGCAGCGGCAGGACCCGCAGGAAAATTCAGGTCAGCAGGGATCTCCGGAGAAAAAACGAAGAATGTGCTTGCAACATCCGCGGGCACTTTTAGGGACGGGGATTTGGGAGAAGAGCTCCGTTAAACTTTGACCACCAGCCTTGGAGGATGTCACGTAAATATTCCTTGTAGTGACAATGCCACCCGGACTACAGAAGGGTGTCTCTGCCCCTGCAGAAATAGGATATATACGCAATTCAACACTGAGTGGGGAGGGATATGGTAAGCGCTAACACTGTAAACACATTGTTTCTGGCAGGCCACGGTGATCTGGAGAATCAGAGAAGGATCTTCTCTGTCACAACCAGAGACCCCGACAGACCCACATCCCCACCGATCATGGGGGTGCAAGCCTAGCAGAGCTGCCAGGGCCGAGGAGCAGGAGGAGGAGGGAGCCATCACCATCATCAATGTGAAGTAAAGCCCTGGGAGCCCCCTGAATGTGGGCGGCTTTGGGGTGCGGTCAGCTCCTGAGAAAAGCTAGCAGTGGGTGTTTGGAGCCACAAAGCTACCCAGCCAGCCATGCCCCCCCTCCCCATCCAGGGAATCAGAGAGACTTTTTCCTCCAAAAAAGTGATTTTTACTGTGCAGGACTGAGCTGGACTCAAGGCCAAGGGGTGAATGAGGGAAAGGGTGCTGCTGTGGGGTGGATGCCCCATCTCAAAGAGCTGTGCTGCAATAGGAGCATTCCAGCACCTCATGTTTGTGTGCTGAGGAGTGCTTCCAGGCTGGGTTTTGCTGCTTGCAAATCAGCAGCTAACACCCGACATCATCAGCTAGGAAGAGCTGAAGGCAAAGGAAGGCTGTCAGGAAGAGCTTCCAGCATGGGCTGCGACACTGTCCCCTGCTTGGAAGCAGAGGAGAGTCAGTGCTCCTGCCACCATCCCTGGGAGTACATGGGGCATGTGCATCCCCCCATACCTTCCACCATGCCCCAGGATACACCAGAGAACCCTGCTTCACTCTGAAACTTTAGCTACTGAAGCTGGTTCTCTTCCAGCTGGGGCAAGAGCCAGGGAAGAGTCTCCCCTTGCCTTTGTCTCTGTGACAGAAATTTCTTTGGCCACCAGCATCCTGCTCGGAAGTTCTGAGTTTTATGAGACCCATTGTCTAGGACTGGGATATGGGACCCCTTGACTGCAATTAGGGATCCCTGGGGTCAAGTGCTGGGTTAATGTGCAATAAGATGTTACTCCCCTCCTCACATTATCATAGGCTCAATGGATTAGGGAAACCAAAGCAGATCTTGGGCTGCTGGTGTTGGAAAACTAAAGCAAGAGAAAGTTAAATGCACTGGGGGGGCACAGAGATGAGGTGGCTGAGCCCAGAGCAGCCACCATGCATCCTATTTCTAGCTCAGTGTTCACAAGGGTTTTATTCTCCTGCCTGTGCTTGATGCTTTGGCAGTAAAACTACTGTAAAAGAACAACTGTGCCTCATAATGGCCTATAGAGAACACAGAAGCATATGCGCTTTACCATTATCACCATAACTGCAAACATTAAAAAGTTGAGATTTGCAAGCTTCCAGCTTCCCAAAGGCAGTTGGATTTGAATCCAAATGACATCCAGAGGAATGAGGAGAAAATCAGCTCAAAGCAAGGGCTTATTTTTAATTTATGTTGCAGTATCGGCAAGCAGAATCTGGGCTGGAAGCCCGAGCTCCCTCAGCTGCCACTGTTAGAGGCCAGCCGTGCCTCCACATACAGCACAAAGGTCCATGGGCATCAGCTGTGATCCCCAGGATGTCTGCATATAGACTTCGCATTTAGGATTAGACTTTGAGACAGTGCTGGTAAATGCTCCCCCTTTGCAGGCACTTGGTACCCATCAGCTCCCTAGCTCAAAGGTTTTGCTGGTGCCGTCTGGAGGTTGTGTTGGGGATGGCTGCAGAGTCTTTGCAGTCCCCTTTACACTCTTATGAGCTTCAGGACAGTCAGTGGGATGTTGGACCCAAAACTGTCCCCTCACTGGTGCCTGCAGTCTAAGTAGGAGCACCCCAGCCTCAAACCTCCTTCTACATTGGGCTTGTGCAGCAGGTCCCTGCTGCTGTCCTGGGTGGACCCTGAGTATTCCCTCCTTTCCTCTTTAAAGTACATTTCTGTTGCCCGAGTCTTTCTGTTCTCCTGTCTTTCTGTAGAACTTCTGGCGCAGCCTCAATGTAAATAAAATCTATTCTTAAAATGTTTACATACTTCTCCTGTGAGAGAAGAATTGATTGATGGTTCTATTCACCATCTAGGTCGAAAGAGTGGTAATCTGTGTAGCCAATCCCTTGACCTCTGTACATATCTATAAATATTAAAATCAAAATAAAAATAATTAAACAGCTTTGAACAACTCGGTCTCTAGAGTTTCTCTCGCCTGTGTTCCTTAATTGGAACACGCCCAGCTTTGCCCCGCGACATATTTCTACCAGTTTTACAAGCATTAAAAAGCCATATAAACACCTGGAAGCAGCAATGAACAGCCCAGCTTACTCAGCAGTGCAGTGGCACCTCTGGCTACACTCCTTCTCTCCATCCCCTCCACTCTCACCCCTAACCACCCCTCATGCAACGCGCTGATTCAAACCACAGTCATTTAGGCCATAACACATCTAAAGAGAGAAAGGATGAGAGCAACCATTGCAATCCAGGGCATCCTTAAGGACCAGCGTAACAGCTGTGTATGAAGGGGGGTCTGCTGCAGGAAGGATGGGAGGCAGCAAGGCCAGCTGCATGCTGCTTCAGCCTGTGGAGCAATAAAAACCAGACAGTGCCATCAAGACGGACTCAGTGCTTCCCCTCCGGTGCTTGAGGACCTGAGATGGTGGTGGTGGCAGTGAGCTGTTGGGGTTTGCTGGGATGGGGGATTTAGGGCGCCTTTTCCGGCGTCCGAGGCAGGGTCTGCAGGAGGAGGCCATATGGCCGGGACCAGCTTGCTGCATGCTGTCCCGGTGTCAGACCAGCAGCAGCAGCAGAGCCTCTCCTTGGGAACAGCGGCCGTGCCAAGCACAGGCTCTGGCACAGATGCTGGCCGGCTGCCAGGTACTCTCAGGTGCTGTGGGCGGCTCAGAGCCCACAGGGCAGCATGGCTTGGCCAGCAGGGCTGGATGCCTCCATGCAAACCAGCTGTCCCTCCTCATCTCCTCATCCCCTGGAACCAGGAGACATGTAGGGGCTCATGACCCTCACACAGCACAAGTCTGGGCCAGGTGGATGCAACTGTCCACGTGGTTGTAGCAGGGTATGAATGTTGATGAAGTCTTTGCTTCTACAAGACCAGCATTTTGACACGGAAACAGAGGATGACTGGTGAAACATTGGCAGCAGGAGCACATACAACTCCCCCCCTGCCAGCTCTTCCCTGTGCCAGGGGACAGGCTCTTCCAGCAAAGACTTGAAGGGGCTCACCACACTCCTCCTGTTATGATAACCCTTTCCCAGCAAAGGCTGGCTCCACCGGAGCCCAGTCCACTGGGGTCCTGCCTTTCTTGAGATATCAAGGGGTGAAAAAAATCAGAGATCTGTCCTGAGAAAGAGGAGCTTCAGGCAAATACTGGGTAAGGCTTGTGAGCAGAAGAGGACAGGAAAGATCCTTAATTAAAATCAGGGAGGGGCAGGGAAGGCCCAGAGAATCAGTTTTGCTTCTCTAATGGAAGAGAACAAGGGTGAGAAGGTAAAGAAAACAAAGAGGTGTGGATGTGCAATGCCCATGCACCACCTCTGCACACAGTGATGTGCTGCCTTTGGGATTATCATTATCCTCTGCCTGCCCTTCCACAGGCACTGATATGTGCCAAGCTGCCTCTTCCCCTCTAGCAGCAAACTGCAGCTCTCTGTGCCCTTGGCTTCCCAAGAGTGTCCCAGGATGGATGTACTTGTCCATTGATGTCTCTTTTCACTGGATTACAGAGGAAGGAGAGGGCTTTGCTATTAGAAGGCTCACTGCGAACAGCTGGCTTTCAAGCCAGCTTCATTTCAGCATGATCCGCCTTTGCGAGTGAGAGCTGCTGAAGATGGCCCAATCTTATTAGTGGCAGGGATTTGCTTCAGTTGTCCTGCCATTACCCTGGTGACATTTTGTTGTGCATTAAACCTCTGTCTTTTGGGAGACTAAAAATCAAGCATGCCACTTTCAGCATAGGAACTGTCCTTGTGCCACACCGGCAGCAGCCTTGCTGCAGCAGTCAGGAGTCACCTTGGTGCTCCTACAGATATGTCATTTTCCTTCTGCCTCCCAAATCCCGGCCCAAGGACAGGACAGATCCCATCAGCAGCAAAGCTTTAGGTGAAACAAGTCCTGTGTTTTCCACACAGTGAATAGCTTTGGGACTTAATACAAGGACAGCTGGTGGGTGCACCACTGAAGGGGAACAAAGGACCAGGGCACACTGAAAACTCATATGACCAGGAATGAAGGAGGATCCATGTCAAATGTTGGGGAAAAGAACAGGAAAGGAAAAAGACAAGACATTGGCTCCTAAGAAATAATTTCTGTAGGCCTGTGTGAGGTATACTAAGTGCTGAGGCTGGATGAGGGGCTCAGTAACTACCTGCAGAACAGGAGAAAAACTGAAAATCCAGACAGAGGGATGTATGTGGCTATAGATAGGTCTCAGACTGCACCATTAAAAACATGCCAAAAGCAGCATAGAGGGATCAGGATGGGGGATGTGACAGGTCTGCTCTCAATTCTGCAGCTGTCTTGAGTGCGGCAGGTTGCAGGTGGAGGGGGCTGTGTAGACTCCTGAGAGCTGGCTGATACCATGGGCAGGGAAGGCATGTGACCAAGTGAGGAGAGCTGTGTTGAAGCCTCCCAGGTACTAATCCTCACTCATCACTCTTCTTGGAGGACCAGTTCACAGTCTCATAGTTCTTACAGAGGCAGATGTCCCTGATGTCCTTTGAATAGGACTCTCACTGCTAGACATTCATCTTATCACAAGAGCCCTTGGACACGCTATGCATTTGCCATCTGGTGCTGCTCTTGGCCTCATCATTTCCTTTCTGCCCATCATGCTCTGTTTCAGAATGTACCATTAGCCTTTTGCAGGCAGGGAATGATCCCTGCCCAGGCTGGAGATGGGTTGTGGCTGCTGGAGCAAGGGGGGGAAATGCAGGGATGTGACTGCCCCGATCATTTTTAAAGCTTGCCAGTAATTGTAACAACCAGTGGAGGTAATAGCAAATATGAGGAGAAAAATAAACTCTTGGCATCCACCAGCAGTGGGTTTCTCCTCTACCAATGGCAGCATGGAGAGCCCAGCAGGCTTGGGCCATGTCCAAATTAGGTGCAAAAACTCCCATCCACCATCTTTTTTAAGGATGGGGCAGCTGGCAGACATGGAGTAGATGGCCCCAACACCACTGGAAAAAGGAAGCCATGTGTCAAGCTGCGAGCTGAGAGAAGAGCTTGGCCAGTGCTCTTCCCCAGGGTCCTGCCTGGGGCATGGGAAGAGGAAACCACACCCTGGGCAGAAACCAAGCTGGCTCAGGAACCTGCTTCCCAGCCTGCCCCAGAGATTCCATGTTAGCACAGATTTGTCACTGAGCGCAGCATGGCCAGAAGCCTCTCCTGACTTTTGCTCCCTTGGCATCTAGGAGACTGAGACCAGACCCTGGGCCTGTGATTTTGGGAGGCATGAAGGATGCAGAATGATAAAGATTTTCAAACATGGGAGCTCTCTTGCCTCAGTTTGTCCCTCTTGAGTGAAGGCTGCAACCCCTGTTTCATGGGGAAGACTGACAACTCAAGGCTGCTCTAGGTAAAGTACTTCCAACACTTCAGGAGAAGGAGAAAAGCCCAGACACTTGCACCATCCTGCAGTATGAAAGTATCACATGCATCAGAGATACCAAATGGCTCTTTGGAGGGGTAGGGGATGTTTTAGTATTGATCTCACATTTAGATCTTTAGCTCACATTTCCAGATTGTCCTTCAGCTCTGAATAAGCTTGCTGGCTGCGTGGTGACAGTGGCCACCGTCAGCCTGCTCTCATCAGGCAGCAGGACCAGGGGGAGAAGGGGTGGCCAGTTTGGTGGTGGAAGGGAAATGTCATGCCTTGCTGAGCAACAGAATTGCTAAGACAAAAACAGCTTGGTCTTGAAAATTAGCAATACCTGAGTGGCTCTTCTTCCATCTTCCATATACCACCAGAGACATTTCCCTGTTGCACCAGCTTTACCTCAGGGGATGGATGCCACTGCAAGCCATGCTGCCCTCACTGCCACTGTCATGCTACTTTCCCCTCCCTGGCCTGCCAGGCAGGCTCTGTGGCTTTAGAAATCAAAGGAGTTGGAGCTCCAAAGGCCCTGTCAGGTTCTCCACCCACAAAAGCACCCATGGGACTCTGCCTTCATCAGCAAGGTGTAGGTTTCTAGTCATCCTTCTCACAGATTTGAAAAGGTAAAATGAATGTAGCCTAGAGGTTCAGGAGCCAGAGATGAAATAAGAAAAGTTTGAAAACTTCACTTCTTTCCTTCTTTCTGTTGTACTGTCACAATCTTTATGCCAGTTTTTGGCTTTCCGCAGGCCTGGCTCCTGCCCTGAGGTGCCTGAGGCTAACACTGTGCCAGGGTCTCCTGAGAGAACTGCTGAAAGGGCTTTGCAGTCTCCTCCTGCAGCAAAGATGCTTTCCCCCTGGAGTGGGAGAGGTGGGCTGCTGGCACCCACCCCATTCTCCCTGCATGTGGTGGGGGTCCCAGGCAGGCTGCCAGACCTTCACTCTCCATCTGGCTCACATCAGAGTGTGGAATCCCTTCTGCACAGTGTGCCTGGAGCTGTGGCTCCTCTCTGGGACATTTCCCGATGAACAGGTCCCCCTCCCTTCGCCTCTTCCCCAGGGCAGCCAAGCTGTGTGGCTCTATGCAAGCGTAGCAGGAGGACAGATCTGAGGAGACAGGAGGAAAATGAACTCCCTTAAATGTGATAGAGGTGACTGCCTGGTTCTGTCAGCCATTGCCCCCTCTGCCCCCCTCTTCCCTGCACCCAGCTTGTCTCCTGCTGTTTTTCTCTCTCTCTCCGGGTACAAGATGTCACAAGGATTAGGCCCAAATCTCCCTGGGTGCTGCACTCGTCCCATGCTCATCTCTTGAGGTCACCTTGGAGTCCAGTGCTGTTACCTCTAAGCCAGGAGTTGGCCACAGAGGCAACTGCATTGAAAATCTCACCCTTGAAATGCTGGGTGGGAACAGATGTGAAGCTCTGTTGTCATCCTTCAGGAACAAACCATTTAAAATGGTTTAAATGGTGACCAGCTAGCACTGCTGCTGAAAGAGGGTCACTGCTCACAGAATTGGCTGGGCTGCACCAGCACAGTGGGGCTGGAGCCAGGGGAGTGCTCAGGCAGAGCCCTGGTTCTAAACCCTTCAAGTTTTGCTACAGTTCCCAGGATGGTCATCAAATATGAGTTTGTGAACCATGGTGCTGGCACAATGGTCACAAGGTGCACACATGTGTGAGGCAGTGAGCACTGAGAGTCACGGCAGTGACTGACACTATCCAGGCAGATCACCCTGGGTTTGGGATCATTGTTGTCAAATGATGTCATTGTGTATTACACTTGCTCCATGACCTTGCTGGCCAGCAGATGCAAACCTTATGGACTCTCCTAGTGAACCTCATCTCCTTCCCAAAATGGCTCAGAGGGGCCATACCTGCCCCCAATGCCCCAAAGCCATTCCTGCCACCCTGTACCTATGCATCTGGGGTGTGTGAGATGGATGCAGTTTTCCTGCTGCCCCCTTTCCCCTGTGCATCCATCCACCCCAACACATTGCCTCTGCCACCATCAGGGCAGCCACCTTCCTCTCCACTGTCCCAGGAGACAGCTCTTGTAGTCCTGGAACACAGCAGCTCTGCAATGGGGCTGCCTCACCACCCGCCTTTAATGAGGAGTTAATTGCAGCTGATGCTGCCTGGGCCAGGGAATTCTCTGCTGGATCTCTGATAGCAGTTGGCCAGGATAGAGTGCAAGAAGAAGAAGAAGAGTCAGTGCTGCCGGTAAATTTGCTCCAAGACAGACAGCAAGGGAGCAAGGGCTGCTGCATCTTTATTCCCTGTTGACCCATTTAAAGCAAGCACCGGTGACTAAGGGAGCTGGCAAGAGGATAAAAATACCTCCCACATGTTCACTAGGAGGTCAGGGACAGAAATAAGGGTGCCATCACCTCTCTGGTGAGTGGTTGGGGTCATGCAGTGTTTCACAATCCCAAAAGTGTAGTCTCCAATGTCTCTCACAGCAAACACAACCACAGTGGGGTCTCCTCTGCTCAGAGCTTCCTGTCACACACTATCCCAAGAGTCAGCTCCCTTGCAACCTCCCTTTCCTTCCTTGGGGCTGAAGCAATCAGAAAATAAACAAACAAACAAAAACCAAGAAACAAAACAAACCCCCCCAAAAAAAACCAAACCAAAAAAAAAAAAAAACCCAAAAAAAAAACCCCAAAAGCAGAGGTTCTCCCTTACTTCCAGCAAAAGGAGGAAAACATCACACAAGGAAATCTTCCCTGCAGACCTCAGCCTGCCAGTTCACTGCACTGCTGTGGAAATATCTGTGTCACTGCACACCCTGTTGGGGTCACATCCCTGTGGAGTTATGTCCCACTGCAGCCAGAGAGGACAGATCCTGGAGTCTTCCTCACCTCCCTGGCATAAGCTGCTCTAGACACTGCATTGCCACCACACGGGAAAACACACATGATTTTCTGGGTTGGCAGCAGGAATCCAGTGCTGCCTTCCTGTCCCCTCCACACTAGAACACCTGGGAACTTTTATACTTTGAGTGGGCTCAGTACACAGTCTCTTTGTTAACAAGATGCGGGAGAGCAGCAGCCACATCTGTTGTCTGGTATTTTATTTGGTCTTCTTGAGGTCACACAGTTGCGTGCTGCTTTATTAACCTTGAAAGACATCTTTTGCAGGCAGAAAAATATTGTACAAACCTGGTTTATTAGCAAACCAAAATGTCTTAAACCAAGAAAGTGGCCTATAGCAGATATCCCATCCACTTGACTGGATTTAACAGTTCAGCAAGGAAGAAGAACCCATGCAGCAGAATGCTGTGCTCAGGCTCAAAATGCTATGCTCAGGCTGAGAGCACCAGGTCTCCTCACATGGGATAGCACAGAGAGGTGTCACAGGGAGGTATCAGCCGCCTTCCTATCTGGTGGGAACAAAGCCCACTGACCAGGCATGGGGACGAGGGCTCATATGGGCCAGGCATGGTTACTGCCATCTGTGGGTTCAGACTTGTGGGGTTTGCTAATAATTTGTTCATAAAAAGATGGGGGCTTGGGATGAGTTACAGCAAGGAGCTGGCAAGCTCTGGGTCTCTTCCTCTTCATTCGTTCCACACTCCCTGTAAGGGATAGAGAAGGCTTGCAAAGCAGCAAGCAAACAAGTTTCTCTTGCCTATGGCATTCATGGACAAACAGATCCCCAAAATCTGGGTGAGCATTAGCAGGAGACTGAATGTTGAGGCAGAGGTTTATGGGCACCAGCCAGTTGCACAGCATGTTGAGTGGGCAACATCAGAACCCAAACAGTACTGCCCTGAAGGACTAGCTTGCTGAATATATCCACCTAGATATATAAGTAGACTGTGTAGGACAATGCCTTTATGCTAGTGAAGGTGTAAATTGGTCCCATGTAGAGTCATTGGGAGAAGCAGTATATGCTGAAATAGGCAGTCCTGCTTACTAAATCTGTAAATGTAGCTCTGGCTATATTTTCATCTTTCTAATAATATGTGCAAATATAGTAAGGATGAATCACAGGCTGCAGGCTTCAGGGTTTTTTCTCCCATCCTTTCTCTGTAAATCCATCATGTGGGGGAGAGGTGCTGAGGGAGAAAAGGAGCTCAGACCCAGGGGAGATTCTGTCCCAACCAAGCTTAAATCTATCCCCTTGCACCTCTGTGTACTGTCAATCCCAGCAAGCAGTACCTCCCACTCTGATTGCCTCCACCATTCCATCTCTGCAGTGTAACATTCCTGCCCAGGAACATTTCTTTCCCAGGACACTTGTGAATCATTCCCAAACCAGTGGACCTGTCCATTGCCGTCTGCATCCCAGGACTGGTACAACCCCACATTTGGATTTGCCTGCTGGGAATTTCTTGCTTTGTTGCAAGGACCTTTTGCAAATGTTAATGCTTTCCTTGCGCTGGAGAGCTCTTCAGCTGATCTGCCAGAACACATTTCACACGCTTCTCCTAAAATTATGCCCTTTGCTTTTCCCAGCATTCAAGCTGAAGCAGAGCCCAGTGTGCCAGCGGCATGCAAGGAGAGCAGCAAGTCGGCTGTGCTGGGCTGCACGGGAAGCGGAGCGAGGGGTTAAGCACTGCCCAAGTGTGTGCTTGCTTCATGCTGGCTCCTGGGCAGAGGGGGAACAGCAGGGATCCACATAGACCCACCGTGTTGCTTGGGCTTTGTGAGTAGTAGCTGGATCATAGGATCCCTTGAAGCAAGACAGGCTTCAGCACTTGACACTTGTGACAGTGCACATAAACCTGAGTTCAAAGCATGCTGCAATGTAGGCATGAGCATTTTAGCTGCAGAGGGCTCTGGACTTGGGCTGAAAGCAAGGGATGAGCTCCTCTTAACACCTCCAAGGCCAGTGGTTTCCCCACAGTGTCTCTCTATTGGAGCCTATGCTGGGCTGTACATACTCTCTGCACAGCATTTAGCCATCTCCTGCATTGCCACTGCTGCTCTCTGGACCAGGAGCAGGAAAACTGGACATGCCCCAGCAGTCCCTGCGGCTGAGGGAGCAGAGGGGGCAGGCTATGATGTGAGAGTCAGCAGGTAGAGAAGTCAAGGAGATCTCTCCTGCGCATGGGGTCAGTGCTCAACGGGTTGCAGTGAACACTCATTGTCACAGGGAGGTGGTGTTTAGGGGGGCTCTTTTCACTGCTGCTCCTGTGGCCATTTGGCATCAGAGCTGGAATGGGGCAGAGGAGTCCTGGGGCATAGGGTTCCCAGCAGCACTCTGGCACAACCTGCCCATGCAGATGGACATCCCTCTACACCCCCTGCATCCTCCCAACCCCTCTATCTTCTTCATCCCTGCATCTGTTATATTCCTCTGTGTGCTCTGCATCCCTCACCTCTGACCACATTCCTCACCTTCTGCCACATGCCCCACATTGCTCTGCATCCTTCAAATGCTCCTGCATTCTTTCATCCTCTGCATCCCACCACAGTTTCTGTAACTTCACACATCCCCTGCATCACCTCATTCCACCACCCCAGAACATATGAGGCTTACAGGGAGCTTGCAATTACCTCAAACTATAAATGAGGACATTTAGTGTTTACCGTCCACCAGTAGGGTTTCCCCAAAACATCCCTGTTAGAGGGGATCCGGATTCTGTCCTGCCCCGGCCCTCCCTGGCCAATGCCAGCTGTAAAGAGTCATGACTATCATCTCTGTGGTTGGAACTGCTTAAGTGCCTCCTAAATGACTCACTGGGGAATTTTTATTATATTTTTAATAACTCATGGTGTCACTACAGGGCATGAAGTTTGCTTCACTGAGTTTGTTTGCCTCTTCCCTTGCAGAGATAAATAATTGAGGAGTTGAAGAGCAAACCAGAAACCCAGAGAGACCACTCCTGGGACTACACTGGGAAGTGTGTCACCCCAGAAGCATTTATAGATTTAATTTTGATATTAATGGTGAGGGACAGAAAGAAAGACAAAAGAGAATTTGTCAGGAGTATATAAAGGGAGTAGGAGAGGCTGGGGCTGTGGCTCTGAAAAGGGTTTGGAAGGGAGATAACAGGTCTCTTCTTCCCCCTCATCCCAATCCACTGCTCCATTTCTTTCTGGCTGTCCATGACAGTATTGTCTAGTGCCAAAATGATGCTCTCTCTCATTTGCATTCACACTGCAAATAAGCTAGGACCATCCTCAAGGGAAGGCAGCAGTGGCCATGAGGGGCCAGCAAGGGTGACCAGCT
Organism: Cyanoderma ruficeps; assembly: GCA_008694505.1. NCBI lineage: Eukaryota > Metazoa > Chordata > Aves > Passeriformes > Timaliidae > Cyanoderma > Cyanoderma ruficeps. Next base: position 398,538 of record VZDJ01000041.1, read on the forward strand.
GCAGCTGTCTGTCATGTGCTCATTCTTCTCCAGGGAAGGAGACTGGATCCTTTCTGTGAGGGTTGAGGCCCTTGTCACAGAATCACTAAATCAATTAGGTTGGAAAAGACCTCTGAGATCATTGAGTCCAACCTGTGACCGAACATCCCCATGTGAACCAGACCATGGCACTGAGTGTCACATCCAGTCTTTCCTTAAACACCCTGAGGGACAATGACTGCACCAACTCCCTGGGCAGCCCATTCCAACGCCCAATCACCTTTTTTTCTGAAGAAGCTCCTCCTAATGTCCAACCTAAACCTCCTATGGTGAAGCTTGAGATTGTGTCCTCCTTGTTCTGTTGCTGGCTGCCTGGGAGAAGAGACCAAGTGTCTTGGTTTGGGAAGACAGGTATCTGGAGTTTCCCTTGGAATGAAGAATGTAAACCCCCTCCCTCTAAATTATTATAATTTTGCAATTAAGGGCTTTCAGGCAAAGATTTGGGAATAGGAATAACAGTTCTTTAGTAGGAATATAAAGAATACAAATGTAGTAGTACAAAAAAACCTAAGCAAACAAACAAACAAATCCTAGAAACCCTGACAGGGTCAGAAATATGACCTGACATCCTGTTGTTCAGGGTGTTGGAAGCAGTCCAGAGTAAGTCCTCCTGGAGTGGCAGATGTGGTTGTGTTGGAGTAGAGATGATCTTGTAGAAAGAGTCTAGCGATGGCAAGATGGGTCCAGTCTTCCTTTGGGAATCCAATGGAAAACCAGATCCCTGGTGTTCCTGGGTCTCAGTTTTTTATCTAGGTAGGAACAGTTGGCTCCCCCCACTGGGTGGAGCATATCACAATGGGATGATGTAATGTTTTCAGTCATGTGGTGAGCCTTAATGGCCCATTAACAGAAGATATCCCCCAGAGGGAGGATGGGTTGTGGAAGAGATCATAAACATTGCTCCACCTGGTTTTAACAGCTGGCCTATTAATAGAAGGCCTCTGCCCCCTCCCCCCTGGAGTTATGAGGAATGGGTTATACAAGAGATAAAGAAAACATCTCCCCAACTGGTTTCAACAGATGGAATAGAATAAACATTTTTGGTTCCATATTACAACCTAAGACACAGACCCTCACCTGGCCACAGCTTCCTTTCAGGTATTTGTAGAGAGTGATCAGGTCACCCCGAGCATCCTCCTCTTCAGGCTAAACAACCCCAGCTCCCTCAGCTGCTCCTCATAGGACATGTGCTCCAGCCCCTTCTCTCCAGCTTCATTGCCCTTCTCTGGACACGCTCCAGCATCTCAGTACCCTTTTTAAATTAAGGGGCCCAGAAGTGGACACAGGACTCAAGTTATGGCCTAACCACTGCCAGGTACAGGGGAAGAATCACTTCCCTAGTCCTGCTGGCCACACTATTCCTGATACAGACCAGGATGCTATTGGCCTTCTTGGCCACCTGGACACACTGCTGGCTCATATTCAACCAGATGTCAATCAGTGCCTCCAGGTCCCTTTCTGCCTAACTGCTGTCCAGCTGCTCTGTCCCCAGCCTGTAGCTCTGCAGGGGGTTGTTGTGGCCTAAGTTCAGGACCCAGCACTTGGTCTTTTTGAACCCCATATTGTTGGATTCAGCCTCTTGATCCAGTCTGTCCAGTCCCTCTGCAGAGTCGTCCTACCCTCCAGCAGGTCAAAACTCCCCTCCAACTTGGTATCATCTGCAGATTTGCTAATGGGAAACTATTGGACATCGCTGAAAATGCTAATGGAGAAGGCAAACCTTTTAGTTAAGGAAAACAACTTTTTTTTTTAATTATCAAAAAAACTTGCAGTGCTGCATTTAAATCACCAGCTTTAAAATTATCCTCACTTCACAAGAATTAATAGCCTTACCGAATATTATTATTGTCACAGAATAATAATGGCAATTATTTTTGGCAGAGGAGGAAGATGATCTTTTGTGTATCACTCCCACTGTAAACCCCTATTTAAATTGCCATCCTGACGTCAGTCTTGGCCAGAGTTTTTGGCTGCAGGTGCCTTCATCCTGGAGTTTTGCCACTCCACAAAATGCTGGCACTTCTCAAATCAGGAAGCAGCATCTGGGTAGTGAGACCCATTTAGACTGCAACCCCTGCAGGGAAGGAAATGAGAAAGACATCTGCATCATTGCAACCTTACAGGACAGCAGTGTGTAGCGGGGGAAGATGGGGGAATCTCCTGAGAAATCCCACCTGCTCTTCTCTGCCTGCAGCCCTCCTCCCAGCATGCCTCCTGTGGCTGTCACCCAAACCCTCACACTTGCCCATTGATCCAGGCTCAGAATAGCTCCTGTCAGCAGCCAGGGAGCTGTGGCCAGCTGACACTGGAGACAACAGATGAAGGGCATGGGGCTCTGACACCACGCTGGCAACCTCCTCCCTCTGCACCCCCGTGGCTGCACCCTGGGCTCTCATCACAAACCCCTGCTCAGAAAAAGAGGGAAAAAAGAAGAAATAACATAAGGCAGGAGAGGGAAGGGAGGATGCAATGCAGCTTGGAGCAGGGCAGGCTGCACTATGTGCTCTAGCTCTGGCACTAGCCACCTAACTGCCCAGATGACCCTTTTGGGAGGGTCCAAAACTGGATCCATACTTTTGGGGATCTTCCTCATCCTGTGTCCACTTCCACAGCCCTTTGGGAATGCCAGCTGCCCAGCAGGAGGAGAGCCCTGCATTCCTTGGAAGTGTCCCTGGGAGTGAGCGGGATCAGTCCTTATCACAGCGGCACCTTGAAAGGAGTGCAGAGGCTCTCCCCGCACCATCTGCCTGTCACTACTGATCACTTCAGGTGTCACATGAGGTTTGTATCACTCGGAAAGGTTCTACTCACCTTGCTAGCTGTGACCAGGATGAAGAATGGGTTTAAAATAACCCCACTTGCTGTGGGAGAGGAAGAAGTTACTCCCCCAAAGCCCAGGGAATGTGCAGTTTGCCCTATGCCTGCCTTGGGCCTTTTATTGGAGCATCTCCTGAACGGGACCAGCCTCATGCCATAATGCAGGGCTGAGCATCCTCCTCCATGAGGTTGACCATCCCCCATACCTAGCATAACCCTGTCCTTGCATTCCCAGGGTACTCTGGGGGATGAAGGCCTGGCCATCCTGAGAGCATTTGGGACAGCTGCTAAGGGGCAGGAAAGGGGTTTCCCTCACACCCCAGTATCATCTCTCTGCCCAGATACTCCTGCAGTCTGGCAGGTAGCTCTGGAGGTAGGTGAGATCGCCCTAGAGCTTGGGTGGAAGGGGCTGTGTGAAAGGGCTTGGAGGGGGTTTTCCTCCGGTGAAGTTTCTCCAGGCAGGTAAAGCTGAGTGCATTGCAGTCCCTGTCCAACTGCTCTGGTTGCCAAGATCCAGTTTTGGGTGGAAAACCCAGTGTGGTGTCTTCTCTCCACAGTGATGGGGAGAATGTGGGGCTGTCCTGTGGCCAGCTCTTTCTGCCAGGAGAGCTTCTGTCTGCTCACCACAGCTGCTTAGGTGGTTTTGGGCTGTTCCTTCACCTTATACCCCTGGGAAACTGCTTACTGATCACAGCCAGCAAAACCAGGAGCTGTGGGGGTGGCCCCAGGGGAGAGCATCAGCCCACAAAGGCAGTGAGGAAACCCCCTCCGTGCCAGATACCCAGACAGGCTCTGTGCCCCCTCCCACAGCTCCCTCAGCACTCTAAAATTCCGGCAGTTCTGTGGGTTGTGTGTGTGCGCGCGCATGCATGTGTGTGTGTGCAGATATTGTGTTTGAAAACGACCAGTGCAACATCCTAGCCTCTCCCTGATGTGCCTGTGGACCGAAGTGATCCTGACACTAAGCAAAGGAAAAGGAGACTGATTGAAGCTGAGGGGTGGAGGGTTTTTTCTGTTGTTTTTTTGGTTTGGTTGTTGTTGTTGTTTGGGTTTGCTTTGGGGGTGTTTTTTGTTGTTTGGGGTTTTTTGTTGGTTTTGGGGGAGGGGGGGTTGTTGGTTTTTTGGGGGCAATTGTTGTTTGGGTTTTTTGGTTGGTTTGGGGGGGGGGGGTGGTTGTTGTTTTTTGTTGGTTTTTTTTTTATTAATCTTTCTTTAAGTGAGAACACCATCTGCCTTCCCCAACTCCATCAGTGCCTCCAGTCCCCAGGCAGCTTCGTTCTTCCTAATTACTGTCATTAGGCACTGGGTAGCAATTAGGGAGGGATGCTGATGAGCAGCATCAGGAAGGCTGTGGTCCCCTGACAGCATTGCACAGGGAGCCGGCCAGTCCCTTCTCTCCAGCCCATGCCTTTTCCACCAGGGGAGCTTGGTGGGGTATTTTCCTTTTTGGCAGAAGCTGACAAGGAGGAGATGGAGAAGGGAGGTGCTGGTTGGCAGGTCCATGTCCCGGAGAATGCTCAGAGAGACCTGACACCACTGGGAATGGGCTGCTCAGGGGAACAGGACAATGGTCGAGGTGCTCAGAGCTGTTGGATGGAGCAGCAGCTCTCTGTACCTCTGGTTACCCCACTGGTGTGCAGCCACCAGCGAGCATTTCTCCTGGGCAGCCCAGAGGCCATGGTGATGGGCTGTGTGGTCGGACACAGTCAGACCCAGCTGTCACACTCCCGTCTGGCCCAAGTGGGGTTGGCCACAAGCCTCGCAGTCCCTGGTTGCCCTGGCTGCCTTGGGGCACTGGCCCTGCCGTGCCACTCCTTGCGGCGCTGCAGCCGCGCAGGCCGGTATGTGGTGTCAGTGCCACCTTGTGGCAGGCGCCCTGGGACTGCTGACCCCTCTCCTCTCACAGCCTCCCACGGGATGTCCCACAAGGATTGCAGGGGCACCCACGTATCGCCATGCCATGGCTGGCACTGGGAAGTGAGCGATGGGAAAGGTTCCTGTGGGATGGGATGAGATCCGTGTTCCACAAGCAGATGATGGGGTGGCCACACAGCTCCTTCCTTGCAGCAAGCGGGGGGATCAGAGGCTGCACCCAGAGACAGACGGACCCTGTTGGACGTTTGCCATCGGGGCATTACTTTATGTGTGGGATGAAATGGTGCCCACTTGCCCGTGGGGCAAGTCAAGGCCCTGCCCGTGGAGGGGCAAGCTGGGTCTGCAGAGGCCTGTGGGGGGTGCTTTAGGCTGGAGTAATTGGGCCTGTGGGTGAACTGTCAGGAGAATAAACTGGTGGGTGAACCAGTAATGGGAGTGGAGAGGAGAAAGTGAGGGAGAAAAGCCTCACTTTGGAGTCTGGCAAGAATATGGGATTGAGAAGGGTTTGGCAGACATGACTGGTGGCTGCAGAAGACCCTTGGCCAGTGTTCCCTCTCTTCACACTGCTGTGAACTGTTGGCCAGCTGGGTCCTGCCTCTAGGGCCATAGATTAAAACAAACCCATGTCCATAGGTACACCAAGGCTTCTTTCCTTTACCACCAGCATTTTTGGTGAGACTTGCAGGAGCTCAAATATGCTCATGACCTCCTTCAAAACAGGGTCAGTGGAGTTGAAATGTCTAGGGAGATACTGAGGTGATTTTGCAATGAGGAGGGTTTTAGCCTCGATTGCTTTCTCTTGCCCAGGGGTTTCCTCAGACTTTCCCCTGGCTCTCTCTGATACCCCATGCCCCTGTAGCCAGGTGAAGCCCAGCTTCACCAGCCTTTCTAGGCAGTTGTGCAGGCAGTAACGTGGGTGCCAGGCTGAGGAGGAAGCACAGCTCCTGCCTCACAGAGGGAAGTGAGAAACTGCTGTGGGAAGTCAAAGACAGGCAACATCTCCACCCCCCAAAAGAAAAGACTTTCCCCAGTACTTGTCCAAATGGCCAGCTCCTGGCATGGTTGTGGGGCGATGCAGGTGGCCAGGCTTGGCTGGTTCCCAGCTGTGCAGGTGGTCATGTATAGGGAATGTGTTGATAAAGCCACTGCCAGGGGAGCCTCTCTGGCTCAAAGCCCTGCTGTACCCCAAGCTACAGCATGTACCTCAAGTATCATCATACTGGAGACCTCTAAAGCCAGGATAGGGACCCCATTCAGACCTCTGAGCATGCATTGACAATGGGGTCACTTTATTCTTTAATTTTTACTGCAATTTTTTTCATCTCTATTCCCTTAGCTTTCCATGCAGACAAGATGGACAACCCTTTGCCCTGTATATAAGGATGGAGAAGCACACAGAGCGGGTTACAAATCCCTTCCAGGCAGATTGGGCAGAAGGGGAGCATTTCCCCACCACAGCTGGCAGTCAGGCAGACACAATGCAGGGAAGACACTCCATATGCCACAACAGAAAGGAGATCCAAGGGGCACTCACTGGTTGAGGAATACAGTGTTGATGCAATTGCCACTCTGTGTGCTGCAAATTCCAGTGGCATCCCATATAGGGAGATGCCTGGCTTAAGCTCCAGCAGAAATGAGAGCAGAGGTACTTACCTGAGCAGAAAGAGGGGATTTTTCAATAGGATTTGTATGGGTGTTCCTTTTTGAAATTCCCAGATCCTCTGGGATGGGCAGTGCATCCACAGGGCTGGGCTGCCACTGTCACTGGGAGGGAAGTGGAGGTGGATCCTGGCAGTTCTGCTCCATTTCTGTATCACCCCCATCTCCCCTGAAACAGGTTGTTCTGTCTCCCAGAAGCAGTACTTCTAGTGACAAAACATCCCCCGACCTGGCTTTGGCTCTTTTTCCCACTCCAGACACACAAAGGTCATTTGAAGTTACTTCACAGGATTGGGTGTGGAGCATGAGGATGATTCATGCCATGGCAATATCCCCTCTGCAAAGGGCAGCGTGGCTGTTGTGGGTAACTGGGACACCAGCCCTTGAGCCTCCACAGTTTCTGCCACAGGTGCGTGGAGCCCCAGGAGACAGTCATTGGGCACGTGGATCCTCTTCCACCATCCTCAGCCCCAAGGCTAAGATGGGGATCCATCCCATCCTGGATCATGTGGAGCCTCACTCAGATGAGGGTTCACCTCTGTTAGTGTGTAAAGGTCTGGGAGAGGAATTGTGGTGAGGAATTTTGGCCTTGGCACCTGTGGCAGCACCTGTGGTTGCCTTTATGGGACAGATGCCACGAGTCTGGCTGTAGTGCTACAGACAGGAGAGAAGAGATGCTACCTTTCAACAGTAGCATCTGTCCTGCAGCCCCAGAGAGAACTCAGGCTTGGGCAGGGAGTCACCTTCCCATCATCAGAGGGACATCCCCTCCACACAGTGCCTCCAGCTGGGAGTCCCTCCTACTGGGAATATGGCGTTCGGTGGCCCATTAGTGCCCGGTGTCAGTGCCCCCGCACCTTTCTTGGCCAGTTCTGCTCAGTGTCCAAAGCCTCCTGGACGAGGAAGCCACCTCATCTAAGAGCAGACCCAGAGATGGTGCTTCATGTAAATAACCCCTCAAAGCACTTCTAAGTGACCAGTCACCTTCTCCAGGGGCTTCTCACCCAACCCAGGGTCTCTGTTCAGTCAGGGGGCATCAGCTGCTGTCATAACTCAGAATCAGCAACCCCACACTAACGAGTTCATTTCCCAAACAGAGCCCTTCCTGTGCTTTAAAGCCACTTAACAGGCAGGTGAAGAAACCCATCTACAGGGAAATGCCTGGGGTCATCAACGCCAGCCAGCTCTGGCACACAGGCAAAACCTTGACGACACTCTCATAAATTAAGTCCTGCCTACACTCACATCACTCCCTGACTGCTTTTGTGCAGTGTGGAAACATCCATTCCAAATGACACACGGTATTTCTGCAGCGACAGTAAGCTGAAGTGACAGTTGTCTGGGGCTGTAATGACAAGTTCAGGGAGCTCCTCTGGACTAGCTGTGTCTACTGCCTGCCCCTGGTCCTCCCTAACTTCAGGGACTGTGGGTCAGTGCAAGGACAGATTTTTTCCCCTCTTCACTGCTTGGGAAGATGGACTTTTTTCCTACCCCCAGGGCACCCGGCTGTGGCGGGAGTTCCCGTGAGTGCCGGTGGATGCCTGCCACTGTATGAGAGAGCCCAGAGGGTGGAAAGACCTGGGCGTCACAGAGTGCAGAAGACAGGGTGGCAGGACTGTAAATGGAGTACATTCTGGGTGTGCCTTGCTCCATATGGCTTCAAGTCTCCTTTTATTGAGGTCAGTAGCAAAAATCGGGATACTGCTGTGTGGGATTTGGTCCTAAAGTAACTCCCTGCTTCATTTCCCCCTGCAGTTTCTGGTGTTCCAGCCCCATGTTCCCAGCAATTGTCCATCCAGCAGGAGACTTGTCCAGGTGCAACGGCTGCCTTGCAAATGGCACAGCAGCCCTGCCACACTCCATCCTCATTGGTTGTGTCTCCTCTGCCTCCTCCCAATGGTTTAGCTATGGCAGCTGTCAACAGTTCATTGTAACTCAGCATGATCCACTTTGGCTTCCTCCAGCATTTACAGGTGTAACTTGAAACTCAGCACAAAAAGGACAGTAATCTTAAAAAGCTGATCTTGCTAAAGGCAAAACCTGGTTCTCACAGAGCTCATACCCATGGAAGGCTTTGCTCATCCCAGGATGCCAGAGCACTCCAGCCCCATTCTCCTTGCCCTCAGACTCTTTCCTCTCTGGCGCAGTTCTGGGTGGTTTTGGTGGTGACCAGTGCTGTGGCCCCCAGCTCAGTGGCAGGCAGTGGGAAGTTGTGATTGCATTCCTCAGGCCGGGGGTACACAGTGGAAAGCAGAACAATGTCACCATCAGCACTGCCCTGGAAGAATGGCCTCTGCTTTGCCCTGGCTTTCCTGGGTGGTCCCGGCATCTTCAGACTTCCATCAAGACGCAGGAATGGGGCTGGGTTCAGGGCACCATCTCCCTCTGGCATGGCAGGGTCCAGGCTGGGCAGGGGGGTGGCAATGTCTATGTTTTCTGGGAAGGGACAAGAAAAGGGGGTTACTGGGCTCATGGAGTGGGGTCAGGCAGGTCCCAGGGAGATGGTTCTGTCCTGGAGGGAGAAGATGGATCTGGAACAGGAGGAGTCTACAAGGTCCCCACACCTCTCCTGCTGCCAAATTGCTCCTGCTTACAACTGATGGGCTTTCCCCTCGTCCCCTAAAAGACAAGAGGGAAAGGCTGAAACTTGCACTTCCACTTTGAGTCCTCTTGCTCAACCCTGCTGGCAGCAGAAGAGCCCAGCCCATGGCAGCTTGCCCTCCCCGACTGCCTCCCACTTAAAAATAGACTTGTTTACATACTTCGAACACAGCCGGGTGCCTCCAGCCCCAAGCCTCCTGCCACATTCCACACATCCAGTGCTGCAGCACTGAGCTTGCTGTGGTGCAGCCTTGGTGGACAAGGGGGATGTGGACCAGGGCATGCAACAGGAGACTGTTCATGGTACAGTAGTACCTCCAACACTCTGGCCAATAATGGCCAGATCTCTCTCACCACTGGATTTCTCCCTTCTTTTGCACTTCTAGTATTTTTCCTAGGCATGTGCATCATGGGCTGTCACAGCGCAGAAAGGCCCCAGGTAATATTCCCCCAGTCTGAGTCACCATCTAGCACTGCCAGAAGTGTCCAGGCAAGCCAGGGCACAAGGACCAGCTGCCCCACTGTGGACACCCACTCATGGGGCAGTGGTGAGTGCCAGCATCCCTATGTGGCAGCCCCTCTTGGGAGTCCTGGGGAGCCATATGCCCTACCTGGAAATGAGGAGTAAGCCAGGCTAGACCATTTATGAGAAGATTGTTCAAGGCTGAATCAGTGCCATTGCAGGGGCCCCCATGGGAGGAAAGAGCCACCCCAACAAAATGGGCCATCATGGAGCACTGTGGCATTACTCTTCTGGAAATACCCTGCTAGGAAAGGCTCAGCCCCATCCCTTCAACCCCAGCCCTAATTTTGATGCACCAGATAACCCGGCACAGTGCTGCAGTGTACTGTCAATGGGGCTGGCCCTGACATGCCACTGGGGTCTTTGGGATGCATGTTGGAGGATGCTGGGCATCCCAAGCACGAGAAGCAAGTTGGGTGGTCCACACAGGACCCCCATTGCAGCACCATAGGGAGAGGCTGCCTCTGGAACCAACCCCAGGTGTCCACCACTGTTCTATTACTCCCACTCCATTCTCTGGCTACTGGGGTAGAGGGCTCCCAGAAACCAGTGAGCTCACAAAGCTACTCACCAGTGCTCCGTACGTGTCCCCTCTGGAGAGGGGACAGAGTCAGGACATGGTTTAAATAAACAAGGCACAGGGAGACCTGGCAAAGGGAGGGATGGCTCAGCAGGGTTGCATTGGCAGTCAGGTACAGGCATAGGTTCCCAGGGAATGCAGGACACTGCCACTCAGGCAGTGATTCAGATTCCCCAAAATGCCATGGGATGCCTACAGAGCTGATGTTGAGGTGGAGGAGCTAGCCTGGACAGGGATATGCCTCAGGGGAGCCAGCAGCAAGTGATCCCATCTACCCCAGGGTCCTCAGGGTGTTGTGAGAGGGAGAGAGGAAGAGGTCTCCTACCTTTGTCCTCTTCATCTGCTCCCTTCCTCTTTCTCCTCCACTTTCCCACCTTGCAAGCCAGGAAGCCACAGAGGGTAGCCAGAACCAGGGTAAACCCCACCACCACCGGTACTCCGAAGATCAGGAAGGTGCTGGTCAGGGTGGTTGCCCGGGTAGGCTCTGCTGTGGGACGAGATGCCAGTAGTGTCAGGAGGGTGAGAGCTGAAGGAGGAAGGAGGGCAGCAGCGTTTTTCACCTGGCTGGCTGGCCTGGGGGCTGTGGTGGCAGGGAAGAAGTGTGGCACTTAACTGTGACCCACCTGCCACCAGCAACAAAATATCCCCCTGCTTGATGAGACTCTTATCCTGCTCCCTGTCCCTGGGTGGTAGGAGATGAGAGCATCCTGCTCTTCCTACTGTCACTCCTGGGGCAGGTTGATCCACCCTAGGGTGGATCATCTGATTTCTCCCTACACCGTGTTCCTCTCACTGGAACTGGCTGCTCTCTTCCCCCCTGCTTTAGGTGAAGGCAGTGCACCATCTTCCATTGCCAGCTCCAATAGCCATCCTCAGGAGATGGTGCCTTCCACCTGCCCACCCCTGGGGTGCCCCCAGCTTCCTTGGCCCACCACCACCCATCCCTGGGAAGCTCAGACTGCAGCTGCCCTTGTCCTCTTACTTGTGTTGTCCTTGAACAGGTCGGAGCACTTGATGCATGACTTGGTCAGGATGTCGAAGCACTCAAAGGAGAGGCAGGAGCGGGAAATGGGAGCTTTTCCTGATGAAGACATGGCAGAGTGGGAGTGAGAGCCCAGCTCTTGCATGGCATAACAGTGATGGGGCCACTGGAGTGTGAAATCGCAGTTCCCCAGGCCCCGTGGCAGAGGGAGATACAGTCTGTCAATTTGCGTTGTCTCCCTTGGGGCTCACAATTGCTGTGCTTGGCCTGGGGCGGATCTTCAGCAGGGAGGAGGAGAGCAAGCGACCAAGCCCTACCCCCTCCTGCCTTTACAATGTGCCCTCAAACTACCCCTTTCCTTCAAAGGATGCTTTCAAAATCCCCGCAGTCCGTCGTGTGTCTCAGCCACACAGCATCTTGTACCCAGCGGTATTGTGTCCCAGTCTGACCTCCTTGATCCTCACTCCTCCCCTGCCCACCTGCATGCTGCCCACAGCCCAGGCACGTCCCACAGTCTGCACCTTCCTTTGCTTACACTGAAAAGCCCCCTCAGCCTTCTCCAGTGTCTACAGGAGACTTTCCTGTGCACAGATGTTTACAAGACTCCATCGCAGCAGCACAGATCAGGCTTGGATTGAAAATGCAAAGGACCGGAGAAGAGAGTGAAAGGGCACTATTTCCCCTTTTAAAAGCTCCCACTGCTCCGAGGACACATTCTGCCAGTGATTGCTCTGCAAAGGGGCCAACTGTTTTATTTTCTCCACCCCTACTGATGATGCTCTCCATCACTTTGCTCTCTCCATCCTCTCTGACACAGACCAAGACCTGTCGCTCCTCAGCACCATGTCTCATTCTCTGGGGTTCAGATCTGGTTCTGCTCAGTAAACGTGCAGAGCATGGGCAGAACAGGTCACACCAAGCAAGCCTGGTCCTCAAACCATTGGAAGGGACTAAAAAACACCTTTAATAGTCTTAGGCATTCCTGATTAGGAGCAGGAGAAGTGTCCTGCCACCAATACCCACACATCAAAGCCTGATGTCTGAGACCTGAACAGATGGATTTTAGTGCTGTAGGTGGATCTCTTCCATTCCTACTGAACAAAAGTCTCATCCTCTTTTTCTTCACTCCATAGGAAAGAAAGGGGTTAGCCACAGTTGTTGGCTGGCTCTCAACTGAGGGAAGCAACACCAGTGATCTCCCCTACCCAGGAGATCCCTAATAGGACTTTACTGCTGGAGTCATGTCCTTCCAGCAGCTACAGCATCTGGACTCCTTCTAGTGAGGCCTCTACTGCCCACTGTCCTGGATCAAGGCTGGGAGGGGAGGAGGAAAAAATACAAAGGGTGCTCTGGCTCAAAGTGACAGAGTCAGAGTATGAGATGCCCCCACTGGGCAGCTGAGGTCCTCTGAGACAGGCCTGAGGACTTGGTCCCTGAATGTGCCTGCCCCGCACCAGTGACTGTTGGGCAAGCTGAGCCCACAGGCTCCACATCCCACCTCCTGAAGTCCTGAGTAGGGTGCAGTCACCAGCTCCCCATACTAGATCTCAGCCCAAGTGCAGTTCTTTGGTACCCCATGCTCTACAGGGGAGGAGCTGCCCTGCAGCACATCTCCCTCCCTGCCAGCAGCATTCCCAGAGGATAGTTTGCATCATAGCAATGGCAAAGCAGCCTCAACACAGTCTCAGCCTGATCATGGGCACTGCAGGGCTCCAGGCAAGCCAAAGTCCCAACCAAAAACTGGTCACTGCTCACCAGTTCCACACCTGCCATGATTTCGCTTCCCCTTCCAGCCAGTGTGCCCAGATGCTAGCTCCCTCAACCCTGTGCCATGCCAGCAGGAATGGCTGCCAGAGGGCTGTGGGCTGCGCTGAGGAGCTGTGGGAGGTGGACCATTCTTGTGCTTGTGGCTCAGTTATTCCCACTCCATCTTAGTCAAAATAAAACTCCCCAGTCGAGTGGGGGCATGCCAAGTTCCCTCTCTCAGCACAGCCCAGAGCCACAAAAGGCACAGATAGCTCAGCATCCTCTGCCTCCATGCCTGCCATGAGCAGGCTGTGCTTGCCCTGCTTGTACCTGCTGGGGGAGCTGGGTCAAACAGCAGGACATCTCTGTATTCGGCTTAGGCTGACCTCTCCTCTTGCACATCCCAGGTAAGGACCAGGGCTGGGGTGCAGGCATGGCAGTTGGAGAGACAAGTGTCCAGCAGCAGGGCAGCAGGAAGGGATGGAAAGCTGTGATGCAGTGCCATGACCCACAGCAGAGGGGAACATAGAAGCCAAGGCTCACTCCAGTCCACATCTGAGCTCCACAGTGGAGAGATCTGGCAAGGAAAGGGCACTTGGAATCCTCACTGTCCCCAGTAGACAGCTCTCAGAAGTGCAAATGTAGGGTGTAGGGCTGAGAAACCACCTTGTCTTGTGGGTTGGTGGGGCTGAGGATATGCATGTAGGCAGAGGATCCCTACAAAACGTCCAGTGCTCTGTCAGGATATCTATCCCGAAACCATCTCCCTGCACCAAAGGCTTTGCTGTTCCTCTTGCCCTGGGATGTTTCCATCTGCTAATCTCCTTTACCCAAAGAGATGGCTCCTCCACCCTTTCCATTTTCCTCACCTCTCAAATGCCCCCACTGTACTTCTCCCATGTCGATCATCTCTTAGGGACCCCCAGCCCCTATTTCTGTGGATTCCACCACAGGACTGTCACCCTGCCCCTCTTCCTCCTGTCTCTCCTCCTTGCTTGGCTTAAAGTGCAGAGTGGGAAATGGTTCCCAGCATCTACTGTACCACACTTACAGATTAACTCTGTGAGCCCTCTAGTGAAATATGCACAATGGGGAAAGCCCAAAACAAGGAACCTGCACAGTGCTTTCAGCATGGAGGGCAAGATTTATAGGAAAGCTCAGGAGCTGACAGATCCCATTTCAGTACATGGAAAGAAATCTTGAAGTTTCAAATGCCTGGTGAGGAGCCCGGGGATGGCAGCCATCATGCCCTCCTGTGAATCAAGCACTCCCAGGTCCTGTTACATGGAAGGATGTTGCAGCCTCATTGCAGCCACTGATGTTACCCTATTCCCCCTGCCCCCCCACCCCCATTTTTTCATCCCTCTTTATCATGCTCTACAGGCCTTCCCTGCCCTCATCCCAGCTTGTCTGCCTCCTCCTGGGCCAAGAAGATATGTTTGAATTTACACATTATAATGCTTACTCAAGGAGAAAACCAGTACTGACTACCCCAGAAGCACTCACATGTGGACCTGCTCACGAGCATGGCCCACGTTCTGGGCATCAGCTGTCCCCCTTTTCGTCTCCCCCATCTTTCCCTCCCCTACCCTTCATAATTGTGATCATTTTTGGAACAGCAAAAGTTAAAGCTTGGTGAGCAGTTTGAGCTGTTTGCATCTCAGAGCTGAATATGCTTGATAATAGCACAAATGCATAATTAAAGAGCAGAAAAAATGACTCACTGGATAAGGAAATGTGCTTTTCTTATCTCCTGTGCAGAGAAATGAAAACCCCAGGAGCCTGGGTCTCTGGCTAAGTCCTTTTATAAAACAAATAAACCAGAAAAGGCATTAAATGAGCGATTTAAGTATTATGTCTTCATCTCAGAGTCAGACAGCTCAATTTCCAGTGCCATTTGCTCCCATCCTGCACTAAGAGGGCTGGCTTTGGCTGAGCTCAGCTCGGATCAGCTGAGATCCCTGGGATCCCTGTGGGGGACAGGGCAGTGCTGGTGCTCCAGGCACATGGAGGGTTGGCAGTGGCCTGCAAGGGCTTGTGCACACATGAGTGACTGGACTCGTGTGAGCGGTTCCTCTGGTGGCAGGAGTAGGTGAAGTGACTCTCGTACACACTTGCAAAACCACATGTAGCAGAAAATATCCCCTGAAAGTTCACCTTGTGCTCGTGCACACCGGAAACCCAAAGGCTTGTCGATCAGAGAAGCTGTGAGTTGTTTACTAAGCAGACCCAGTTACCTCAGGACAAACCTCTGACAGGATGCACCCAGTGCTTCAGAAACATCTCGGCACAGCCTGACACCTGCCCTGCATTCAGATGGTCCAGTAAAATGCCTTGGCTGGAGACAACCCCCAAAGCTCATTCAGCACTCATCCCAACACCCTTTCCCAATACTCTTGTGCAGGCTGGTGGGAAACATCCCTTCCCAAAAAGTACCACTATAGCTATTAGGAGCAGATTTCTCACAGCTCCAGCATAAGCCTTCTCCTTCGGATCCACTGGGATCCTTCCTAAAGCCAGGTGGGCTTAGGGACAAAATCTGGGGAGATTTTAGGAATAATGTGGGAAACCAAAGGTTTCAATAGATTCACAGTCACTCTAAACCCCAGATCCCTCTGTAGGTTCTCTGCTTCCTGTCGAGGGGGTTTGTGACACTGCTCAGCCATCTGCATGGGATGTTTGGTGTGGGGCAGTGCCACACTCTGTTGAATGGAATTTGTCTCCCTGCTCCTTGTTTATGTCCGGTTTATGTCCGTGGAGCTCTGCTTGTCCGCAAGGCTGAAGAAAAATGTCCTTGCCTCTGTCTGCAAGGGGCCTTGGACCCCTGCAGGGATAATGCTGAACACCCAAACTAGGCTTCTCAGTGGGCTGCCTGTAGAAGAACCTTCTGGGGTTCAAGAAGGGTGGGTCAACACGTCCTGAGATCAAACTCCCTCTGCCCATTCCCCCTCCCTGATCCACAGAGCCCATGAAGGACGCAGCAGCACAGAGGACATGGGAAAAATCTCCCTTGTCTGATCCAGGCGTGGAGGGGCTTAGCCCTTGATATCCCGTGGTGGGGAGGAGTGAGGGGTGTTTTCAGCCTGCTCTGGGTGTGCTGGCTGCTCTTGCTGCTCTGCAGAGTGTGGGGGGGACTCAGCGAGACTTGGGTCCATGGCACTGTCCTGGCTCTTGGAAGCCTCCCCACACCATAAGCAACACAGCATTAGCTGAGCCTGGCTCTTCTGCCTGAATGTGAACAATCAGTACTTAAACTCCCTGCCGACTCTGCCTTGCAGCACGGATACTACCCCCACCCCCATCCTGAAGAGGAGTGGCTTATTGCCCTGTCTCCCTTGGGCAATTGGGAGGGGGTGGCAAGTGCCCCCTGTTTGGCCTATGGCCGTTCATAGGGAGTGTTCACGTGCCATGACAGGGCCAAGCAGCACCTCCAGCACTGAAACAGAAACGAGTGGCTGAAGGTGATATACTGCCACAGGAAAAAACTCTGAACAGGTGGGTTCAGCCAGATCAGGCATCCTTTATGCTGGGGCAGAAATCTCCCCAGCACGCACAGTGGGAAGCCCCACCACTGCACCCTCAAGGCATGAATCTCCAGCAGATGACTCCAGAGCCAAAAATCAAAGCCACACTTGCCCCAGTACCTCTACAACATCCTCTGCCTTCCCACAGACCTTTAGGTCCAGCCTGGTGTAAAAAGGCCAGAGTGATTTTACTTGCACAGGCTTGAGTACAGAGTAATGTTATGAATTTCCATGAATGTATTAAGGATGCAATGTTAGAAGAAAACTGGTGGATTTGCCCTGTGCACTTCCTCTTCTGCCTGGCATGTGGGCACAATGCCTTGGACATAGTGCCTAAGCCCAGAGATTAAACAGGAGTGCATCACACAGATTAGGGAAGGAGATAAAGGGGAGGATGAGGAGCTGCTGCAGCTGCAGGGCTGATGAAGTGGAGACTCATTGCCAGCAGCCCTGTTCCATATTCACCACCCCTGAGGATGAACTCCAAGGAACCTGTGGGTAATGTCGATTAATTCCCTTTTAAGGGGAGAGCTCTACTCACAGCTCACAGGCATTCTCTCTATAACAGCCACACCAACTTCTGAGGCTTTGGGGCCTCAAAGGCTCCAGCTGGAAGAAGGATGAGTTGCTTTGGCACAGGCTGTCACAAGAAGGGAGGTGCTGTGGGGAGCGGATTGTTCTGCCAAGGCAGGAGGATATAATCGCCTGTCCCAGGATTCCCTCCCCATTTCCTATCATAATGTAAGATCCTATATGGGAGTTGTTGCCCTTTGCCACAGTCCCGAGGGAAGGCTGCCTGTTCATCCCCCTGGAAGATCTCCTGGCCAGCAGAGGTCCTTTTCCCTTCCACATTGCACCCACAGCCTTGCAGAGGGCTGGACCACCAGAGGATGCAGGCAGGCTTCCAAGAGGCTGTGCAGAAACATAGCATTTCCCATCACCCAACCTAAAAATGCACATTAGAAGCTTAGGGCAGGAACAGCTTTATACCCCCTAATAATCTTGTCTCTAAGCTAGATAACTAGGACTGCAAATCCCTGGTGATAATCACAGCCACCATGCCTGCAAGCTGTCCCCCAAACCATTCATCTAGCTTGTGATGCTTTAAAGAGACATCTAATGAGAATAATCTGATTCAAATCCCCTCCTGCTTTTGGGCAGCAGAGCAATTCAGGCCCCCTCAAACTCCTTCCTCCATGACTGTCTTTATTTCCCCTTCTTATATGAATCACTGGGGTTTCCTTTGCTTTTTGCCTTACTGTTTTAAATGTTTGATATGACCACTGCAATCAAGATTCAGTCCCTTTAGAACCTAATAAATATGAAATCAGACTCAGTTTTACTCATAGCCTTATAATGGGATACTGGCTGCTGCTTCAGCTCACTTCGGGTACAGGGAACGTTGCAGCCTGCTTTAAAAATTTCCCTCTTTACCTGATTCAATCAGAACCACTTACAGGAGATACACACACACATTTCAAGTTTGGCAAGAGAGTCAAGCTTTGGGAAGCAGGGAAGATCTCGATCACACTCAGCTTTCAGTGCAGAGCAGATGGCGAACATTCCGACTATATAATTTATAGGACATCATCACTATGTATTAGTCCCGTACAGTGTCTGAGTTGAGCCAAACCACAGCTCGTGCACACTCAGGGGGACTCTCACAGGTGATACCCCACATGCAACCTGGGTAAGACCCAGGTTTTGAAAAAAGCACATGCTTCATGTTTCATCTCCTTTATAACACAGAGCAGAAGATGCAGTGCAACAGCCCTTGTCCCAGTGGGTCTTCCTCTTCCCCCTGGACTGGGCAAATGCTTCCCAGCCTGCAAACTTGTGTTGGAACTAGGTCTGTATTACACAACATCTGTGTGCCAGCAACTCCCCATCCCTTCCCTGCAAGCAGCTCATGCAGCAGCATGATGGATGCCAGGACAGCCCAAGGCCAGGTGTTGGGGTTGTTTGCACTTCTTCAGGGCTGCCATGCCATGCTGGCACAGCCTGGTCTGCAGCATGCTGGGGGTCACAATGCCCAAGAGGGATGTGCATCACTACCGCAGCTCAATTTCAGCAGTGCCAAACCTCCCTGCCCTGCCTTTTACCCAGACACATACACAGTGGGTGCAGTGAAGGACCTATAGGTCAGGAGGGAGAATTGCTCAGGGTGGCCAAATTTATTTGTAATGAAAAGAAAAGGTAAAAAGGCAAGATCAGGTAGTGAAAACACTCCCTCCAGAGCAAGGTGATGGCAGCTCCAGCCTTGTCTTCAAAGTTGCAGACTTTTCAATCCCCTGCATGGCTAAAAAAGTCCTGGAGATAAATGTGCTAGATTGAGCATTTACAGGTGTCTGGTGTGCAGGCACAGAGTGACACTGTGCTATCTCAGGGCTTCCCCAGCTCCAATGCCTTTGATCCTCTGCTGTTCAGCATAACAGCAAGAGGCACTGAGCCACCCCTCAGTCCCACAGGGGAATGAGGATTAATTAGTTGATTCTGGCACGTGTCTTTAAAGAGAGATACTCCACTGCCACACAAGCCACAGGCTGTTACTGAGCTGTGGCAAATGTAGCCCTGGCTTCACATCTGTGATCTCTGGAAGAGCAAGAAAAAGAAACAGCAGTGGGGGGAAAAAATCGAATGTTCACATTGAGGCAATGCCAATGCTGCTGTCAAAACTAGGAGAGTGGCCAGCACAGAGGCTCAGGAGGGCTTTGAGCTGACCAGTGCAGACAACAATAGTGCCTCAAGGACTGTCAGCCCTCAACAAACACCTAAGATGTTCCAACAATCCAAGCACAGGGCAGGAGCAAGCCAGGCCCAGTCACAGCATGGCACTGTCACCTTGTCACTGCGTGGTGAGCACATAGCAGGACCAGAGAGCTTTCATGAGGAAGTTAGAAAAGCAATACTTCATACTGACAGAAAATGGGAAAGCCTCCTTCACTTGTTTAATGCTGGCTGGGCATTTTAGTTTTTTCCAGCATGCCTGAGCATAGATGCTTCAGCTGGCCCTGGCACAGCTTGTTTTAGTGCCAACAGGGTGTTGGGATCCAGAGGCTAGAGCAGACCCTGCACCCCAGGGCCGTGTTTCCCAAGGGGAGGTGTTCTCTCTTGTTTTTGTCCTTGCCCCACCTCGGTGCTCCTTCCCGTGACACACAGAGCCCATGGGGCTCTCATACCCAGCCCGCAGCTGCACCTGGACTGGCGGTGAGGAGGTTGCCTGCATGTATGTAAAACATGGGCTCTCTTTCACACACTGCTGACTTCCCTCGGCAAAGGAGGCCGTGGGGCAGGCCACATGGGCACGGTGCCTTTCCTGGCTCCTCTCAAAATGCTCCAGCACACGGTAAGCTCCAGGAGGACGAGGGACGTGACATTGCAGCACATGGCAGTTCTTGCAGAAGGAGCCTGTGGCAAAGGAAACGTGGCCCAGCACGGGCTGGGAGCCCCTGCTACTCAGCTGCCAAGGAGTTGGAGCAAGTCACGTCACTGTAAAGTCCCTCGTGCCCAACCTCTCCTGAACATCCGTTCTTCATAGCCAAGACAGCCCCTCCTGCACAGAGATGACCCAAGGGGATGCCTTCCTGCCTAGTATCACCGTGCTGTATTAATATTTAACAGTGAGGAACAGATCCAGAGACTTTGATTTCCCCATTGGCCAGTTCAAGGATAATTGAACTGTGCAGGGAATTTCAGCATTTCAGAGAGTGGTTTCATTTCAGTTCACACCAAAACCTAACCATGCTGCATTGCCTTATGAGGATTGCAGCCAGTTTCAGGCAGCCTCTCTGCAGTGGAATCGGGCATATAAGCAGCACAAAAATGGCTGATCTCAGGAGGTGCCCAGCCACCAGGCCCCACCAAACCCTCCCCCAAGAACTTAGGCAAAGAGGAAAAAAAAAGCTTTTTCCTGAATATTTCCACTCAATTCTAACCCCATGAATTGCAATCCCAAAGTAATGTTAATTTGCCCTTGTTACACACCCCCAGTGGAGGCAGATCCTGCTGTAGAGGCAGATCCTGCTGTAGAAGCAGAACAAGCGAGGCACAGTGATTTTTCACACGCGTGCCTAGGGTCATACAAGAAATCAGCCACAGAAGTGAAACAAATCCAGTGGTTTTGGCTCCTGCCTCTGGGCTGTACCAGCTATTGTTTTCTCTTGCATATACATCACTTTTCCCCATCAGTGAAGGACAGCTGGCCACTGAATGGAAAGTGGCAGTTGTTCAGCAGCCTACAACAACACTGCACACCAGCTTAGGGTGAGGAGTGGAGAACTGAGTGCAGAGGAGACTGCCAGGGGATCTGGGCCAGCTGAATGGAAACAGAGCAGCTGGAAAACAGCCAGTGCTCCTGTAAAATCAAGACAAGTTAAAACCCCTCAGGAGGAAGCCTCTTCCTTGCTTTTGGCAGCAGAGCAGAGCTGACCTCTGCCACAGTTCTGCCAGTCAGCTCCAGGCAGCAGAGCATGAGTCCCTTGTCCACCACTGCTGTGAACAGTGGTCATGATATGAGCAACCAAGGAGCTCTTACAGCTTGACCACAGCTGCTAAACACCACTGACGTAAGCCAGCCACTCCCTTCAAACTACAGGTCTTAGCAAGCAAAGATGTCCAGTTTTAACCAGTCCGCAAAGCAAATATCAGAGGTGGCCTTGAATCTAAAACTCTACCAACCAAGAGGTTGGTTTTAAGGTTTGGAAGGGACATATATAACCCCAGGGTTGGATTTATCTCTGATCTTTGTTCCAGGAACAGAGAGCTCTTTTACTATGGATGCCATTTCAGTACACAGACTTTCTCTTGCATTAGTATAGATTGAGCATATAATGTTTTATCATGCTTAAAAGTTGGTCTGATTTAACTGCTGGTGCAGCAGAGACAGTCTTAGAAAACCTGGCAGAGTGGAGAGCTGTAATCCCACCAGGTTATGCCAAGCAAGCCGATTTGTGCCAAAATCTCTCACAGATCACCTCTGTAGCCGTTCAGCTAGCAGGCTGAGGATGTAAAATCTTCTTCAAGGGACTGGATTGAAAATGAAATCCTATGGGTCAATCTGCCATAGCAGAGAACACCATATTACAACCTCATTTAGTTTCGCCCCCCCCCGCAAAAAAGCACTGTGAGACCAAAGCTTACACCAGTGTAACTGGTATGAGCTCTTCTATTCTAATTAAACTGCTTTTATTCTGATTTTGCTGACATAACTGACAAACAGATACACATCCACAAACTGAAACAGTCAAACCAGCAACGCTAATGGGTACTTTCACCACAGAGAGGGGGATTTCTCTTTGAAAATCTCCACAGGGATAGGGAACTAAGGCAAGAGAGAAGAGAAAGCAAGTAACTTCAAAATGTTTTTGTTAGTTTAGATTTCAGTCATCTTGGCAAGCTCTTTCATGAGATTTGAATACAACATAACCTGAATAACTAGCCTTAATTCAGCTTCAGGCCTTCCATGCCTCTGATTCCAATCCAAATACTACTTTCACAAGACCTTTATCAAACATTAGCCCTGGCTACTCCATCCAGATGAAAAATATCCTCAGCTACCTTGTCTCCTCTGGTAGCAAGGGCAGTGTTATGGCCTGCCTAAACTAATAGCTGACAGCTTCTAGAGATATTTACATAGTTGAAGATGTAGCTTTAGATGTGTCCCAACTACTTTGTGTTGTAAAACATGATGGACCTGAGACACAGTGTCATATTCTTAGGTACGCTCCACTTCCCCTGCCAGTTCTAGTAAATACTTTCTCCTAAGAGTAAGAAAAATATTTGCCCCAAGGTGAAGCAAGATGCTGCTCTTAAGGAACTACATTTTATTATGTACCAGCTGAGATTCAGCCACCTGAAGTAAGAAGTAAAAACAGCATCTTTCTTCTTTGAAAGTAGTAGAAGGGAAGAAATACCACATCTCAAATATAACAGTGGAAAAAAAAACCCTGCTTGAAGGTGCAGAAATGGACAGTAAACACATGTGAGTTACTCCAAAGCATTCTGGGTGGAACAAAAAAAAAAATATTTCATTTTCACTAGTTAAAAAAACACAGTGAAATTACTCTTGAGGCCAAAGGGATTAAACTTGAGTCCATCAGTTATTAGAGTCAACTAATAAGGAGAGCAATCTAGGAGATGGAAAAGTCTCCTTGCCTTATAGGAGTTGCAGAGGACACAAAAGAGTGGCTCGTTTCATGCCACTTCCCTTCCTTTCCTCCCACAGACTGCACCTGCACATCAAGAACAAATCGAAACCAGCCTATTCTAAGCCATGGTCTCCTTTATTTTGATGGGCTCAAAGCAAGAGCAAGGCTGAGACAGCATAAACAACACAGAAACTTGTTTCTCAGCATGATTTTCCCCTTTCTGGTGGCCAAGTCCCGGTTAGTACCTTCAGGATGGCAAAGCTAACTGAAAGTAGGGCATGCCCATTAAGCTTCCAATCCTCCTTACACAGCCACGACAGTTTGCACGTCTTTCTCCTTTGGGTTTTAGCCAGAGTCCAGCCCTTTTGGGCATCATAACACAGCTGAATGGTTTAGTTCCTTTTGTTTCAGCTGACAAACACCCTAGCCCTCCCCCACCAGCAATAATACAACTGGAGCTGGGATTTGTGTGTCCTCTGAGCAAGGACATAGGTTTTGTGCCTTGCTGAGCTGTCTTTGCAAGGACTGCCAACACTCACAGCTGATTAAGCCTGCAGTGCTGCTTTCTGCTTTTCCTGCTCACAGACAGATGTCAGAAACAAGCTAACTGAAAAAGTGCACACAGCTAGAGTTCTGCACCAAGGAACATTAAAGCAGACTATTAGGGATTAAACAAATTAAGCCAGAGGGGATCTTAACACATTCTCTCTAGGCTTCATTTCTACCTGGCATGCAATTCTGGGTAAGAAACATTCCAGCATTTCAAAAAAACCTATATTCTGCCAGGTAGCTCAACTCAATGAACAGAAAGGGCTGTATTTGAAAAGCTTTTGCCACCACCACATGGTTGAAGCCACGAGTGCAGCAAAACAACTAACTGGGAGTTCAATCAGCCAGCAAGGACCAACATGCCAGGGTCAGCTGGGGCAAGCATTTACAGGTTTTAAAGCCTGTGCCACATTGCTAATAAAGAGCATATAACTATGTAAGTAGTTACTAAGTAAATTACATATTATTTATTTTATTAAATTAGAACTCTCTTAGTGACTTGCAGTAAGCACAAGGTACAACTTACTGCTGGTCAGAACCTGTTAGTGAAGGGATTTTATACAGCATATGCCAAACCAGCCGAGACAACCTGTTTTCTGTGTGCTGCTGTGATCTGGTCTTCTGGGTTTCACCTCTGGTCAGCCCCAGAGGCTGCATTACTGGGGCTGTCTTGGGCTTGACAAGCAGAGTCTTTTTCTTTGAGGATCTAAAAGAAAGCTAAAGTGCTAGATTCATTATCTTCTTTAGCCCCTTCCTTCCCAATTAGGTACCAGGATGGAAATAATGACTCCTTTGCTGGGCAGATGCTCACACAGCTGGATCATTAACTGCCAAGTGCAGTCTATCTAGAAGCTGCAGACCAGCCTTCCTTCTCCATCCTTCTCTTGGTGGATACACAACCTGGCAGCAAGGTTCTAGACTAAGGTGCGGTATTTCAACTGAAAGACAGCAGGAGCCTGCTGCTTCTTCTCTGGTACTTTAGAGACAGTAGTTTGTTCTTGCAATATTCTCTCAGAAAAACATGTAGTTCCTGACCACTGGCCTAGTGGAAAAAACTCAGACTTGATAATGAAATAGGATTCAGATATAATAATGGATAGGAATCCCCAATTCAAACTGCCCTCCCCATCTGTTATCCACTGAATAGGAATCAAACTTTACTTGAGAGGTAAGCAACTAGGAACAGTTCTGGATGAGTGACCATGACAAATCACACAAAAAAATCTTCCCAATGTGATTCCAAAGGCAGCAGCTTGAATGTCTGACATGAAAAAAAAAAAATGAATGTGTCTGAAGTATCACAATGAGAAGCTAATCATCATCAGAGTTTCTCATCAGCGAGACAAAGGACAAGGCAGAAACTCCTGGTATATGACCAGCACAGATCTGTAACATTCGCAGAAGTCGTTGAGCAGTAGCAACTCGAATCCCTTCCAACTGGAAACAAAATGAAAAAATTATTTTAACATTTGAAAAGAAGAAAAGCAACAGCAAGCTTTGATAAAAGAAAGAACCAGAGCAGGCATCAAGTGGCTAGCTACAGAAAATCCCAAACAGGCCCATTTACTTCCCTAATGTTAAGAAGGTACAGCGTTGACAGCTGGAAGTGCTGAAGGGCTTGCCAAAGGCATGGATTCTACCTGCTGGTAGGGAAGCAGTCTCTGAGGATGCAGTGACAAGTACACAGAAAAGTGAAGTGTGCTGCTGCTAAATGCCAAACTCTCCCTCCAGCTTTTCAGACCAAGCAGGTAATTGGAAACAGTGGCATATCAGTTGGCAAAACGGTCAGTGAAGCCACAAAGTTTGGCTGACACAAAACATTACATGGGCAAAGGAGTCACATGGCAAATAACATCTCAGAGGCTCCCAGGAAGAGCAAATGCAGCAAGGAACAAGCGTACCAAGCCTTCGCATATCAGAGACGTTTTTTGTTAGCTTAGGCTTGGCTTCATGAGGTTTTGAAGTAGCACAGGAAGGACAGATTACTAGAAAACTCATTTCAAGGACACCCAGACTCCTGTACCTCTACTGTTCCTGTAGACAGAGTCCGGTTTCTGACACTTATGAAAGCCAGTAGCATATGTATTTATTGTTACATGTATTTATTGCTAATATAATGATGTTTCTAACAATCACTACAGTGGAGTTCAGAAATCCCTTGAGAGGTCAAATAAGCACCTTACCTCCAGCTCACAGAATAGCACAGGACTGCAGTAGGCTTTTCC
Organism: Cyanoderma ruficeps; assembly: GCA_008694505.1. Taxonomy (NCBI): domain Eukaryota; kingdom Metazoa; phylum Chordata; class Aves; order Passeriformes; family Timaliidae; genus Cyanoderma; species Cyanoderma ruficeps. Next base: position 423,804 of record VZDJ01000041.1, read on the forward strand.
TAATTGACAGATGGCATTTGTCTCAATGCTGCAAGCATTCACCCTGCCAACTAAAAAAACGTTTTACCACATTACAAGCCTCATAATCAGCAGTGAAGACAGTTTTAGGAAATTCCACATCCATAGAACAATCCAGAGCTAATTTTGAGAGCATAATAGAAGGTAAGGTAACAGTGAGCAATGTGAACAGAATGGTACACATTTTGAAATGGAATTAGCACAGAAGTCTTTCATAATATTAACAGCAGGAATAGTACCACATCACTTTTCATGTAACATTAACATTCTGCATAAGGGATCAGCACACTATCAGTGAGGCAGAGTCTTCCACTCACTTACCCAAAGTCCTCCTGGCTCATATGGTATCACAGAGTGGTCTGGTCTCCAAGGAATTCACTTCACCAAGAGCCATAACACAAGACAATGCTAAGACTCCTTCTCTACCTCAGAATTAGGCCTCCTGACCCCAAAACTCCAGGGACAGCACCTATGTTCCAACACAGAGCAGTACAGCCTGGCCCCTCCAGTTGCTCAGAGCTGAAGCAGGGAGGGTACACAGGAGAGCACTGGGAGACAGAAGGATTAGAAGCACAACAGGGCCAAGCAGTACACAGCAGAGATACCAGTCTTGTATTAAAACTATACTTTATAGTTTTGTAGCTCATCCATTTAGATTCACTTTATTACCACAGTATCATATACTTCTCACTGCTCATTAAGATTATCATTAAGACAGATCTGCAAGAGCAGACAGAACAGACTTCTAGAGTGCCACACACACAAAAAAATAATATCAATAACACAAATGGATTAGGGACAGAGAAGACAGGGCTCACTGGCAAAAACAAAAAGAAGAGAGCAAGTGAGCATGAGAGAACCCTGTTTTATCTAGGAAAACAATAAAAAAAAAGGCAGAGGAGTTCAGAAATAATTTCAACAAAGTTTCAACAAAGCCACTGGTTTCCCTTCGTTTGTTTCAAGTTAAGTCATGGCCCTGTTTTAAGAAAACCAATAGTGAGTTGTACAACTGGAAGAGGAGGAAGAGGCGCCATACGTACCCCCAGTCACAAGAAAGCACACTTTTCCCAGGAAGAAGTTAGCATCCACATGAGCTAGGGAAGCTTCGACATTCTTCAAGCTGTCAGAAAAGTAAGTACAGACAATCCAGTTGGACAGGGAGGTTAAACCAGTGCAGCATAAGGACAACAGGAATAATTTTCAGAAGCACAATTAGAAAATGGATGATGTTAACATCTGCTGATTTGTGAACTTGAAAAGTTCTGCTTTATGCTAAAAGCATGACATCAGAGACCTCTGTTATACCCACAGCTGTTAAATAACCCATAACATATCCTTTCTACACAAGACTCAACAGTTAGAGTTAGTTTGAAAAGTGCCCTCCATGATTTACAGACACTAAGCATCTGAATTCATTAATATCCAATGAAACTTCAGCACCACTTCGGCTCTTTCAGGAAGTGCTTGCCCACACATTTCTGCAGCACCATCTGTGCTGTAAGTATGCAGCTGGGCCTGTCATTTTTGGTAAATGAGAGCCCAGGATCATCAGTCACAAGTTAAGTAATAAAATGCTGACTTCTGTGCCTTAGCAAGTCTTACTTGTGGCCTGGGGAAGTATCATTTCTACAAAGGCAAGCACAAGATGATAGAAAAGCGATCAATTCCTGCAGACCTTTCTCTTTTACCTAGTGACATCCATAGTGTTGATCCCACTTGACCAGGAGAATCAATGAACTGAGGACTCAGACACAGCCACTTGCCGGTTATTGGGCAGCACTGCCCAGCCCACATCAGACTTCTGCATATTATAGAACTTCACATCACCACCACCAGCATTTCCATCTAATTCTACAGACAGCATCTTTCCAAAGTTTAGTTTGTATTGTCACATATCCTGACCCAGAAATAAATTCTGCCTTCTCTGCTATGGCAACTTAGTGCACAACAGGCATGTTACTGAACAGAGCAGTTCAGTCTTAATCCACTGCTGGAGGCCAGAAAGCCACTGTATATATTACTGAGTTCTTCCACCACAGCAAGTCTTGGGTTTGAAACCCACTATTCAGCAATTCCAACAGATTTAGCCATCAAACAAAGAAAGAATATTAGTTCACCCTCTCATCTTTTTTTCCCTTCTTTTACCTGTACTTGCTCTTGATGTCAATCATAAACACAACCAGATCTATCCTGGGTCGGAGATGATCCCTCTCTGAAGGTAAGGGGAGGGATGCAGCAAGGTGACTGAAAGATAACAAATTTGTGATTTTAACCAAATAGCTTGGCAAGACAGTATCCACTTACCCATACTCTCATAACTGCAGTTCATCCTGTAGCAAGTTATCAGGAAGCCTGCTAATTACTAAATATGTGGGCATTGAAGAGACACTATGATTGTTTAAGTGGCACTCTCATATCTTAGGCCCGCTCATAGTTGCTGATGGGCACAGTGGTAATTGCTAGACAAGGCTGGTTATAATGGGACACTTATTAGAGCATAACAAGACTCACAGAAAAATTTTCTCTGTGCAGATCTGTATGGCAAGTCATTTAATTTAATTGTTACAAAGACTTCTTTCTAACAAAGCGAACCCAAATTCTTTACTGGAATATTTTGCTGCCAAGTTTCAGTTAAAATGCATCAGTGCTTTTCTGTCACATTCAAGACATATTGCTCATATGTTCACACAGGAGAGGTGACCTTTCCAGGTACAGAAGAACCTTAAACCACAAATCTGTCACTATTACAGCTTTATAGATGAAGTTATAACTCAAAAAGGGCTTCTATTATATCATTACGCCCCCTTTAACTCTTTTACTATGTCAGGAGTTACTAGATTAGTTTAGGCATCCTTCTATACCATACCACCACTGCTAACTAGAGCTGTTGGAAGAACTAGAGGGTGGGGATTTTTGTGTTTCTTCACACTAAGAAAGGCCAAACAACTAACAACAACAAAAAACAAGCAAACCAACCAACCAAAAACTCAATCAAAAAAGCAGCACATAACTGGATCTTCCACAGGGAAGAACGTTATCAGCACCACATTTTTGGAAGATCACCTTAATTTAAACTGGACAAAAAAACATCCCAGAAGTTCAGTCACTCTCACAATCCACTTCCTCTCTGGAAGCCAAGGAAGAAACACTCATTCTGGTCTTCTTGGGGAATATTACTTTTAGCAATTTAGTCTCAAGGACTTAACAGCTTTCTCCAGCAGCCACAGAACATGGTACACATTCCCTTCTAGCAATCCTGTGTAGTTTGTAGCTTTGTTTGCTAGTCTCCAAATAAAGGTGCTTTGTTTCTTCCAGTTATGGAAGATATGATTTAGCAAAAATATTCTGAAACTAACACAAGAGATGAGCAAAGTGAGCTTGAAAGACACACTGCACCACAAACTGGCTTATTAATTTAAGGTGAAATTTAGGGAGGCTCTTTGATGGAAGTATCATATCTCACTGTCTGAGGGGAAGAAAAAAGCGACCCAGAGAAGCACTGCATTATTTGAAATTCTGCTATATTTAAACCAACATGACTAGATGATGTCAGCAGTCTCCAGATATGAACTGCAGAAGCTTCCCCCCACCCTAGCAATAAGAGACACAAAAAACCCAAACCCTGTAATCCTTCTCCCAACAGCTGTACCTGACAGGTAGACCTGTCAAATTAGATACCATATTTGTTTGTAATGTGTATAATCCCAAAGTAACACAGCGGAGGAAAAAACCCACAGACTTTGCTTTCCTAGCACTATTTGCACAGGGATGTATCTTGCTCTGTAGCATGAGCACACAATTCTGTGCCTTTGGGCAGTTACCCAGCTGTAGTACCAGCACCCATCTAGTTATGGCACTCCACACTCAGCAGAGGCTGCAGGTTTCACATAGAAAACAAGGCAATTCATTTACTATTAGCTGGCACAGACATCCAAGATGCCACAATCAGAGTGCTACAGTCACTCTAATTAGCCAGCAGAGCATTAGCTCGGGTGGCTTTTACTGCATAGCCATGGATTACAGCAGCAAAATAACACAAACACCTTCTGAAGAGCTGACTAAACTTATATACGCTTGGCAAGAGAGCTGTCAAGGACATTTAATCATTAAGAGTTAGTTAATCAAGCTTTTAAGACAGGACATATCATGTGGCTGTTACAAATAATGGGTGATGATTGGCTCATGCAAATGAGAAAGGGTTGTTGAGTATGGTGGGCAGGAGTTTTGTTGGGGTGACAGTTCTTTTGATATGTATTTTTGTTGTTACAGTACAGTTTTGATGCCCCTTGTAAAAGGCAGCAGGGAGTGAGGAGGCACTTGTTGCTAGGAGACCTGACAGACTAACATCACACCACCAATGAAGAAATGAGAAGGGCTCCACCAATGTGGAGGACATATAAGGACTACTTATGAATATTAATGAAGCTCAGGGTACAAAAGGCTGAGACTCCATTTTGTGAGTTGAGCCTTTTTGTGGGGGGCCGGAGTCCAAGCAAGCTCCCAGTGCTAGTCCCCCATCGCTTTGTAACTTTTCATGGGTTCAAATTAAATTTTATTTACTCATTCCCGCATGGGTTTTGAGTCGTTTATAACATGGCTGAAGCTGAAATTCCAAGTGCACCTCAATAACTTGAGGAGGAAAAGTACGTATGTGCAAACAAATCAGCTACAAAGAGCATCCAAAACAATAGACATCTTTCAGAAACACTTGTTCACCTGCAAGTACTTGCAAGCATTGTACTCTTCCCATTTTGTCCCAGGATGTTAAATTTGTGTCTCTCAGGTGTGGGAAAAAAATGTGTTGCTATCACACCTTTCCAATTTAGTAATCAAACATTTCTACAACATGCAAAAGGCAAAGGTATGTGCACGGTAAACACGAACGTGGGAAATGCTTCTCCCCCTCACCCTGTTTCCAAGCATGCCCAAAGTGCCTGCCCTGAGGACAGAGGGGTTTGCCTGCTGCAGATGCAGTCACATCTGGGCAGTGGTGCTCTCTAGCGTTCGCAAGAGCGGACTGTCTCTCTGATCCGCGTGCTCTACAGCTCCGACTCCTGCCACGGGGACGAAACCTGCGTTTTTGACCAATTTCGGTGCATCAGGAACCTGAAGTGAAAGCTTTCCGTGAATTCGCGTCACGGTCGCTGGTTTGCACCTCTTGGACCAGGTGGCAGCGGGCCCCGTACTGGCCTGGGGCCGCAGGCGGCGCATCCCGCTCCTCACCACTCACATGCTGATGTTGAAGTCCTTCTTCTCCTGAAGGATCGCTTCCGCCAGCTTCTGCTGGAGCGCCTCGTCCGAGCCCACGAGCTGCGGGTAAAGCCGAGAGCGCGGTCAGCCACAGCTCCCGCCCGGCCGCAAATTTGCATATCGTCCCCGGACAGCCAATCCCCGCGCGGGACCGGGCCGCGCCCAGGCCAGGCCCGACACGGCGGAGGGTACGGGACAGGCGGGTGCCCACAGCGGGGCCGGGGCGGCGAAAGGGAAGGAGAAAGGACGGCGCGGCCGGGTACGGAGCTGCGCCACCGCCGGACCTACCAGGAGGACGCCGGAGTTGAGCGTCGGGAGCTTGTCCAAGGGCCGAAGCACCGCCATCCCCGCGGGAGACGGCGCCGCCGGCCCGCCAGAATTCAAACGGCAGCCGCGCTGCGCCTTGCGCCGACGTCGAGCGGCGGGGCCGGGGCCTGTGGACGGGGGCGGGGCCGGCGGGGCGGGACGGGGCCGGGGCGGGGCTGACGGCTCGGGCGCGGTTATCCGGGGGCGGCAGGGGGCGCTGCGGGTCTGGCGGTGATCGCCTCACGGTCCTTGGAAGGACCTGCCGGGATCATCGCGTCCAGCTCCTGGCCCTGCACAGGAGTCACACCACGGGCCCAAGGGTCACACCATGTGCCTGACAACGTAGACCAAACGCTTCGTGAACTCTGTCAGGCTTGGTGCTGTGACCACTTCCCTGGGGAGCTTGTTGCTGTGACTCAGCACCACCTGGGTGAAGAAACTTTTTCTATTATCCAACCTAAATCTCCCCTGACACTGCTTCAGACCATTATCCTGAGTCTTTTTGCTGGTTGCCAGAGAGACCAGTGCCTGCCCCTGCACTTTCTCTCATGAGGAAGTTGTGGACGGCACTGATGCTGGGGTACAGTGTGGGGCCCCTCTGAGCACACAGGCACCACACGTCATGACAGACCACCAAGGACAGCCAATCACCATAGAACCCTGCAAAGCAGCACTATTCCTGTGGCATCCAGATATCCCAGAGATCACTTGAGCCTAAGGCACCCACAGGCAATACTGGAGGGATGCTGAGGGTAGGACACTGGCCTTGTCTTGGCTATGCAAGAGGATCATGAACAGCCCTTAGCTTTTGAGAAGCAAAGCCCTTATTTATAGGGCTGTGCTGCTTCCTGGCCCTTGCCATGAGCTGTTGCCCATTTGTTTACTCAAGACTGAACAATAGCAAAAGCTTCAGCAAAATCCACTGTCTCATTATATTGCAGTTTATAATGTGAACTAATACATAGAATCATAGAATCATTAGATTGAAAAGACCTCTAAGATCACTGAGTCCAACCATTAACCCAACACTACTGATATAAATAAATCACCTATATATTGATCGGGGCAGGAAATTAATAACCTTTAGAGATAGTAGGAATGTTGCAGGGGATGGGGGGAGGTGTGTGTGCCTTTTTTTTCCTTTTCTCTTTCCACTCACAAGCACAGAGACTCACGGAGAGGGGAGGACGAATGCCAGCTACCCCTCACCCACACAAAGGGAGGATGATGGTGCTAAGAGCCGCTTTCAAAAGAGACAATAGAAGGGCGCCCGGTCTTCGGGAGCGGACATCTACAAGTGAAAGACTGTGGCCGGGTGGAGTGGAGAAACCAAATCTCCCAGTCCATGATAAAATCTCTATCATCAGCAACGAAACCCACAACCATACACCTCCCACCGGGTCTCCTGTGTCTCCAAACTTTTACAGTACACAACCAACGTCTGGAAAAACATCCCTATTTTTTGCTCATCCGGAGGTCCCATACAAACTGGGCCTCAGCAAAATTATAAACTCTAAGAAAGGACTCATGTTTATTAAAATTCATTGTATCAGGGGAAAAGCCTAGCCGGGGGGAAGAAATAGCGTATAAAAAAGGGGACTTTACAGAATGACGGGGAAACAGGCTTTCCGAAAACCTGGCATGGGCCGGTCTAGGGTCTGTTTCCACGTTCGAACGGGATTGGGCTTCGCTGTGGCTGTGATCTTCGCAGGTTGTATTATTTGGTCTATTGTTGTTGCTTTTTTTGTTGTCTTTTTCGTGTCTCGAATTCTTTAATTGGGAAAATTAAAAACTGTAATTTTTTTATCCTCGTTTGGTGCACTTCATTTATAACACTACCATGTTCAAAACAACCCTGTCTCACCTTTTCAAACACTTCAGAGATGGTAACTCCAACACATGCTTGGGCAGCCTGTTCCACTTCCCATCCACCCTTTCAGTGAAGAAATATTTCCTAATATCCGGTGGAAACCACCCCTGGAGCAACTTGAGGCTATTTCCTCTTATCCTACTGCTTGTTACCTGGGAATAGAGACCAACCCCCACCTGGCTACAGCCTCCCTTCAAGGAGATGTAGAGAGTGATAATGTCTCCCCTGAGCCTCATTTTTTCCAGGCTAAACAACCCCAGCTCCCTCAGCTGTTCCTCATAACACTTGTGCTCTGGACACTTCATCAGCTCCTTCTCTGCCCTTCTATGGACATGTTCCAGCACCCCAATGTCTTTCTTGTAGTGAGGGCCCCAAAACTGAATACGGGATTTGAGCTGTGGCCTCACCAGTAGCAAGTAGGACAAAAAAATGTTAACATAGTTGATACACTTTCACACTATAAAGACTGCTTGATAACATAGCTAGGGAAGGGAATTTCCCTAACACTGTGGCAGTAGCAACTGACTTTGCACATTGAATTATTCTGTGTGAGGTTTTGCAGCTGCTCCAGCAGGCTTGACCTCCATCCTGCCTCTTCCTGGGTGCCTTCCCCCCTACCCCCCAATCTGGTCAGCCTCTCCCTGGCCCAGTGCTCCCCTGCTCGTAATACAGGCAGGAAGGGGCCAGGGCAGAAGCACTCCAGTAACACAAATAGGCTCAGTTTTTCTCATTCTGAGGTCAGAGCATGAGGATGACATGCAGTTATGTAAAACCTGAGGTATGTAACCTCAGTTATGTAAAACCTCAGTGGCCTGTGGTCCACCTTGCTGCATCTCCTGTTCTTTGCCTCAACCCTGAGTTTGGCTCCACCTTAGTGTGGAAGGGAGTCCAGAACCCATTCTGCTGCCTGCTGGTGCTAGCTCTCCCTGCGCTTTCAACCAGGGTACCTCCAAATGGCAGCAGATGTGCCAGGAGAGAAAGAAGACTGCAGGAGAATAAAGACACATCTGCTCCTCTGCAACAAACTGGAGAGGAAAGGCAAAGGGGAGAGAGACAGGGTTAATGAAAGCTGACATCACATGGCCACTGTGGCATTTTTCATCTTGACAAAGGCAGACAGTTTCCCTCGTTGCCAGCATGAGACAAGTTACAGGTGAGACAGAAGAGATTACAAGATATTTCTGGCTGTTTTTGAGTTTGGTGGGGGGAAGGAAGGCTGAATTCACGGAAGTTGTGTCCTAAAGATGGGAGACAAGCAGATACAATAAATAACAAGAGCCAGCTCCCAGGCTGGGGGGATGTAGAGAGCAAATAGAACAATGTTCCTTTTGGGCTGCTGAAGGTGTGGAAATATGTTAAAAGCTCTGGCACCCAACTAAAAGGTGTTTGTCCTCTTTCTGCCCCCTGTTGCCTGCTCTCTGGCCCCACTGAAGGACCTAGGTGGCTTTGGTGTCTGGTCAGGGACATGCTTAACGTGCCCTGCTGCTGCAGGCTTCTGTCTTCTCACCATGCTGGTGTCTGTTGACATTCAGTGGCTCCAGATGAGCTACCACTCATCCCACAGTTAGAAAATAATTTTTCATGGTAGAGGACATTGTAAGGAAGTGGAGACTTGGATTGGCAATGTGCTTGCAGCTCTTGCCTCAATCTGTACGTTGGCAAGGGAAGGAGGGGAGAGGGATAAGATGTGGTTGGTGTTGGAGGTGAGGGTGTATCTTACATAAACCTGTGTGACTGTGTCAGGTTGTTTCACCTCTTGCTGCCCCATTTCCAGTTTGCAAAGTGGGAGTAATGAGTTGATCTCTGCTTCTGAATGGTGCAGGAGGGCTGAGATGGGTGTCAGTGCACTGGCCCAGAGTGTAAGCAGAAGGGACAAAAGCAGGGCATGATATGGAAGGAGAGAGCTCCTGATTTTACTCTGTGGGCCATTATATATTGCCCTGGTAGCACAAACCATTCCACAAATGGGTAGAAGTTTATTGCAGCCAACATGAAGATGTTCTGATGCTGCCAAAAAACCACAATTGACATCAGCAAGACTTGGCCTGGCCATCACCAGTGCTCCCTTGGAATGGGGCAGCTGTTCCTGCAGCAGGACAGCACCAGCCAGTATAAAAAATGTTGAAAAGCACACTTTATCCTCATGTATCCACGGCCAATTTGCTGTATGATTCATCCAGGAGCTGCATCTCAAGATATTTTCTCTCTGGTTTCTCTCTTGGTTCTCCCTGAGCAGCCAGAGGAGCAAAGGAGACAGGCTTTGGAGATGGTCTAGAGAGGAGCACTGACTCCAGCATGGTCCCAATTGTCTCAGTGACTGCTCCCAGCTCCTGACAGTCCCAGTCAGTATGAGTTCTATGAGATATCACCCGCTCATGCATTACTGGCTCCAGGCTGACCTCTTGCTGTCCCTCCTGGGAAGCCTATGAGATAGAACTCCTGTGTATTTGATTGCACTTGTTCTTTCACTAATAGACAAAAATTATATCATTTGCACCAAGTACAAATTATTAGAAAAATTAATAACATTTTCACATATGTTGCTGTCAACTTCTGCTTCCTTTAGCAAAGGCTCTTCACAGCTATTTTTAGGCCCAAAGTAAGTCAGCTTTTTTCATTCTGCTCTTTAATTTAACTCACTATACACATTTCCTTAGTTTTTAATCAACTTGCAAATCTTCTCTAATGGGCTTCCTTTTCTGAATCTGCATTAGTACCCAGGTGGGTTAGTCTGCTTTCCCACCAGACTATTCCCAACTGATGCCCTGCCATGCATCCTGTGTGCCCTCTGCATCCTGCAGCAGCTCCCTCACCTCCAGTAGCTGAGCAGAGAAGCAATTCTCTGACCCTTTGTCTTGGTCTGGCAAGACAGGTATCTGCCAGGAAAAGGTGGAGTTTCCCTTGGAATGGAGAATGTAACCCTCCCCTTCCAAATTATTATAATTTTGCAATTAAAGGCTTTTCAGGCAAAGATTAGGGAAAAGGAATAAAAGTTCTTTACTAGAAACATTGAGAATACAAATGTAGTAATACAAAGAACAAGCGAACAAAACAAACAGAAAATCCTAGAAACCCTGACAGGGTCAGAAATACAACCTGACACCCCATTGGTCAGGGTGTTGGAAGCAGTCCAAAGTAAGCCCTCCTGGAGTGGCAGATATAGTTCTGTTGGAGTAGAGATGGTCTTTGTAGAAATAAAAGGGTCCAGTAATGGCAAGATGGGCCCAGTCTTCCTCTGGGAATCCAGTGGAAAACCAGCATCTGATGCCCCTCTGTCTCAGTTTTTATCTGGGTAGGAATGGTTTGGCTCCCCCCACTGAGGGAGGAGGTGGAGCATCTCATAATGGGATGATGTAATGTGTCATTGGTGAGCCTTAATGGCCCATTACCAGAAGGTATCCCCCAGAGGGTGGAAAGAGATAAGGAACAATCCCCCACCCGGTTTTAACAGCTGGCCCATTATAAGAAGGGCAGCCTCTCCCCTTCCTCCTGGAGTTACAAGAGACAAGGAAAATACCTCCCCAGCTGGTTTCAACAGATGGAATAGAATAAACAATTTTTGGTTACATAACCCAAGACGCCCTTGCTGAAGTTTTATCCTCTACTGCAGATCTCAAGGAAGGCAAGTTTGATAAACTCCATCTTCTCCCATGCCTCTGCCTACATTGGAAGAGTAATACTGGGAGATTGGTGTTGCTTGAAAGACAGGCATTGACCTGGGTCTGGTCATCTCAGAAGATGCTGATGAAAGTTAAAGGACGCTAAAGAACAGTGAAAAAAACTTGTTAAGAAAGACTTGTATAACACTTAACCAGCCCTGGGATAAAGCTAAGTTCAGTACTTTGTTTATGCTGTGATTTACAGACATGCTACAAGGAGGAAGTATGTCCCCAAGGTTGCCTGACCATCTCCTTTTTTTTCCAGCCAAGGCTTTTGTCTTTTGTTTTGAGAAAAGCTTCATGATTTCTGCTCTGGCTGTGTGGCCCTCTCACATCAAACTTGACCCCATGTTTGCCTTCATCACGCAGGTGAATTTGTTGCCCAGAGATACGGAGGGAGTCAGAGGTTTGGTGATAGGCAGGTGTCCTGGGATGAACAGCTTTGAGGGGCTCAGTGTGTGCACAGACATTCGGAGGCTTCCTCCAAGCCAGGTGAAGGGGGCTGCAAGGACCCAAGGCACCAGGCAGAATGATATGCACAAGATTATGCCTGGAAGACCTAAGTGGTCCACAACAGCCTCATCTAGGTGAAAGCCGAACTGCAGCTGAAGTGTTTCCATGCAAATTGAGCTGTACTGGCACATCAGTCCCTGGAGCTGTCTCTCATCTTCAGCTCTTATTGGAAACCAAAGGATGTGACAGCACATGAGAGCCCTGTCACAGGCAGCAAGCACCTGCATCAGAGGCACGGGGTCTTCAAGCATGTCCCAGCTCCAGCACCACAAAGGCTCGTGTATTTTTCTTGCTGTGTCCAAGGGTGCTTCAGACTCATCTGGGGGGATTCTTGCTTGAAGCAAGAGATTCTGCCATGTTGTGACCTTGCCTACTGCTGTGGTGATGGCTGCAGAAAGGCATGATCATCATTTCTTGTCACATCCTCCCAGTGTTTGCATGGCAGGGAAGTGAGCGAGAGGAAAAAATGACTTTGTGAGTCAAAACTATTGCTGTTCTGGGGTTTTGGCTGCCTGAGCAGCATGCTGGCATTAAGCCTGTGCTTAAACCTGGGAACAAGTTGAAGACTGGCAAACACACACTGGCTTTGATGTGCCCCCTGAGGTGATCTAGAACAGAGAGCTGGGACTGTTGGCAAGGCCAATGGGAGGCGCTTACACTGTGTGGCATGAGGATGCCTGGCCTGTCAGGCTCTACTGAGTGCCTGCAGCTTCACCACTGACCAGTCACCTGGATAAATGAATAGTCTCCTACCTTGTGCCAGCAACCACTGATCTCCCTCTCATTTTCTTTGCACACCTGGAAAGGAGTTTTCCTTTTGTCTTCTCAAATGGACTGGCTTTGCCTACCCTTAAGGTTTGCTCTGAGAATGCAATAAACAATATCCTTCCAAAGTTATTTTTTAAAATATTTTTTCCCAAACTACAGGTTTTTCTCACAGTATGGTCAAAACTGTGTGGCCTGTGTTTTCCACCCTCTGCAGTGGGATTAGTGAAGCAGTTATTGTGCTGATCATCAAGGTGAATGTCATGTCCGAACTCGACTGAGGTTAAAATTAAGGCACAATTGTAGGCTTCACTCTGGTGAAGCCCATCTGGAGTGCCCATCTTACAGGGACAAACCAAGAAGCAGTTAGCAAAACCTAATGGATATGATCCTCTATGCAGATATCCTACTAGGTATGGAGGGCTTACAAGGCCCTCAATGTTTCTAAGCTGTTATGAAGTTACATCAAGAAGAAGTGAGGCTAAGGAGGACCAAAAGAGGATGAAGACGAAATCACAGAGCATACCAGTTAGCTCCCACGGCTCCATCACAGCCTTGTCTCTGCAGTGGTAGATGAAACCCTGGCACAGACCAGGTGACAGACCCTTACTGTGGATTACCCTTGAAGGTGGCAAGCATACATGGGCTCTGTCACCATTCACAGGTTGGCTTGGAGAGAAGATGAACTAATTTGTGCCTGAAACACAACCTACTGGGAAATAAGACCTCAAATCTCACAACTCCTGGAGTGTAGCAGACACAAATTCGGGCCTCATATATTTCAGTGGAAACTATTAACCTGAAAACCTTTACAATAACCCACTGTGGCACATCTGCAGGGCTGTAAGTGTCAAAAACTAACTGTGTAGAACTGGACAATACAGGCAGGAGAGCAGGCAGTTCTTTGGGCTGGAGCCTGTTGTTTGATTTTGCTAAAACTTTTTTGTGTTAAACAATTTCTGGGCCATGGTGAAAATTTCCCTTTGTAAAAAAACCAACAAACCAAACAACAAACCCTCCCCCAATATGAAAATAAACAACCAGTTTGTGTGTCCCGATTTTTGTGCTGCTGAAAAGCTGAAAATGTTTTAATAAAACATCTCTTGTCAGCAGTAGCAATGACAGAACTAGGTATGAATTCAGGAAAAAGGTATTTCACTGAAAGCAAGAATAGTACTTCAGGCAGCATTGTTTTTCTGTTTCCAGATGGAAGATTCTTTTAGTCAAAGTGTTGATTATTTTAATTTTACATAAAAGCCCCGAAGAGAGTACTAACCCCCTGGCCTCTTCCACTCTCCTCTCTCTCTCTGCCTCCCACCCACTCATGAAAAACCACTAGCCTCCAGTCCCTGGGCTGCACACGCCACTAAATCTGTGGAGCCTGAACATTCTGTCCATACCCATCAGCTCGAGCTCACACACGTCTGCCCCAGCATTTCTGCTCTTCCGGGCTGCAACCGGGCTGCGGATGATGCGGAAGGAGGAAGAGCATCCCGCGTCCAGCTCTCCCGCGGCTCTGACCCGGGTACCATCTGGGGGTGAGCTGGGGAGGCTCGTTGCCATAGCGACCGCTGCTAAAAAAAGAAGTCCCCTCCTCCCGGCGCCAGGATGCAGTTGGTTGCAGACAGTCGTCATTGTGTGTGTGAGGGAAGGTCGGCGGTGGGGTCCCCCGGGGAGGCTGCAGCGGGGCTGACACTGCCATGGAAGCGGTGGGGGAAGCCCCCGGGAGTCCCGCTGGGCAGTGAGGCCACGCTGCTGGCTGTCTGTCCTTCCCCCGCCCGCCGCGGCTGCTCCCACCCTCTCTCCCACCCTGCCTGCCTCCCGCCCCTGTCGCCTCCCGCCGTCGCCCGGCTCCCCTGGCGCTAGGTCCCTTCTCCTTGGCACTGCCTGGCCGGGAAAGGAACCTGACTCATTCCTGCTAGGACCTGGCACATGCCGGAGGGAGCTGTCTCATCCCGTAGCCCTGCACCTGTGGAAGAAGGTAGGTGGCAGGCGTCAGTCAGGCCAGGTAGCAGTGCTTGTTGGGGATGCGGTGCATGAGAGCGAGGTCATGTCTGGGTCCCCAGTCATCAGCAGCTCCGTGCCCCAAGCTGCAGCCTGCCCCAGGGTGCCCAGGTCTGGAGGAATCTCATACGGTCGAGGTGAACCGACGGCTTGTAACGCCGCAACCCAGGTTGTGCTCCCAGCCATGCACACGGGAGAGTTCTGTGCCCAAATTCTCCTGTGTTCAGGCATGCTTCTCCCAGCCTCCCCCAAGCACTTTCTGCCCTGTCATTTGCGAGGTGCCCCCTGGGGCTCCTGTCACAAGTGTACACCTTGGCACCTTGGGGGCAGTGAGAGGTGGCATAAGGGATCTGTGGGTAATATGGAAGGCAAGAGGCTGGAGTAAGGTCTAGCATGGGTTTAAAAGGGGTCAAATAGCTTATCTATATGAGACACACTTTTGGATGGAAGACCAAGGACTCTTTTGTGTCTTTGGGGGGACATGGATGTCCCACTGCAAAATGAGGTGCTGAAGATCAACTGGGCCAGCAAGGTTAAGGCACATTTAATATCTGCAGAACTGCTCCAGAAAGCTGACATCTTTAAATGAAACTCCCTTTTTTCAGTATTTGCAACCAAAATCTGCTCACCTGCCTGACAAAAGCAAGTTGCTTCTCCAGGCCAGCCCTGCAGAGGCTGGAGGGGAGGCTCTGACACCTCACCCAGTGCTTGGCTTGGCTATGATGAGGACCCTTTGTTGAGGGGGTGGGGACGGGTGAGCAGCATGGGGACACAGCACGAGGACAGGGCTGCATAGCAAGTAGACTGAAAAACCGCTTGCTGGTGAGAAGCTAGGAAATGCTGGTTCTACTAGTGATGGAGGAGGGATGAATTGGGAAGTGTGTAGGGGTGCTTTTTATTGCAGTACTTTTTTGGATGGCAGCTTCACTCACACAAATTGGAAAGCCAAAAGTTATTGGCTTTCCTCCCATCAGCCCAGGAGGTCCAAGCTGAACTCACCTTCACAGTGTCCCTAACCCTGCCCATTGCTGTTGACAGGCAGGGATAGATACCAGCTGCTGAGACACCTCTGAAAAGGGGCTTTGCAGCAGCCTGAGCTCCCTAGGATGTCTGAAGCTGCAGCTGGGGGGTGCAGGGGGTGCAAAGGAGCGACTTCTGCAGAGCATGTAGGAATGACTTGGGTGACAGTCAGACACAACAGATTTCATCTGTCTGGAAAAGCAGGAGTTTGATGTGGGTGCAGGTCTCCCCTAACTCTGTCCCCACTGAATTCAATGGGCATTTCATCACTCCTACCAAGGGGTGAGGGTTACAGAAAGCCTCCTTTCAGGACTGCATTTTTGTGTCTGAGTCTGGCACCAACTGTGCTTTCTCAAGCATGAGGGTCCCAGGTTTAATCCACCAAAGCCTTTAACAAGCAGCACATTCACAGTGCAAAACACAGAAGATCTGGCGCCTGGTGAAGTTGTAGCATCTCCCATCTTTTTGTGGGAGATGCCTTTTGATCCCCTTTTCTGTCCCTGCATGACCCACACCTTGGCTGGCATTTTGGTGCAGAGCAAGCAGCAGAGCTGAACAGGCTGGGCACCTCTGTGGGCTGCAATGTGGGTTGCTCTCTCCCTCCCAAAGGATGGTGATAAGGGATGGGGTCAAATGTGATGCCATTACAGATTTAAATGACCCTAAGTTAAGGTGCATGCCCTAAGCATAGCATCAGCAGGGCCATAATGGTGGGGAGAGAGTATGCCAGGGCACCAGCAGGTTATGGGGCTGGGACCCCATTTGTCCACCCCTCCAGAAATTTTCAGCCCTGACATCTGGACAAGGAAATGTTTGCTCCTTCCTGCTCTCCCATTTTTAGCACTGGGTCAGCAGCAATCCCACAGTGTGGTGTTGTTTTGTGTTCCCCAGGGCAATGCTGCTCTGGACTCACCTCGCACTCATCTGGCCAGGGGTTCTTGGGAAGGCAGACTGGCTGCTCCTGGTGAGTGTCCCACACTGCACAGTGGCTGATGTGGTGGAGGGATCTCAGATCTGCTCACGGACTGGTGCTGAACCAAGGACTCTGAGCCCTGGCAAAGCAGGACATGATATAGTGGTGAAGAAAGGGAGGGCTCAGTCCTGATCCAGACCAGCTCAGACTGGGAATTCAAAGGGGTGGTGGAGTGTCAGGGGAAGCAGATTTTCACTTAAGTAGGAGGTGGGAAGCAGCTATATTTACCCATTGCCTACCTTTAATCACTGGCAGCAGGGCTGGGGGCAAGCAAGCTCAATTGCCTCTGTGGGGAGGGAGCAGGACACTCAGTGCAGGGGTCCCAGGAATTACCCCAAATGCATTGACCTCTCCAGTGGATGAAGTGCCTCCATGTGCAACCAAGCATGAACACTAGGTGCAGCAGGGCTGTGAGGAGGGACTTGGCACTACTGATGAAGCAGATGTCTTGTGATCAGTCTTGGTGGAGGTGTGTTTTAGCTGTTCCTACTGCATGAGCTTTCTCTCCTTTTCTCTGGCAGCCATGCCCCACTTCTTGGATTGGTTTGTGCCCATGTATCTGGTGATCTCTATTCTCATCCTGGTGGGCTTTGGAGCTTGCATTTACTACTTTGAACCAGGACTCCAGGAAGCCCATAAGTGGCGAACACAGAGGCCCATCATGGAGCGAGACCTTCAGAAGACACTGATGATTCGGGACAACCTGGCCTTTGGGGTGCCTGAGGTCTGACAAGCTGCCCATCACAGCCAGAGGAATCTCTCCTCGGTAGGCAGCAGACCACAAGCCTCACTAGGGATGGCAGTCCTGCCCTGGTACAAGTGGGGCTGGTCATCACTTTGCTCTGTGCTGATCTGGGTCTTGTACTCATCACTCACCATTCTGCCCCTTTGCTTCTTCAATATTTGTATGGCTGGGGCTTCCCATGTGCTCACAGCTCTTCAGCTAGCCAAGGACTTCTGCTCCTTCCCATGGCCAAGACTGATGAACCACTCAAATGAAATATTCCTTGTTAATCACCTGAGTTTGAGCTGCCTGGCATCTCGACAGGACCTTCAGTAGGAGAAGTACCAGGTTTTGCAAAGGGATACAGAACCTTGTACTCCAATTCCCTAGGTTAAATCTAACACAGCCTATCTAAGTCCAAGGGGTATTTTGGGGAAAATAAATGGGGTCTCAATACAAATTGTATTTGTACAACCTCACTGTTGCTTCAGCTGAGCTCTTTCAAGCACTCACTCTTGCTGCTAGGATGATGAGCTTGCCAAAGCTCTGTGCAGAGGGACCAACGGCTCAATAAGCCTCAGAGACTGAATGCTTTTATCCTTGCTAAATGCACAACGTTTCTGTCTCTGTTTGGGAGATGGATAACATCCATCCATCCATCCATCCATCCATCCATCCATCCATCCATCCATCCATCCATCCATCCATCCATCCNATGCACCACATTCAAATTAAAGGTCTTAATTAAAGAGGTTTGTTCAAGTCTGTCAGATTGTACCCTTTTCTGACCCAGAGCTGGGGCAACTGAGAGGCATTTTAAAAACTTTTATTCCATTTTCAGTCTCATGTGAACGGTGAGACAATATAGATGTTACAGTTCATGCCATCACAATCAGAAGCCAACTATTTCCTAATTACAATGCATTATAAGCGTTTCTTGGCCTATCAGCTTTTGCCACACAATGCTGTTGATGCCTTAAAGCAAATCATCTAAAATCACCCCTCGTGAGTCCTACTACAATGCACCTTTCATAGTTCTATTTCTCCAAAGTATCTAGTCTTATTTGCAAGGCCATATTTTGAAACTTGTTTCCAGTTCCATTTCTCTCTCAACAATATCCGTCCTATTCCATGGCATTTCTAAGTCAGCATTTCTTATCTCAAGGTTTGCATACAGATACATACTATGTGAGCCTCCTGTCAGCCTTTGAGAATTCTCTACAAATCTATTTCCCACACAAGTCCTGTGTCAAGCTGAGAATGTTCTGCAGCTCTCCATGAAGGGGTGCTGCCAGACTTACCATATGAACCACTCCTGATCTGCCTGATCTTCAGCTCCTCTGTCATAGAGGGAGATGGTATAATCTGTGAAGCAACTTGCACTTGTTCAGTCCCCTGCACTCCAGAGCCCTACAGCTTGGATAGGCTCTTCCTTAACTGTTTTCCAACGAACACTGTGAAGTATCCCTCAGCCCTTTTTTTCTCCATGTCTCTGAGGAGGAACATTGAGCCTGACATCTAAATGGGCCCGTTGTACCACCTTGCTTTCTGGACCTAAGCCATATAATGTGGGTCTGGCACAAATCCTTTGTTTATAGACTTTCTGCACTGTCGTGGGGATGACCAGCCACCAAAGTCCTGTATGAAGCTGTGACACTGGGGCTGAGAGGGGTATTCCCATCCTCCCTCTCCCTGCAGCCCAGTGCAATGCCCAGTACGTACAGGAAGGTTTGAGAGAGCAAGGAACCTGTGGCAGGAGGTTGTGTCTCCTCTCCTCCCACCCCAACATCCACTCTTTGCAGGCACATAGGTGCAATGGTGCTACCTGTGAATGCTCTAGACACAGAGGGATCCTGTGTGCCCCACTCGTGCATATCCCAGGTATGTTAGCAGGTGCCACCATCCTATGTGCACGTCTGTGCATCCTGTACCATCACTTGGGCCAGCCAGTATACTGGCAACCCACATCTCCAGTGTCCTTTCCTTGTTATGGCTCTGTGCTCTAGTCCCCAATGGCTCCCTTCCAGCAGCAGGGGTTCCTCAGGTCAGCTGTGAAAATCTGCCACAGCTCCTGGCTTGTGTCACTCAGACTCACCTGTGAACCTGGGAGCAAGAAGTTTTCTCCTCCATTCCCAAAGAAAGAAGGGTAGTTCACTAGGCTGTTGTGAGTGATTTATGCAGGGAAATGCAGTCAGTGGGAATACCCCTGTATCCAAATTTTTGCTTGCCCTGGCAAGCAAAGACTCATAGCACAGGTGCAGCCTGAAAGTTGGTAATTCTCTGGGGATGGAAGTTAATTCTTAGCTCTAAGGAATGGATCAGGACATCCTGGAAATATCCTGGTTCTTTCTGGGACATTTCATCTACCAGACTGCAACTGTATTACCATCTTTTCCATACCAAAACCAGGCACACAGGCAGGAGCTTTCTGGCTCTATTTCAGACAGAGGACAAGTCAAGAGTCCTTTCATCTAGCTAAGTAACAGAGACTGTGATGCAAGTACCCTAACTGGGGAGTATCATTCAGCAGGGAAATGCAGTGAATGGGATTACGGCTGTGCCCAAAGTTATACTTGCCCTGGGAAGCAAAGACTCAAAGAGCAGGTGGAGTCTGAAGCAGATACATTTTCGTGACTTGGAGCTGTGAAATGGAAATGACAAGAGGCTGAGTTGCATGGTCTGATATGCCACTCTCGCCTGCATGGCTCACATTCCCTGCCCTCTGACACATCCCAGCCATAGCTCCAAACACCAACTTGGAAACCTGCTTCATCACCTTGACTCCCTGATAGGTGGGACTGCCCTGTGAATGAACACAGCTGAGCTGTGGAGTAGCATGAAAATCTCTCCACTGGAGCTGAGGGGCTTGGAGTGGTCAGGAAGAAGTTAAACTGTCCCTGTGGGAAGGGGAGCCTGCACTCATGGGGTCCCCTCTCCCCTCCTCCATTTCTTCCTCTGCATGCTGTTGTGCCTGTTTTGACCTCCACTCTGCCCATAACCCAATGCAGAAACTGAGCAAAAGGAAGTCAGCAACCAAGTGAGGGCTGGATTAGAGAGAAACTAACTGTTCATGTCATCTGGCTTATGTTTCGTGCTGTTTAGTCCTGCCACAATCAGCATTAAGACTTTATTGTCAGCAGTGTTAAAGACTTCCCCAGTGGAAGTGTGTGACAAACTGCGTGGTCAATGCTTTATTTTCCTGTTGTTCCCCATGGGAGGTGCCTCCCTCTAGCTCTGGGCAGGCAGCAAGGAGCAGTCTGCAGTGAGGTTTCCTTTCCAACAAGGCAGGTTTCCATCAGCCTGGCTCTTGTGCCAGCTACACTGCCCGGCTATTTGAGAATAATTAAGCCAAAGCAAACACTGCCTAAAAACTGAGATTGTTTCTTCTCTGTGGGATCTGTGCAGCCAGAAGGACCTCAGAGGAGAAGGAAATAGTCACAGATACTGAATTAAATGGCATAAAAAATCAACGAAGATACTTCTCTGTGCTGTGCAATACTACACGGTATCAGGTTGGGTTTTTTTCATGTTTTCATTTTTCTGTCTCTTTACCCTTAAGGAGGCAGAGAATCACACTGTCCCGACCTCTGCCTTTTACCAGCATTCGCAATGGCTTGATATGGGTCATTGGATGGTGATTCCTCTTCCACTTCCCTCAGGCCTGGTCACCTGAAGTCATGCAGCTATTGTCCCTGCCATGCTGTGGGTGCCTGTCTCTCCTCTTTGCTCCCACTTGCCCACCAAACCATTCATATTTTCATCCCATCCCACCAAAACACCTTTCTCCTTTCCCTGCTTATTTACTGTATTGCCCTTCAAAGTCTCTTACAGTGAGGAAGGTGTAGAGTGGCAAGCTGAATCCCTCTTGACCCTGAAAATGCCACAAAGTTGGCAGACTTAAGAAATAATCATAATAATGATAATGAAAAAGCAAAAGAAAATCAGAATAAGGGAATGAAGCATCAACTTGGACGAATACCCAACAAGTGATCATTGAACTTGTGCAGTGGGATATAAATTGTTGCAATGGAATATGTCATTTGAGGGGGAAAGAACTAAGAGAGGAAGGGAAAGCATTTCAAAAAGTCAATTATTTTTTAATTTTATTTTTTTTAATCACACCCAGTGTCCTTGGCAGCAGGCAGCACAGGCCTGACCTGACAGGTCTTCATCACTCCTCTACCTCCTACCACGGGAGCAGGGCAGGGGATCATGCTATGGAGCTGCTCATACTGTGGGGCTGCTGGTGGCAGAGGTCAGGAAGGTGCTGGGCAGGGGCAGGAGTGGCCATGACACTCAGCGTGGGATCGAGTCATGCAGGCCACAAGAGCCCCATTGTCCCAGTTGGAGGCGGGCTGGCCAGACAGGCCGGGAGGTGGGAGCTTAAGCATGTGAATGACAGCAGCCCCAGAGAGCTCTGCACCCCGAGACACCACAGCCCTGACAGCAGGGACAGCCTGGCACCCCCAGCCCCCGGCCCTCGCACCTCTGCTTCCAGCTCATTGCCGACTGCCATGGAGGAGGATATCGCCCGTCATCGAAGCTGCCTGTCCACCCCAGGGAGCCCCAGTGACTCCAGCTGCACCTCGGACCCCTCACGGCGGCGGGACGGCCCCTTCGGTGTTGCTGTCTCCATGAAGCGGAGTTGCCTCTCGGTGACCCTGCACCGGGGCGGCGAGGGGCTCCCCTGGGAGCGGCTGCGGGGCCCGGCCCCTGTTACGTTACTCCCTCCTTGGCCCCGGCCGGTGGTGGCCGAGGGGCCCCACCGACACGGCAGCTCTGACAAGGCCGAGGCCACCCTGGTGGCGAAGATGGGTGTGTCTTGCGCCCCACCACGCTCCGGTGGGTCTCCGCTGACGGGCTGGGCAGGGGGAGGGAGGCACCAGCTGATCCCTTGGCGATGACATGGAGCCCAGCATGGGCAGGACCCTTCAGGAGAGACAGTGATGAGAGAGAGGCTGGGGGCTTCCTTCCCTTGGAGTGATTTCCTCTTGACCCACATCAGAACCATGGGTAGGCAACAGCTGGTGGGAGGATAGCCTGCGTGTTTGTGAGCCTGGCACCCAGCAGGGAGACAGGCAACTATGGTCACCATGTCAGGAGATTTGCTGGGTGCTGGAATACGTGCCTATCTGTCTGTCTCTCGGAAACCAGCCTGTCCACTGCTCAGCCTAGCTCAGGATAACTGCTGACAATTACTTCTAAATGTTCTTGTAACCTGCAGTGGGTGCACTTTTATTTTTGTCCCAGAGCACTGCAAAAAGAGGAACCCCAAACCATTGCCAAGTCTGCCAGGTATCCTACAGCCTGGCCTCCACCCAGAGGCATTGTCTTGTGGTGGAGGAACACATGGTACTTCTGTCATTCCACTGACTGCAGGGTCAGAGCATTCCCAGATGTTGGTGCCCCCACACAGCATGACAGGGACACAGTGCCTGTTGGGGCCAGGGCTCACAAATGTAGGAGAAAGAAATGCAAAGCAGGGAAAGGGCATCCTCATCCAAAGATGCAAGCAGCCAGGGGAATCCACGCGGTTCTCCACGCACGGGCACATCCACAGGACACATGTAGGTGCTTGCCAGAGCACACGGGGATGTGACCTGTGTACCCCAATATGGTCCAAGTGGGAGGACCTGTCCCTGTCCGCCACACACAGGCACACAGACACACGTGCACACACCTGCACGCGTTTGTACACACACATGAGCGCAGAGGGAACAGCACTGGTTCTCGCCTCTGCACCTTGGGCTGACAGCCAGGAATCATGGTGCTGGAGGAGAACAGGTTTCTCACACCTCGGCAGGCAAAGCTGAAGGGCAAATCGCTTTTGATGAACCAAAACATTTCCAATTTCCTCCCTCTGGGAAAGCAGAAGGAGATTTTGCCATCCCCTGATCCCAAGAAATACCTAAGGGGAAAAGAGCACCCTTCCTCAGCCCCGCCGGAACTAAGCTGTGAAGGGTTAAATATGCCCCTCCCTAAACAAGCAGAGATGCTGAAAAGGCTGGGGAATTGGGAGGGGAAAGGACAAGAAAAAGCCTGTGGGATGGGGGTGCGCAATGAGGGCCCCTCCGGGACATGGGGGCCCCATCGGCAGCGGCCACTCCAGCGCCGAGGCCATGCTCCCCCCGCAAGTCCGGGAGGCTGGCGGGGGCCTGGGATGGAGCCGAGGGAGGGTGCGCAGGGGGAGATTTTGCAGAGATGTTTAATATTCAGGTCACATGACGATGGCAGCAGGAGCAGCACCAGCATCCCCGCTCTGCTGAAATAGTCACTGTAGAAGGAAGGGGAGAGGGGGGAGAAGAGGACACGGGGAAGACAAAGGTAAAAGCAAGTGGAGCCTTGTAGCCCACCGTGCTGCTTCATCAGCGTCAGGCTAGAAAAGGGGGGGGCAGACTTATCCCCTTGGGAGAAGATTCGGAGACAAAGGAAGCTTCATGTTCAAAGGTAGGATGCTCCGGGCTTGGCAGGGCTGGGCAACGCCGGAGGGACACCGCTGGGTCTCTTTGCGCAGGCATCCTCCGACGTGCCCCCACGCTGCCCAGCTCTGGGCATGGGGGAGGGAGAACCCCGGACGGTAGTGGGGAAAATCGGTCCTGGCTTCGTCTTTCCTCTGTTTTTTTCTTTTTGGTGGCAGCAGTCTTGTATGAAGGAGAAAGAGCAGCGGTGGTTGTGGTGCTGATGGGGAGTAGCTAGTGTCAGGCACTGCTTTGAAGGGAAGGAATAATCCAGCTGGGGAGTGCCCACAAACTCCTCAGCACCTGGCTTGTCTCTTGCCAGTGACAGGCAGTGGGGATGTCCTATTGCTCTCCTTGGGCCTCTGCACAGGAGCCAGCAGGCATGTGGGCAGGGGCACAGGCAGCTGTGGTGGTGTGGGTACCCTGGTCCAGGGGTGCTCAGCATTTTCTCACCTTGTGATACAGCTGTACCACCCAGGGGGTGAGCTGGGACATGGGACAAGGATTGTAAGGCTGGAGAGCAGCACCAAGCACATGGCTGGGGCTGTGGTGGCTGGGTTGGGGATGTTCCCAGCTCCTTCACCTCCAGCTTCTGCATCTCCAGAGAGGCTTCACCACATGCTGCCCTAGATTTCACTGCACCTGGGCTCTTGCCCAAGCCCTTTGCAGGGTGCTGAGAGGAAGAAAGGTTGCTGTCAGGAAGGCTGTGGCAGCCCAGAGGATTGGGATGATCTTCAAGCCAGGCAAAAAGATCTGATAAGAAGAATGGTTCGGTTCTGTACTCTGAGGTCAGGCAGTACGTTCAGCAGGGCTCAGCCATTGCAGTGCACAGCTGAAAGAAATGCCCTGGGGTCATCATGGGAACTGAGGAGGGAAAGGTATTTTTTCAGAGGAGAGATGATCAGTCCAGCACCTCTGCAGATCTGAAGCAAGGAGCAGGTCCTGATGCCTGCGAGCTCCAGGGAGGCTGTACTACTGAAGTAGCGGCTTGCTTTCTTTCATAGAAACCTGGCATCACCCTTTGAGGGCCTGCTTCTGCCCGCCACCTTCAGGTGTTGAACCCATCCCTTCTCCCTGTTCCATCTCTACAGGGCATGGGACTGTGGGTCCAGGACTGCATAGATGAAAGGGGCTGGGGTGAGATGTGTGTGAGGATCACTGCCTCCAGCTGCAGAGGAACAACCTTGTGCTACACCAGAGAGCTGCAGCAAAGCCGTCCATGTGTTACATGGGGGTTTAATAGCTTTTCCTTGCTGGAAGCTGGTTTGTGGTGAGCACTGTTTGCAGCTCTCCCTCCCTCTTGCCAGACAAAGGATGGGAAGGCAGGGGGAGGGGATGCAACTGTATCTGGGTTATCAGGACATAGTAGATGTTATTCCCCATTACCTGAGCCCCTAAGGGACCTGCAGGGCCACCCCTGTCTCCACACAGCTTCTGCGAACATCAGAGCATGAAAGGTGAGCTGCAGTAGTGGTGTCTGCTTCTGGCCACATATGCCAGCCTTCCAGGAAGAGGTTTTGGGGTGGATGAATGGGTGTCAGAAGCCTGGGACCATGGGGACCTCTCTGGGTGCTCATTCTGGTTCTGCCTGTTCCTGCCTCAAAAGCTGCACCTTCTCTTGCTCCAGTCACATGGAGCATCTCCTGTGAGCCAGATATTCCCTAACAGCCCAGCCCAGGGCCACCTCCTACTGGATCTGGGCAGCAGGGGGTATCACCAGCTACAGCCCTCTCAAGTGAGCTTCTCTCAGCACACAGAACAAAGCAGCAGTGAAAAGGGGGGCCTTGCAAACAGCAGGTGTAAGTGGCTAACCTTGGCTACCCCTCTATTCATTATCAGCTGTACTGGCTGTAGTGCCCTCTCACGCATTCATTACAGGGGACAACTGTGAGGGCTGTGGGATATGCCCAGGACATATAATGACATCCCTTGACCAGCCACTCAAGGTGCTCAGGAGGCTTCCTGGCAGCATTAGCTTTAGTGCTAAAAGAGAGCCACTCCCAGGTAAGCAGGCAGGCATGTTTCATGTCTCAGGGAACCTCTTGTGGCTCTGGTCCCAGTTTTGCACACCCTGAACCCCCAGCAGGCTGTTCCTCAGCTGGCTCCTTGAATTCATCTGTGAGAGGCAAAAGGTGAAAAGTTATGTGCAGAAAGATGAACCCTGGGAAAATTTCTGCAAAATGTGTATGGGAAGGAACCCTACATAGAGAGGAAGGCAAGTGACCTAGAGGACAAAGGCGGGTGGCTTACCCTGACACTTTGAATGTTCTGATGTAAAATCCAGGAAATATATTTAATTAACCCTGATTTTTTTCAGGGTTTTCTATGGCTGCCCAAGAACCTGAAATATCTGTCCTAGTCACTGCAAGCTCCTGGCTCCAACAGTGCAGCTTGCAAAGGAATGGTCTTGTATTAAGATGTCCACAGCAGTTAGCAACATCTGCTGGCTCTGGGAAAGGCTTTCCTTGCTGAGACTGAGGGATGGCTTATGAACCCCTTAGTGAGCCTTGAGGCTGACAGCAAATTCCCTCCTTCCTTCTCCCTATGTAAGAGCAAGGGTTGAAGGAATAAAGGAGAGGGCAACAGAGAGGACAAACTACCAGAGGACAAACTACCACCCAGGCAGTGAAAGGGTCACAGCCCACATGGCCCATGTCCTGCACCTATCCCATTCAGCTGCTCAGCCAGGCTCTCTTCCCATCTTGACCTGTTCCCTTCCACCTCTGGGGTTTTATTGCCCCCATTTACTCCAGTAGCCAAGTGCCTCACTGAGGCCACAGCCCCCTGTCCCGAATTCCCTCAATGTTTCGTTTCTCTCTCTTCTCTCACTTTTAGCCCTAGGTAGGACCCCAGCAAGGCTGTGTGGGGTGTATATGGAGAACACTGCAGCAGCATAAGGGACATGGCACAGCCACACAACCATGATACAGGTGATGTGGGCAGCCTGGGAGAGGACAAGCGAAGGGCAGGGTGCAAGAGAACTGGCTGGCCTGGCCCCCTGTGGTGTACCAGAGATGTGGGCTTTCCTGGCTGACATCAGGTTTGATAAAGCTGAAAAAAGACAACAGGAGCCTCAGGGGATACTTTGTCAGCAGGAAAGGCACATACTAGTTGTGATGGGTGTAAGAGAGGATTGCAGCTGAGAAGCACTTGGCTCGGCAGGCTGCTTCCTCCAGCAGTTTCCTGGCAGTGTGAGGCGCTCGAAATTGCCAGTCTGACTCAAGCCAATGGTCCATCTTGTGTTCTGGTTCCCCCAGGGTGCTCCTCCCTGCTTCAGGAGAGGGTGATGATAGTGCAAAGTGCCCTCACTTAGTGGGGAGAAGCAGGAGCGGGGCCATCCTCCCACTGACCTCTCCTGCATGGGCAAGGTGGAACTGAGGTGGCACTAGAGTCTTTAGATGTTACTCACATTGCTGTACGTGAGTAGCTGTGCCACCATCATCTCACACGGAGGAAAGCTCCTTCTCCCCAGTTTAATATAAAAAACTTCCCAAGCAGTGAAAAGGAGCTGGGTGGAGGCACCCTTCTCCCTGCCAAGGGTGGCCCTTCCACAAGGTCTTTCCTTACCACATGATAGTGGGATATTACAGTTTATAAGCAATGTAAAACCTTCACTGTGTAGAGCAGGCCTTGTGTCAGCACCAGAGGTTTGATGTGGGAGTGCCAGGGTCCCCATTCAGCCATGGAGCCTGCTGCAGCCTAACCCTGTCCTTGAACAAAATCTCTCTGACCTCTTCTCAATCTGTCTCTGCCTAGCTTGACTAAGCTATCACCCCAGACTGGTGCCATCAGTGTCTCCAGCCCGGTGACTTCTGAGTCATTTGCCTTGCAAAGAGGGGCATGTGTCACCACCAAACATCAGTTGCCTGCCTGGCTGCTCATGTCCTTTTCTGTTGCCAGTGGATTCTGATACATGGAGAAAAAACTCTGCCAAAATGATGGGAAAGGATAATTTAATGTGAGATAATTGAACTGAAGTGGCATCCTAAACAAATTAAGTACTTACCAAGCAAAAATGCATTCTGTCTCTGTCCTGGAAAAATAAACCTCTAATGAAACAAAGCATGGAGAGTCAAGTAATTAGAGTAGGAGAAACTCTGGTTTGCAGCTGACTTGTATATGAAAGGTATTTGATTCCTATCCCCTTCATCTTCCTTTCCAGATTCATCCCTCACACCTCCCTTCCCCACCAATTAGAGCTTTTCTTCCATGCCCTGTCCTCTCCCAACCTCTGCTTCCTCCCAGTGGGTTGGAACTACTCACTAATGAGACAGAGATAAATGGGTGAGGCCTGCCCTTAGCAATGTGTGCCATTACCCAAAATGGGTCAGGAAGGGTGGAAAGCCCTTAGGGTTTTCTTTTTACCTGATTGTTTTACATGGAAGAAGTGAGGAAGCAGAGATGAGGAGGGAAAGATGCAGATAATTAATTTTCTGATCATGATGATTAGTTTCTTGAGTATGACAAAAACCATTGGTCTATGGATGGGAGGCAAACACAGAGATTATGGCCATGCTTTCACTTCCACCACTGTCTTCCTCTGAGGAACTCAGCCTGTGCACCACAGCCAGTAATGCAGCCATCCCTGGCACAGGCCAAGCTTGCAAGTCCTCATGGTATATCCCAAACTCTGTTTCAATGGCAGAACTTGACACACAATTTTTTTAAGTCTGTTCCATTGCAAAATTTATGGTGAACTTGGAGGGGCAAAACACTGGTGATCCTGTTGGAAACTGGGAGACTAAAATAAGGAAGCACCTCTGGAGCTTTGGGTACCTGATTATCGGCCCAGCCAGCCTCGCTGCCCCTGCTCCTGCTGTTTGGAGGTAGCTGTCAATACGCTGCATTCTCAATGAACCCTACTTCACCTCCTTGTCTGGAGTGGTACACAGAAGAGTGTGCTGGAAACTCAAGTAGGTGTTCCTCCATGATGAGTCTTACCACTAAAATCTTGACATTCAGTTATCCTCAATAGCCCTTGAAAAGGTTGCTCAAAGCTGCCCTCAGCCCCTGTGACAGGTCAGCAAGGAGACTGTTGTTACACCTCAATGATGATTTTTCAATCTTTGTCCCCATGCAGGACCAGTGGAGAGCAAAAACGAAGCAACGATGTCTGAGCTGGTCCCAGAGCCACGACAAAAACCAGTTGTACCAATGAAACCCATGGGCATCAACACCAGCTTGCTGGGCTACATTGGTATTGACACCATAATTGAGCAGATGCGCAAGAAAACCATGAAGACAGGTTTCGACTTCAACATCATGGTTGTAGGTAGGCAGAGACCAGCTGAGAAACTGGGAACCATGGCTAGGGACTGTCCCCTGAGGCCAGGTGTGAAAGTGAGCCCTGCGGGGAGGGCATGAGGGAGCAGATCGAGGTTGCTCTGAGGGAAAACAGAACCTGCACAAGGCAAGGAGGCACCTCCAGCTCCTTCCCCTTCCAGCCTAGCTCTGTTCCCTGGGCCTGCTGTCATCACCAGGCTGTGGCAAATGTCACAAGCTTTCTCTCTGCAATCCTCAGGTCAGAGTGGACTGGGAAAGTCAACATTGGTAAACACCCTCTTCAAATCCCAGGTGAGCCGCAAATCTTCAGGCTGGAACCGGGAGGAGAAAATCCCCAAGACAGTGGAGATCAAAGCCATTGGGCATGGTAAGAGCCAGGCTGCTGTGGTGGAAGTAATACTGATGCCTCAGCATAGTCTTGCAGAAGATTCCAGCAGTCTACGCAAATAATTCTTTGGTATAAGGCAGCCCTTTCTCCATAGGAAGCTAAGGACAATTTTAGATGGCCTCAGAGACAGACAGGGCGTTTCTTAAATTGGAATGCCTCTGATGCCACAGCCAAAAGTGAGGGGTAGAAAAATATTTAGAGAGATTTCATCACCTAAGACATTAGTCTGCAGTTGTGGATTAAGCCTTGCTGTAAGTCATTTTCACTTGCAGTTACATTTAGTAAGCTATGAAAGTTGCATTGTTGGGTCCCTTCCCAAGTCTGGTAGTGCACACCTCCTGAAAAAGCATCAGCACATCTCCTACAGTGGTGCAGCATAAGGAGCATCACCTCAGATTCAGGATGATGCGTTAGAGGGGAGAAGTTGTGTTAAGGTAGGTTCTACCTTTGGGCCATAGACTGAGCACAAATCCACTTTTCCTGTGGCAGAGTGGTGTAAAGTGGTTTTTGTGTAGATAGTACCAAAATTTGGGATCAGACATGCAAATGAGAGTCATAACTGTTGAGGCATGACACAGCCTGGTCTGGTCATGCTTGCTGGACAGGGATGAGGGCAGAGCTCTCTTGTTCCCTTGTGGGACACAGAGACATGTTTCATGATAGAGCAGGTCCCAAGGAGGAGTATGATTGTTTGCAATTTCTCCCCCAGTCATTGAAGAAGGTGGTGTCAAAATGAAGCTGACAGTGATTGACACACCAGGATTTGGGGACCAGATCAACAATGAGAACTGGTGAGTTTTACAAGGTGAAGGCCTTGCGTCCCAGAAAGGGCTGAAGTTAAGATGATATATGAGTGACTGTCATCTGCTTGGCCCTTGAAAGCATCTGGGATCTTATTGCAGTCGGGGGGCCTGATAATGGGGCTGTGGGACTGTGAAACCATGGGTCTGTGTGTGTGATTTGGGCTATGCACATATTACATGGTGAGTGTTTATTTCTGTGCCCAGTTACAGAAACTCTTAATCATCTGTGCTGATGGCAAGATGCTTGAGGGGGATTTTTTTTTTTTTTTAATGCCTGAAACTGCTTTGCTGCTGTCAGAGCAGGGAACACTGTAGGCAGGAACACTAGGAAATTTGCACCTATCTATTCATCGCTTTCTCCCACTTGAACAGCTGGGAGCCTATTGAGAAATACATCAATGAACAATATGAAAAGTTTTTGAAAGAGGAGGTGAATATTGCAAGGAAGAAACGAATTCCAGACACGCGCGTGCACTGCTGCCTCTACTTCATCTCCCCTACGGGCCACTCGTATGTACACAGTCTTTTGTCCTTCCTTCAGCCCTTGGTACCTCTGTGCCAGATATATACCCTACACTGCTGCACCTCAGACATGGATCCAGGGATCCTGCCAGCAGGGCTGACCACTGTTTAGCTTAACTTTGGGTGCTGTGGGGCTTGAAAGAGTCTAAGATTACAAGAGTGGAAGAAATGCAACTGTTTTTTGGGAGAGGGCAGAATGGATGGGAAGAAGGAGATGAGAACATGGTGGCATCAAGCAGGGTGTGTACAAGGGAGGGTTCACTGGTGCCCTGATGCTTGAACAGTTATTAGGATGAAAGGTGAGGAGGATAAAAAGTGACCCCTTTCATCTTGTTCCTTCTTGGGCTGCAGCTTGCGGCCTTTGGACCTGGAGTTCATGAAACATCTCAGCAAGGTAGTGAACATCATCCCAGTTATTGCTAAGGCTGACACCATGACCTTGGAGGAGAAGACTGAATTCAAACAAAGAGTGAGTATCTCCTCTTCTGGATGGGATCCTTCCCTGCCCTGTCTTGGAGGCGGGAGAAATGAGTGGGATTATTTTTCCTGGGATTGCAGTGCAGTCCCTAGGGTGTGCACAGAGTCCAATGCAGGATTGGTGGGTAAGTCCTAAAGATGCAGCTATTTATATCTCTGAGGGCATCTGTTAGAGAAGGAAGAAATCTGTGTATCCCTCTGACATCTTGTGATATGTTCTGTCATGGGAACTGGAGAGGCAGACAAGTAACTGAGGTTGGGAAGAACGACTCATCATTGCTGCCCTGTGTCCTCACTTAACTGTGCACTTCCTTGGGACAATCCCTCCAGCGTCTGCCCACTGGAACAATGTCCCAGATGTGTTTGCCTGGCCTTGCCAACTGCCTTCTCTTCAAGTTCGTGCTGCTTTGTGCTCCAAAATGTCTCTCTGCTTAGGTGCGCAAGGAACTAGAAGTAAATGGGATCGAATTTTATCCTCAGAAAGAATTTGATGAAGACTTGGAAGATAAAACAGAGAACGACAAAATCAGGGTAGGAAACATTTTATTGTGGGAGAGGAACAGGGAATAAGGAGGGCACCACATTTTGTTCTGCACTTCAGCATCATTGCATCATTGCATCATGCATCAGAAATAAACTGCTTTTTAATCTCCATTCCTATGGTAATTGCAGTCTCTTTCCAGGGATATCTATAAAGCAGGATAAACCCATGAACATCTGCACAAACCTGGGGATTGTAGAGTCTCCTGCACTCTGTGCTCTGGAAACAGATAGTTTCTCCCTGTGCTTAGAGATATCAGGGTCCCCAATAGCCTCACCTACTGTCCTACTTTCCAGGAAAGCTACACCTTATTCCATTTCTGGCTTTCCTCAGTACAATTTCAGCCACTAAACTTGATGAATGTTCATGTGGCTTATGGGGAAAGATTATTTGAGTCCTGTCTTTCTATTGTGAAGAATTAAAATCTGGTGAGAAATATTCACTTTGAACTATCCATATGAGCAGCTCTGGGCTGACAGATCCTCTGTTGGTTATGCTAAGGTACTTCTTCTCTGGCCATCCCCCTCCTCAGAAATTCTGGAGATAATGCAGAAAAGCTCTGCCCCAGCTCTGGAGCCCTTGGCACTGCTGCAAGCTACCCACTAAACTTGTTAGTTAGGGATAGCACTGAAGGGTGAAAAGGACAGCCAGTGAAGTTTTGCTCTGGAGAATCTCTTCCCTCAGAGAAGGCCTTGTGTTTGTTGAGCTGAGAGGTGGAAAGGTGTAAGGGGAACCATGGTGGTGCTGGTCTCTGGAATGGGTTCAGTGGATCTTACCATGTGTCTCTCTCCAGCAGGAAAGCATGCCCTTTGCAGTAGTGGGCAGTGACAAGGAGTACCAAGTGAATGGCAAAAGAGTCCTGGGCCGGAAAACACCTTGGGGAATCATTGAAGGTAAAAAACCTCTTGCTTATGGGAGCTGAAAGTATAGTCTGCAGATCACAGTAATAGACAAGGGTCCAAATAGCATGTCCTGTGGCTATCTTCCCTTCCCATTTACGACAAAATGCTTGAAACCAAGCAAAAAGAGAATTCTCAAATAGCTGTGCCAGGAGGGAACTTGCCATGGTCAATATGGTGCCACTATCACCACCTGGCAGAAGCTGGAGCTGCTCTAAACACCATGGTGTGTGAAGCTAAGCTCCTGAGGTTGCCTTGGTTTTCAAATCAAAGGTCATGTGTGACTGCTCAGCATCTCTTAGTATGTCTCCTCAATGCTCGACAGTGTGGCATTCAGATAACTGTCTGTCCTTTCTGAAGTATGCAAGCTCTACCCACTTGGAACCTGCCCCCATGGCAGTGAGTTTCCCATGCTCTATAACCACAAAGGGGCTGTTGAAAAAATCAAATATAACAATTGCTTGCTTTCTTTTCAGTGGAAAACCTCAATCACTGTGAATTTGCCCTACTTCGAGATTTTGTCATCAGGTAAGGTCATGGTCAGGCACCAGTTTACTCTTGATGAGCTGGGAGTCTTCCTGAGATCCACTCAGAATGAAATATCCCCTACTAAAAGGGAAATAAAGTAAATTTCAGGCAGTGAAAACTTACGTGGTATAGGGTTGGGTTGAGTTAAGGGGTAGATACTCTGGTGACATTACCACCTATGTCAGGTAGGTGCTAGTTTTCACGTATGAGCTGGATGCCTGGAGAAAAGCAGGATACTACCACCCCTCTCAAGGTTGCAAAAAATCCCATTAAGGGAGTTAAAAAAAAATCCCATTAAGGTTGGAAAATTTTATTTGCTGCTGACAACAGGACAGTAATAAACAGGTCACTGCCTCATCCTAGATTGTGTTTCATTCCAGGCTGAAGGATGTCCCAGAACATAGGGGCTGGAAGTGAAAGACTTCATATTTCATTAACTTTCATCATCCTGTCTTATTTCTACTCTGTTTCATGAAGTTGTCTCAGCACAAATTCTGCAGGAGAGCTGTAGATCCAGGGTCACCTCTCCTCCCTATAAAAACAACACTAAAAATAATAACAGAAACACAGTTCAAAACCAAAGCCGTGTGGCTCATTCCACTACTGGGTATGGTGCTATTGAGACATTCGGCCAGCTATAATGTTTTGACATCACCCTACTTTCCTCTTTTTGCTCCGTAATACTTCTGCAGCAGAGGTGCTTTTCTAAAGTCTTGCAGTAAAAACATCCTACCCAAATGATCATCTCAAAGCCTATAACAATCCAAGCCCCCAGGCTGTCTGTGGAGGTTAGGGATGATGCTCACAGCAGTGTTCTGCAGCTTATGATCTGCAATGAACCTGATACACCTCCTGATGCTTCCTTGTCTCACCATGCTTCAGATAAGTCCCAGTCTGCTCTGACACACCAGGATGGCCAGTAGCTGTGCGAATGGTGCAGGTGCAAGAAGGGTAGGGCCCTGGCAAGCACAGCCAGGAATTCCAGCCCATGTCCTGCATCCTGCCTATGTGTTCTCAAATACTGATGCTCCAGCTCTCAGTTGTGTATGATGGTACCCATGGTATCCATGCAGAAAGAGGGGTAACAATAATTAGCTAAACTGACTGACTGAAAAAATCTTCCATTTATTTTGGGGAATAAAATTATCATCAGACAAATAATACTGTTCTGATACTGTCTGTCATAACCTCTTTCCCAACCCACTTTGTCCCCTGCAGGACTCACCTTCAGGACCTAAAAGAAGTCACCCACAACATTCACTATGAGACCTACAGGGCCAAACGGCTGAATGGCAATGGAGGACTGCCCCCCATGACTGTTGAGACAGAGGAAAACCATGAAAGTAACCTGTGAAAGACCCTCCCCCTCCACAGTCACCTGGTGACTCTGACTAGACAACCCACCCCTGCTACCCTTGACTCAGCCATGGGCCTGTCTCTGAAGCATGTGGCACATTCTCCGTGGGAGTGAGGGGATGCAAGTGTGAGTGTGTGCGGGTGTGCATGTATCTCCCTGTGTGCCAGAGAGGGACAAGGGCATCTCCCCCATCCTTCCCAGAGTGTCCTCATTCTCAGTTTGTTTTTCACACAGTGGACTGTCTGTCAGCTTCCTTTCTCTTGTTTCTGTGTCTCAGCTGTATATCTTGCCTGGGGAAGATAGTGTTGGGAGAGAAGTATTTCTAGGGGCACGGATTTTGGAGGGGGGAGGTGTGGGGCATGCTGTAGTCCTGTTTTTATCACTTGGAGACATGGCAAGGAGAAACTCTGGGAGAGATGGTGGAGTCGATGCATGCATGTTTCAAGAAATGTAAGCAGAGATTTCTCTAGGATCTTCCATAGATGTAAAGGCAGCTGGTTGGTTTGAGGGTATAGTGGCCTGGCATTTTATCCCATTTTCTTGGTGTGCCTTCCCAAGGGGAAATGACAGCTTGGAACAGGGTAGATGAGAGAAGACTGCATGTTTTGTGGTTCAGAGCAAGTGACTGGTGGGAGGAGACAGATTTAGTTCTTGGCCCATAGCATCTATTTGAGAAGCATCAAAGTACTTGGGGAAAATTGATATATTTTCCAAAAGACACAAAACCCAGAGGGAAAGAATGTCTTCCTGCTGCAGAGGGTGCCTTTACCCTGCCCAGCACGAAGGTCAAAAGCCATGCTTGTGTCACAGGCATTTGACTCTGTGCAGGTCAAACCAATCTGTGCTGGGGTCACCCTAACTCATGGGATCACCCCATGTCCCTGCTGCAATCCCCCATTGCAGTGGTCTCTCTCCACCAGCACTGAGCAGGTCCTGGCCAAACCTTTTCCCACAACATGGCCCCTCTGCTGTGAAAGCTCAGGGAAGACAATGCCACAGGGGGTCCCTGCTGGGATGTCCCCCAGGCCCAGCTCCACTTGACCTAGCACCTTCAGGATCTTGGAGGAGTGCTAACAGCCATGGATTGAGAACCATGGGGCCAGGGTGGGGGCACAAGAGATACCTCTCCCTCATTCCCCTCATTGAAATGGCTGTATTTGCTACAGCAGTACTGTTCCTCTGCTCTCTTACTGTCCCATGTCCTCCTCCACTCCTGTGCTTTTGTTCTCATTCCCTTTTAGCCCTCCACAGCTTCCTTCCTTTCCCTGTCTCACTTTCTCTGTTCTTTTTCCTTTAAGTCTCTCCTTCATTTCTCCAAGTACTTAAATATTCCTCTTCTCCAGGCTGTTTCCTCCCTCTCCCAAGCTCTTACACCTTCTTAACAAGGTAATTTTGTGTCCTGTTGACGAGCTGTTGTTTTACCTTTCCCTGGAGTGGATGGGGAGGGAAGGTAAAGGCCTGTGAGCAGAAAGAAGCACAGCTTTCCTGAAGACTACATGCTTGTGTCTAGTTGATGTGTCAGCTGTTTTCTGGGTGTCCCTGAGCGAGGTTGAAAGTGTTAGGGCTGTCTGGGAAGAAGGAAGGAGGGGAGAAGACCAAAGATATCCTGAGGTTGGCAGTGTCTGCCTGTCTGCATGTCACATGGCTGGCAGGGGCTGTCCCCCCCAGGAGAGTTGCCAGCCACACTTTAGCCCCACTAAACACATGTGGAATGCCATGGCCTGGCATGGCAGCGCTGCAAGTAAGGGGATGGCGGGGGGTGGGGGAAGGGGATGGGGGTTGGAAAGGCTGGCACTGGAGGGAAGAAGACGGCAGAAATGAGCAGCAGGGGAGAACTCGAGTCAAGCTTGATGTTGGTTGACAGAGCTGTATGGGGGCCAGGGCTGGGAATAGGGTTCTCCAAGCCTTAGCAAAACTGTCAGGAGCAAATGTCCATCTTGTGGCTTTCTCTGGTGCTGTCACTGCAAAACAAAAGTTCTCTTCACTCTCACCTGTCCACACAAATCAGCCATTCTCAGCACGACTAGGATGTGAGGGCTGTACCAACACTTCCTAGTCCTTTCACCACCCACATTCATGGCTCCTAGTGTTCCTGTATGCAATGTGTGCATATAGCTTTGCACACCCTTTCCCCTGCACCTGGCCTCCTTCGTCCTGCAGGGAACAGGAGCTTTGTCACTGGTGCCAGCAGCCATACCATGGACCCTTGCAGAAACTGTCCTGCCACACTGCCACCCATCCTGCCACACAAGTGACCCTCCTCAGCCCAAGGACATCAAAGACGTGAACCTCATCAAAGACACCAGCAGGGCTCTGCTTCTTCACAGCACTGAAGCACAAAGCCATGTTCCATCACCTTCACCCTGGGCTACAGAATAGTAATCTTTATGACTTTTGAGCCCAACCAAGGGTTAGGGCAGAGACACAATGCTGCTCTGCTTAAGGAAAGCAAAGCAGACCCATGCAACAGAAGGGAGAGACTTTCCTTTGCCTGTAATGTGAATGTCAAGGACAAGGCTGTGTATTTTGCCCGGTAGGTTTAGGAATTTTTATGTTTGTAATAACGTGGGGTTTACACCCTGCTGTGTAATTTCTTGTTGGATCATAGACTACTTCTAAAGGATCCGTAAAAGTTTGCTGAGAAAAACAAGTTCAGGTACTCCTCACTGCCATCTGCTCATGCCAGTATGCTACCAACATCCCATGTACCTACCAGGAAGTCCACAAATGGCAAATACAAAAAAAATCCCAACTGGAACGACAACGGGAGATACTGTTGGGAAGAAGTCTCTGTTAATGGATAAGATAGGA
Source organism: Cyanoderma ruficeps (assembly GCA_008694505.1). NCBI lineage: Eukaryota > Metazoa > Chordata > Aves > Passeriformes > Timaliidae > Cyanoderma > Cyanoderma ruficeps. The sequence continues at coordinate 460,973 of VZDJ01000041.1, forward strand.
AAAGCCTGAATCGTGCGCCATCAGCTGAGTTCTAGGATGACCACAGCCAGTCAGCTGTTTCCCTGAGATATCCCCTGAGTGATATTGCAGAAGGGAAGAATCTAAACTTTACACCAGAGATGCCCACTCAGCGCATTCGGAGGCTCACAAACTGTTCACCACATAAGCCGTTCGCCAGAAAAACTTTGCTAAGCACGGCAAATCCTGGACAACCTTCCACTGAGGCAACCAGGGCAGCGAACAAGCGTGGTTGCACTGAGCAGAGAGAGCCAGAGGAGCGAGTAGGGCTGCGTGTAGGCACCAGTGCCAGTGCTGTGGGTCGTTATGCGGCCCGGCGCGGGTCTGAGCAAACCACCCCCTGTCGCAACCCCGCCGCCACCGGAGGCCATTAAATGAACCCACTGCCGCCTCACTTCCGCCTCGCTTCTCTCTCACTTCCGCCTCGCGCGCGCCGCCGGCCGCGAACGCCGTGGGGGGGCCAGGCCAGCGGGGACGCGTCCCCGGGGCGGGGCCGCATTTTGTGTGACGTCACTGCCGCCACCGCGTCAGGGGCGGGGCCACCGGCGCAAAGATGGCGCTGAACAGGAATCACTCGCAGGGTGGTGGTGTCGTCGTTCCCAACGCCGAGAGGTACCGGGAGGGCCGCGGGGTCGGGCGGTCTTCCTTGTCGCCTGTCTTCCTTGTCGCCTGTCCCCTCATCAGGGCCGGGACGGTGGAGCCCGGTGGTAGGAGGTTCTCGCTGGGGCGTTTCCTGCCCGGCCGCGCTGGCCCGGCTCGGCCTGGGGTCTGGGTTACTAAAGGGCTCTCTGGCAGGTTGGAGACGGGCTGGGGCGGGCAGTGGGGAGCAGGAGGCGGTAGAGCTGCCCTGTCTTCACCGCGGAAGCTCGGGGGTCCATAAAGCCGCTCCAACGGGCGTCCTGAGTTCAGACTGGGACTGCCATCGCTTTTAAAAATCAAGGAATTAGGGTTTTTTTTAAGGTCATGCACTTAGTGATGCCAGAGAGGCAGAGACTATTTAAGGCAGGAGTCTTGATCACTTGAATTCGTAGTTAAAGAATTTGAATTTAAAGTTCCTCTTTGCGAAGAAGTGCCTCTCCATGAAAGCACAGCCGGCTGCTCGATGCCTGCCCTCGCCCCGAGCGGGGTTTGACAGACCAGCTTAATAGACTTGGGCTTCAGTTTGGTCGTGTTTAGGTGCTCCCAACATCCTGGCAAGAGAAATCCTAGAAACCCGACGCCCAGTAAAGGATCGAAGTAAAAGGATCAAAGGAGTTTGGTTTGGGTCTGGTGTTATATAGGAAAATTACACTCCAAAAATCTTGTGTTGAGTTTGGAGCAGACTCCTAATACTTCAATCAGGAAGGTTCTCTGACATGTTTAACTCATGCTGGTTTAAAGGAGATTTCTCTATTATTTGAATCCTGGGCTCCATCAAAAGCAGCGTGGGCAGAAGGTCAAGGGAGGTGATTCTGCTTCTGTATTCCATTCTGGTGTGACCTCACCTGGAGTGCTTTGTCCAGCTCTGGGGGCCCCAACATAAGAAGGATATGAAACTGTTGGAGCAAGTCCAGAGGAGGCCACAAAGCTGGTGAGAGGAATGAAGCACTTTTTCTGTGAAGACAAGCTGAGAATTTTGGGGCTGTTCAGCCTGGAGAAGAGAAGGTTGTGTGGAGACTTTGTTGCAACCTTCCAGTATCAGAATGGGACCTACAGGGAAGGCACAGAGGGACTCTTCATCATGAGCTGCAATGCTAGGATGGGGAGTAATAGGTACAAGCTGAAAGTAGGGAAATTTAGGTTAGACATTAGGAAGAAATTCTTTACTGTGAGGGTGGTGAGGCACTGGAATGGGTTGCCCAGATGAGCTGTGGATGCCCCAGACTTGGCAGTGTTCAAAGCTGGGTTGGATAATGCCTTTAGCAAACTGATCTAGTGAAGGTGGCCATGGCCATGGCAGGGAGGTTGGGACTAGGTAATCTTTAAGATCCCTTCCAACCCTTAACATTGGCTTCAAATCATAAAACCATACATTCTTTGAGGTGCTACTCAGTCACAAGTGAGAACAGTGTGGCTCCACAGGGTGCACAGCCTCCTGTGACAGCCCTGGACAGGGATGCAGGTGCAGACTGGTTCAGCAGCCTAATTACTCTCTGTGGTGGTGACTGCATGTTATTGGCTTGTGTGAATAGCTGCAAAGCGGTAAACATTACAATGACTACATAGAAACTCTTCCCAGTGAGGCAAAATGATGTGAAATGCTGCTACAAGACATGATTCAGGGAGTGTTCCTTTAAGATTAAAGCTGTCAAAAAGTTGGTTGTATTTAGCTTAGAATATATGTTTTCCCCTTGCATTTTTGGAAACGTAAAAAGCCTTGCTGTCTCAAAACTCTGCCCCTTCCAGCCAGTCTGAGAATCACCATCTAGCTCAGCTATGAAGTACTGTCCCAGTACAATTTCTTGGTCAGGTTGTTTTTTCTCATCAAAGCTAGATTTTTTGATGTCTTAATTCTCAGGTAGCTGCATTTTTCATATACGTCTACAGTGTTCCTCTCTTCCCTAAAGAGCAAACAACCTGAAACTATAGGGCATTTGGTTGTTTTTCCATATGGTGGCCCTGCAGATTCCTCCCTTCCCCACATAATTGCACAGTTTCCTGACTTTATTTGACTTCTACAATATGCTGAGCAGAATACAGAAGGATTATTTTAGATCCAGCCCATTCAGGCTTGTGCTGATTTAGGGTTTTGTCACTTTGTTTTTCATGCTCTTGAACCATAAAACACCTTGGAGTCTTCCACTACTGTAACATGCTGAACGTTTATCACCCCCGAGGTTCTTTTGTTTATTCTGCAGATTTTCTTACTATGTGGTATGTTTAGATCTGCACCTTAGACTCAGTGACATGCTTTCCCAAGATGACTCATTTTTTTCTGAAAATATATTTAATTTTTCATGCACCTCTATACCCTTGACCCTGCAGTGTTCAAAATTCTCATCTGGATTTGTGTCATTAGGAAACTCTGTTTATGTTCCCATAGATATCCAGCAATAATATCTTTATTGCTGACACTGGTGACTCATCATTTCATTCCTTAATGTGTACTGTTTACTGCAAAAACTTACTTAAGTCATGTGAGGCAGGGTCAGCAATGAGGGCTTCAGTGCAGGCACTTCCTCAGTTTTCACAGTAGGTGTGGTATTACAGTAGTGTTATTTTCCAGTAGAGTGGACTTGATTTGAGCATGGACTAGGGAGGGAGGGTTGCTCTGAGATTACACCTTGGTATCAAAGGGATGGTTTCTGACACCTCAACCATTTCTGTGCCCTGATCTTTAGGCTAAGGGTCTTCATGTGCAGAGCGGAGTTCCTCAGCCTGACATCTTTGGAGACAGAAACCCCCCCTGTATATTAAAGATGCCCTTTATGAAGGAGGAGTAGGGCTTGTCTCAGATGAGAGGATGAATTCTTCCAGTTCACATAAATCATCCCTGTCTGTTCAAAGTCAAAATGGCGGGGCCCACAGCTGGGCTTTGGGATAATATTCAGAGTTTTTCTATGTTATTCTCTTCCATGTGTGATGAGGGTGTGTGTCAGAGCTGTTACCAAGTTTGTCTCTCCAATCTGTCTTATTTCCTCCTGCAGTGTCCTCAAGCAGTGTAAAGATGTGGAGCTCTCCTTCAGCGATGTGACAGGCAAACCTGAAATCTTCAAAGGCACCAAAAAAGGAATGCTGTATCTCACCCCTTACAGGGTAAGTCTGATGCCAGCAGGGTTGCTTCTTTCTCAAAGGATCTTGTAAATTTTAAACCAGAAACTTAGTTGATGGTAGAAGAAGAGAAGATGGAAGGAACTACTGACAGCACTATGTAGGAGAAGGAAAGGTGGAAATGGGATAGTTCATACCTATGTCACAATCCCAATCACCTACAGAGGTAGGTGCAGTCCTGGAAATCACTGTCTAGAGAATATATTTCATATAATGTTTCAGTCAATGATACTTCCTTTGCTTAGCTTATCCTTAAAAAGCAGAACAGTAAAACTCTGTAAATGTGCAGGTGTGTTTTAAGTTGTTTATTATTTTGGAATGTACATGCTTCAGGTGACTGAGCCATGTGCCGTCAAATCTGTTGGGGATCCCCAGTATTAAAGCTGTGGAATAATTCAATGCATACTCATACTAGAGGTTGAGTTACCCTCTTTTTGGATGCTAGTAGGGTGATCACTCTCTCTATTGAATTCAAGTAATTCAGAAGCATTCCCTCCTGTCTTGCAGATGATCTTTGTGTCCAAGGGCAAGGATCCTATGCTGTCTTTCATGATGCCTTTTTATTTGGTGAAAGGATGCTCAATCGAGCAGCCTGTTTTCTCTGCCAATTACATCAAAGGACAGATCCAGGCTGAGGCCGGAGGTACGTGCCAGGTGCTTTGTAGATTGACCTCTTCCCAGGTGTCACAAGGCTTTTTTTGCTGAGTACACGACCAGCTTATGTGCACAGGAAAGGCAGAGTAGCTGTGTGGCATAGCTGGTGTGTCCAGGCTGAAGTAACTCCCCTCTCCTGCACTTTAGGGCACTGCTACTATGTTACATTCTACCCCCAGGTCAGAGAATTACTTGCCCAGAATAACTTTTGCTTAATTTTTTAACTTCTGTCCTGCTGTGTGTATCATGTTTATTCGGTTTCTAAATGTGCTTGATTTTCTCCTGTCTTTGACCTGGAAAGTTGAGTAAATGACCAAGGCACCAGTTCATGCTATTGATATACAGAATTAGAATTAGCAACCGCTTTTGGGTTTGGGGAAGTCAGGAACCCCTTGGGTATGGTTTGCATGGATCTGGGAGTCTGCTGTCCATCACTGATTTAGCTTTGATCCCAATTTGATTGTGAAAGTGCGTTAAGACTTAACAGTGGTGTTTATGACCAAACATGGGAAATTGCAAAAGATGAACAGGGATTGGAAACATGGCTTCTGGTTCAAATTCCTCCCCTCTTTAACCCTTTCATGAGCATTTTCATGGTATCTGAATTGTTGGGTTGTTTGTTTGTTTGTTTTTGCTTTCTGTTTGTAACAATGTTTTGAAGTGACTGGGTGGTCTGGGGATTGTGGATTAGCCCACTTTCTTGGGCTGAAGTCTTACTAAGATAGTGGGTTTATAGAGGTGAATCTCCAAAGGAATTACTTTATCCATGATGGACTCCTTTCTTATATTTCTGTACTTTATTTCTACTTTGTCCCTAAGAGACTATCTTTCGATACTAATTAATTAGACAAGGAAGATAAATCTTAAATGACACATTTTTTTTTGTTAAAAACACCAAAACTCAAAGCACTTTCCACCAAAAAAACTGACCAAATCCAAAAAGCCCTAAGAAAACAAAGCACTCTTACCTTGCAAGACTTCACCTTGACATTTTTTCCTGAGAAATTGCTATTATATCTCAGCGTTTAATAACCTCTCTGAGCTCCTGTGTATCAGTGAGATTAAAGATATTGCATTTGATTCAAATCCTAGCTTGAGTTGCAGATCCTGATCTATAGTTCACTGAGGATATCAGTAAAACTTCATCTGAGGGCTTTCAGTTAATATTCTCAGGGAAGATGTTCAATCTTTTACACTGTTCATTATTAGGTTCTATTAAACTTTTCAGGAAAGAAAAAAACAGCCATGTATCTAGAGAAGGCTGCTTCTACATGACTATAACTTTCAAAGGGTAAAGAAATAAATTGCTGATCCTCTTGAGATGTTATTTTGGAGGACATCTTATAGCAGTGCCATGACTCATTCTCCCTGGTAATAGGATGCAAAATAGTTATGAAATAATGAAGAAAAAAATAATTGAAGTATAACCAATTTTGCTGTCTTGGCTAGTACTGGGAAGGCTAATAGTCTGATTAAATTCTAATTCTCTCTCCTAGGTGGCTGGGAAGGGCATGGGACGTTTAAACTGACTTTCAACAGTGGAGGAGCCATTGAGTTTGGACAGCTGATGTTGAAAGCTGCTTCTAATGGTAAGTGATTTTCAGATCCTGTGGTTCCTCCATGGTTGGCTGAGCTAGGAAGCAAATTGCGTTCATTCTGAATTTCATGGGAAGAGGGGTACCTAGGCCCTCTTCCACAGCAAAGTGCTTTTTTTCTCTTTCCAGGGGAACTTTTGGTTTCCCTTTCAATCCTTTTTCTTTATTTCATCTCAGTGCTTTGTGCAGTCAGAATATTCTGGAGTTTGGGCTTCTGAGGTGGACCACCTTTTTCTACAGAACCTTATTTCTCCTGGAAAAAAGTTGAAATACGTGATGGTGAAAACTTGCTTCACTTACCTACTCTCAGCTCCATTCTAAAATAGTGCAGTAATATGAGGAAAGCTAATGTGCACATTTGGAGAGGGAAAAAATAGGTTTCAAAAAAACATCTATTTTTAAAATTTTCAAATGAAGAAACAAGTACTTTTTTCTGATGAAGTTTTCTTTTTAAAGAAATGTTTGTTTTAAAATGTACTTGTTTTCAGAAAGAAAGTGTATTAAAAAGAAAAGGAAAACACGCTGTACTTCTACTTTTTTAGAGCAGTAAAGTTCTTCAAGCTGTGGGAGTTCCGTGATAGGACTAGGACCTGTGAGGTTGTATTTTTGCAGCTGGTTTCCTTTAGTACTCTGTGACTAATGCTTTTCCGACACAGTACTGTGCCAGGACTGTGTAGTGAATCTAGATAAAGGGAAACAGTGCTGTGCTAACAGAACTATTTTCATTTTATTCTGTACATTTAGTTTCAAGAAAAGATGTCTGGCTTACTTAAACATGTGTTCCTTAGCTTCCAGTGGCGTTCCTCTGCAGAACCTTGGCTATGGATACAGCTCTGTGCCTGGAGGATATGGACCCACCCTGCCTGCCCCTGGGGGCTATTCACCTGTGCCAGGAGGCTACACTGCCCCACCGCTATCAAACGGACCTTATCCCTACGCACCACCTCCAGTGAATGCCTATGGACCTCCTCCACAGCCCATGGGATATCCATACGCCCAGACTCCAGGTTTGGAAGTTGTGTAATGATGACTGTGTCTGATACTAGCTGTGAAGAAACCACTGTGGTACAGTGAGGGTTATGGTGAGGTTTGCTGTCTCCATCAAAGATCCTTGTCCTTGCAGAAATCTGTCACATGCTGTTGATCACATCTCCTGCTCTTGTTTCTCTGCATCGCTTCGCTCCTTATTTTGATGCTCTGTGCTCCTTCTGTCTGGTCTCCCAAATGTGTCTGCTTTCCCCCTAACCTTGAAAATATACACTAACCTTGACAACACTATAGTTCTAGCTACACAGAAGTGTGGTTTGCAAATTGTGCTGCTGCTTGGTAGAGAATTATTGCCTGCTGACATGACAGACATCAGCAAATTCTCAAATCCCTCCTGTGTGCATCCCTGCCAAGCCTGGAGAGCTTCCCTTACCACTGCTCTTCTCCCCAGCTAATGTGCTGTTGGGCCTGTGAGCTCTCTCCTCTCCATCCTGTGGTCTGTGGTCCAAAGCATCATCCTGGTGTTGTCTTTTTCAGGTATTTACCCACCCTTTCGAAACATGAACCCCATGTACATGCCATCTCCCCCACCCTACTCGGGGCCACCTCCTACAGGACCCTCAGCTCCTCCAGCCTGGGTGAGCCCAGGGATGCCAGGTAAATGGGATTGGGCAGTTGCCAGGGTCTGGGTGCAGAAGGGTGCGTGGGGGCTTGGGCTGAGGGTGGCATGGGCACAACATGTGGTGGAGAAGCTGTTGTTGCAAGAGCTCCAAGTCTTCTGTAGGGAGCTGCTCAGCCTTGCACTGCACAGCTTGTGGTCAGCCCTAGCCAGCTTTTCCAAGCTGCTCTGAATTTTAACGCAGCTTGCTGCAGTTTCTGTTGGCTCCTTGGGCCTTTGTTTCCTCCTTGGAAGAGGTGAGACTGGGGAGGAGGCTCTAGGGCTAGGGCCATTACCTCAGATATTTAAGGTGGCTTTTTTTCCTTCCTTTCCAGGAGGCAGTAAGGCCATGGAAGCTGCTTCTAGTGCATATTACAACCCTGCCAACCCACACAATGTGTACATGCCCATGGTGAGTACCATGCCTGATCTTCATGTGCCTACTCCCTCCTCTGTCACTAGCAGAGATGGTGCTTTGCTTTCTAAGCAAAGTCTAATGTACCTTCATTGTGCATGTTGAACATGCACAGAAAGTATGCATTTTTCTGGGAGAGAGGCTCCCATGAAGAAGGCTGGTTAAATTTTCAGTCAGGAAATGAAGAAGGCCTTAAGGTTGATCCAGTAACAGCCATTTACTGGATTACTCCTAAAGACATAACAAACTTGCATGGGCACAGAGAAAGCACAGAGCTCTCTGCATCCGTTTGGCCTGAAAATTAGGAGAATTAAAGAAAAATAGGTCACTTAAGGATGATGGCATGTGGGTTTCTGTTTGCTTTCTTTCTGGGCTGCATGGAGACAGGGAGGTCTCTTACTGTTCAGTCAGTGGCAGCCAGTAGGTTGTCTGTAACCTCCATCTGGTACATGGCAGTCTGACTGTGCCCCTCACTGCCTTGCTTGGCTCTGGGCGGGCTGGAGACTGATGGAGCAGCAAAGCTGGCCCTCAGCCCAGGGTTTGCTGTCTGCTGGGTCAGAGCTGTGAGCTTCAACAGGGACAAAGCTCTGGAAGGGAAAAGAGGATGGCATTTAAAACAGATTAAATGGTCCATTTGCAGTAGACCATTTGTTGCCTGGTTTTGAGGGGACTTTTCCTAGAAATATTATGGAGACAGCATGTATCATGGAACATAGTTGATACTAGAGAGGAATGGTGTGATGAAATGACAGCTTAAACCATAGAACTTGGTTCAGTCTGTAGCTCACTGCAGGGGACTCATTTCTGGTGAGCCAAGCCTGGGAATGCCTGCAAAGAGCTGGTCATAAAATAAGGATGGTTGTTGACTCTACTGTATCTCTTTCCAGGATCAGCCACCTCCTTATGCACCTCCTGAGGACAAAAAGAACAACTAGCAGAAGGAAATTGCAACCAGCCTCCCATATTCTCTCTCCCTGATGACTGTTTGGCTGTTAGTACCCCTCAAGTTAGCATATCTCTAGATCTCTGTTTCTTTGCAATATAGTGCTGGGCAGCTGAGCACCTACCCTCTTTAAACATTGAGTCAGTGGCAGTACAAGGCAGGACAACAGTACTTTCCTACTTACTTGCTTTATCTCGTGGGTTGAAGGACTAATTTTTGCGCTGCCATTGGCTTGAGAGAGATGGACTTCTATCTTATTATTAAACTGTATCACATGACTAATCTGGGACTAAAATGTGAAGGCTCTGGAATGTTGTTGGAGTTGTTGGAATGCCAAGCTTCTGACTTCTGAAGCACCTTATCCAGGAAGAAAGGTGTAGAGAGCTATGAGGTTCCCTCTGTAGATCCTCAGGTGCCCTAGAAAGGTGTTAAATTTCCTTAAATTCTAGGGCAGTTCAGCGTGAGATGGGACTTTGGAAATCCTGTATTGTGTTGGAAGTGTGTGTCATCCTGGACTAACCATTGAGGGGTGATGACCTTGAGAAGTGCATTTGAAGAGATGCTGAAGCATTTGGCTGCACAAGAGGGAAGGGGATGGGTCCCAATCAACCTGTCTTTGTAAGCATTGAATAGATACAAAAACAAAGGTGTGCCCTGATCTGAGCAGGCCCCATATCTGTGCAATGATCCTGTGTCAAGCAGCCCTTTCTCAAGTGTAATGGAGTCAAGTGCAGCAGGGAGTATATGTTACATCAGGCAGATGACCTGGCACTAGCTTTGTCAGGAGACAAGTCCTGCTGTCCTGGCTCCCTCTGCTGAGCAAACTTGCACTGTGTGCTACCTCCACAGGGGAAAACTGGCCTTCATCTTTTCCTTCAGCTGCAGGAGCCAGGCTGTGTGTGCCCACATCTGAGCAACAAGGGCAGGTGGGCACTGTAATGCCAGAGTTGGTTGCTTAGAGGTACAGTGCCCTCAGCTCGGAACTGCTGTCTGGGTGGGAGTTACTAATGCTTGGCTCTCTTGCAGAGACTGGCTGCTCAGCCAGAACCTTTCCTTTTTCCTTAGGACATAGTGCTGTTAAACCTGCTCTGAAGTCTAGTTTGATGGAGACCCTTGTGATCCTTTACATATAGGGTGATTGTTCTTCCTACAGCCTCCCTCCCTTCACAAGGAGGGAGAAGGAGTGTCTTCCCTCCTACTTCCCACTATGGCAGGGCTCTCCTGCAAGTCAGGTTTGCACAACTTAAAAGTATGAATTCCTAAAGCAGTTCCATGTGGGGGGAAGTAAGTTTTCTTATCTATAAACATGTTTTCTGACTTAAGAGATATTCTAACAACTCTGTATTAAGAAAAAAAACCACATGAATGTTTGTAACTTTTTGAATTGCACTTTAATACAGGAGCGTTGATACCTTTATCTACCAGTTCACTGTTGTGTGTGTGTTGTTGTCCTGGTTTAGGGCAAATTTGGGAGGAATCCTCTGAATAGGGTCCCTCTGGAAAGCAACCCCAAACGGCCCCTCCGCCAGCCAGTCTGGGAAAAAACTTCCTCAGAGAAAAGTGGAAAAAACTATTTATTCAACTAAGTCCCCACAAGCATAAAGAATGAATAATATGAAACTATAAAACCCCTTGTTCGGGAGTGAGACTGCAAATTGAGCAAGTCCTTGCCACGGGTTAGCTTGGCTCACTCAGTCTCTTACCAGTCCCAGTCCGTCTGGTGCTGCTGGAGAATGCCGAAGTCCAGGCCCAGTGGGCCACAGGTGCAAGCTCCTGGTGCTCCTCTGGGTTTCTCAGTCCAGAGCAGGTTTAAACAGTCACAAGGGTTAAAAAAAAAATCCAGGGAACTTCTCTGCCACAGCTAGCTAAAACTAACTAAAAGCAGAGAGATCTCTGTCTTGCTGCTGTCTGTGCTTCAGATGAACACAGTCTGGAGAAGAAATGTGTAGGAGTGAACAGTTTCTCCAAAACAAACTGTGTACTTCTTCTTCCCCTTCGCTCTCGGAACTAGTCTTAAAGGCACAGAACTTAACATACAGCATAAACAGAACAGACAATTGGGAATACATGCATCATAAAGTCATCCCAGGACAGTTGTGTTGACCTTAATTCTTGCATACTGTACAGAAGGCTGGAATGAAGTACAACCACTACTGCTGTTCCCTTGGGTCACCTGTGGGTCAGTACACCTCTCTCCCTGTGTCCTGGGTTGTAGNAGCTGGACCTGGAATCAAGTAACTGGGGGGACTGAAGAAGGTGGGGCTTATCCCTTTGCTGCCTGGGAAGGGTGGAAGGCCGGCTGGTGCCTGTGGTTGTGCCCAGGTATCCAGAACTGGCACATGTTCACGTCCCATCACTGCATGTAGCAGGGGCCATGTCACCACACTGCTACTCACTACAGCTGCATTCATAGCAACTCTTCTATGTACATTACACCAGAGGGAAGGCCTTTAAAGTCTTTAAAAGAAACTCCTTACCAGCAATTTTTTCTAGCAATGAAAAAAATAAATATATAATAAGGAAAATGGCACTTGGCTATAGACTGTAAAATCTGTTTCCCCTTGTGCCAAGGAATGCTACTGCCCTACTGAACATGATGTAACTACTGGAAAGCCATTTCCTACTCTGCATCAGTCCAGTTTCTGACAGGAAACCAGTTCTACTTCCTAGCATAGTTGTTCCTGTTTTGAGGTAATGACCCTGTAATCCTACATTAACTGAACAGCTATAGCTAGCAACACGAGACAAGGTCTGTGATCTACTTCCCTTTATTTCAATCAATTTGTCTCAATCACTCCCCAAGAACAAAGCCAGCTCCTTGTTTTGTTAGAAAGTCCTTCCTTACTAGAACTGCAAGCGTTGTGTTCAGTATCTTGACCCTGCACCCCAGAGAAAGTTTCTGGAAGGGGCCAGAATCAACCATTTGGTCCTTCAGGAGCCAGAGTGGACAGATGACCAGGAACCCGCAAGCTGAATAGAAATAGAGATGTTTTTGAGAATTTTTTTTTCCTAATCTAAAATGGGGTATTGCCCCAGTCTGAGGCTTAATCTTGTGTCACCTAGAAGTCCTCCATAGGTAGTCTGCTGCATATAGGTAAAGCAGTTGAGGGTTTTAGAAGTGTCCTGACACTTCAAGTATATTAGTGCAGGCTCCTCCTCAGGATAGAGCTGTGGATGCAAGGGCCCTTGGGAGAAGAAGCCTTTCCCTGAGAAACCCTGAGTTTTCAGCCTGCTGGAGTAGGATCCAATATGCCTTTTAGCAGAAATTCCCTCCTAGAGAAAGGATGCCACTTTCAGCTTGGAAGCACCTGTGACCAACTCCCAACCCAAAAGACCACCTCCACGGAGTATCGGCATCTTCCTACCAGCACTCCTACACAACGTGCTGTGGCTCTCCGGTTTTTGGTGTGTACAACAGCATGGCTCCTGGGGTCGTGCATGGTCGTGGAGATTTTTGCTCTGCTGTAAACTTCTACCAGAGGGGCTTTAACACAATGCTTGCATGTACACTAGAGTGCAGTAGTGCTGGCCTCTAGGATCATGGCAGCAGAATCAGGCCTGCAGGCAAAGCCCCACTGCACAGGCCCATTATGCCTCCAAGAGCTCTTGGTACTGGTGGGAGTATGTGGGAGAGATGCAGCCCTGCTGACAGCCCCTTATTCTAAACCAAGCTGATTATAGCAAAAGAAAGAAGGTGAACAAGTCTGATACTTGAGGTTAATGCCATCACACACTTGTGGGGGAGTAAAAGAAAAAGGGGATGTCACAACCCTTAGGAGATGCTGAAGTACTCAAACTCGTTCTACAGGTGTAGCTCAAACAGCCGCTGCAGTAGCCAGTAGCACCCAGCTCAAAGCAGTGAAGTTTTCAGGTGTCAGAGCTGACAAACTTCAGTAGTGGCTGGACTCTCCTTGTATGGCATCTTCCACAGAGGATCTCAAAAGGCTTTGCAATCACCAAGGCACTACGCTCTGCACATCCTTAAGCAGCGGGCAACAAGAATTCCTGATTTACACAGGTGGAGCAGACATCATCAAGCTGGTACTAGGGGATAAGTCACTGCCTAGCATTGCTGGGCTCACCAGCTGTCGTGGTTTAGGGCAAACCTGGGAGGAAACCTCCTAAGGGGCACTCCCTCCCCTCCCCCCAACCAGTTTGGGAAAAAGAAACCTCCTCAGAGAGAAGTGGAAAGAACCCTGTTTATTAAACAGGCAAAGCACTCCCTGGCACAATAAACTGAACAATACCCAATGATAGGAACTTCGTGCCGCTCTGGAGAGATGACAGATTTAGGAAAGAAGTCCATCCTGTAGGTGATTCCTCTGTCTTTGTTCCTTCAGTGCTGGGAAGCATTACTGCGCAGATCTTGGTGGGTTCCAGATGCAAGCCCCCACGGCGCTCCCGCAGGTCCTCAGTCCAGAGAGATTTTTAACAGTTTCAAAGAAAGGCAAAAAAAGGAAAAAAACAGGAAAGAAAAAAAGAAAAAACAGTAGGAGAGGGAAAACAAGAAAGCGAAGCGTCTCCTCCTCCTGCTAGCTATGCTAACTAACTAACTACTGAAAAAAATCTCTCCGTGTGTGCTGAATTCAACTCTCAAGGCCAGCCAGCGGAGGACAGTTTCTAAAAACAAACTGCACACCTCTCCCCTCCCCCAGCTCCCAGACCCAACCAGATAATTGGGATACAAACATCATGTCACCCCAGGACACCAGCAAAAGGCACTTAGGCAGTGAAGAGCCACGTGCTCTGGGTTCTCATGGCTTATGCTGGCACTGGTCCACACTCCATCCGCTGGGCCCTGTCACAAAAGGGCTGGGTGGAAACCCTTGCTGGGGGCTTGCTGTCTGACAACATGCCAGGGTTGTGTCAGGAGTTCCATGGGACGGAGATACCACATCACCACTCCCGAGGGGTTAATAATGACTGAGAAGTTGTCTGCTGTCTTTAAGGCCCCAATGATCTTCCCGATGTACACGTCTTGTACCTGAAAGAGAGAGCTGGAGCTGCCAGCTATTCCAGACCTTTCATCTTGGGGTTCAGCTGTGGTTACTGACATGATATAGTGGGACAGGGCACAGCAGTGGGGAACAGAAGAGTGACCCAGTGGGCAGCTGCCCCTTCATCCCAGAGGCATGAAGTAAGAGTACTCCTTCTCACCCCCCAAAATGCATAGAGATCTGGGAAGAGGGGGATCCATGTGCCATGGGAGTGCCCTGCTATGCACTGTGTCAATGAGGCTCACCTCATACACAGCATCCTCAGGGAAGTGGAGCTTGGCCAGGCTGGTGGTGTAGCGGAAGGGCATATCTGTCCTCCGGCTGAAGAACACAAGGGCACTAGCAGCCTGGGACAGTGGGCGCAGAAACACCTCGATGCACGATTTCTCCTAGGGGTGGGGATAGGTGGGTGAGGCAGAGCTGCTAGGAGCAGTGTAACTTCTGACTTTGCTCTGTGGGGCTGCTACACCAGCAGGCCCACAACTCTCGCAGCTCTCCTGCTCCTGTTTCTCTGCATTGCTTCCCTCTCCCTCCTTACTTTGATGGTCTGTGCTACTTCTGTCTGCTCTCCCAAATGCATCTGCTTTCCCCCTAACCTTGACAATCCTGCGCCCCTGGATTCCCAGGGGGTCCTGGTTGATCTGGATCATCAGGCGGTTCTGCAGGATCTCCTTGGCACCAGGGGAGATGGCGCGGAGATCCGTGGACATGAGAAGCGGAGCTGCCATCACTGTCCACAAAGCCATTTGGGAGCGTGACTGCTCATAGCTAAGCCCGAAGTTTCCAATGATGAGCTGGACGGGAGATGGTGAAAAGATGGAAGAAGCAGAAAAAGGTTAGAAACTTGTCTGCTTGTTACCCATAATGCTGCTTCCTGCTGGGAGGGAATGCACAAGGGAAACCTCACACACTTTTGCTTCCCCTTAAGTAGTCCACCACTGCTACCACAGCCACCGGGAGATCTCATCCCTGCTAGCAACATACATCCAAATGCATCTGTTAACATCCTTTGTTTCACCACTATTTGCCTTCAGGCTGTGCAAGGAAGGACAAGAACACCTGGAGAACTTGATGGGTAAACTCAAGTGGTGAAGGGTTCATTGCAACCACAGGTTTTTCCCACAGCTTAGCCAAGGACAACACCAGCTTTGCCTCTGTAGCCCTGCCTCTGCAGGGCTTCTGCTCCTGGAGCTCTTCCTTTTCCCTGCCCCTAGAAGGGCATCCCTGGAGATCCTCATCCCCAGACAGAGTCAAAACCCCCACTACCCATCCGCACCATGTCTGGGTCGTTCCAGTGACCAGGGCCAGCTGCTGGCTGCAGCACGTCCTGGTTTGTGAAGAACCAGTCCATGATGGAAAGTATGCTGTCCCAGGAGTCCTGGATGTCATCATAGTTACGCCACAGGTTGCAGATCTCTGCCAGGATGGTGTAGTTCACCTGACAAGGAGAAAGTGTCAGGCAGCAGAGAAAAAAGAACTGTTCTGCAAGATGAGGAAGGCAGGGACAGCATTGTTGAATTATTGAGAGCTGCACTGTCCAGCAAGTGTGTGAAAAGCAGAGAAATCTGGAGAAGGGTGATGAAGGAAGGGCAAGGAGGCAAGACAGTCACATCCCACTATGTATGCGCACACCCCAATACAATAGGATGTCTGGCAAAACAACCATAGGGGCCACAGGGAAATATGAGAAACTGTCAGCTACAAGAATGAGAGCAGCTCAGGACTGACTCAAAATGTGAAAAAAGAACTACATGAGTGCAACCAATTCTCAAGAAACATATACTAGGAAGATTATCCTATTTCAAGCACTGAAACCAGACAGTATTGTCTCACAAGAAGACTGTCAGGACCAACCCCACACCATCTAAGTAGGATGGAAAGGATACACCCCAGAGCCTTCTTCTCACAAACTCCCATCACCTAGCCATACTTTGACACCCAAATGTCCCTAGATGCCTGGCAGGAAAGCCACATTCCCTCTGAGGACCTGCAGTACCATCCTGGAGTGGAAAAATAAGTGCAGTGTAACACCCTGCTCTTGGTGCTCTAGCAAGAGCTCCTCCAGGGCACAGGGGACATGGGAACTTACCAACAGATGGGAAAACTCTTACCTTGGGGGGAAGACCCCCTTGATATGCTGGCCAGCTGCACGAGTAGACAATGGGGCGGCCTGTGGCATTTAAGGCCCTCGCCATTTCTGGGTATCCTTAGGGAAAGAAGATGACAACCAGTGAAGGGGATGGCTGGCAGCAGCCCATGTCCCAGCAGCCTTCGTCCCAGCCCAGCCAGCAAGGGGAACCTGGTTAGCCTGGCTTTCTTCCTTACGCCAGTTCCAAGGCACACAAACTCCCACCTCTTTTCTCAACAGTTGCAATAGGAGACACAAGGGAAGAACTGGCTGGCCGAGTGTTGTTGCAGAGGGCCAGTTGTTGTTGCTGCCCCAACCCAGCAGCAGGAGGAGGAATGCCAGAGGTTAGTGAAATTTACCCTTTGCCTGCTCCTCTGCGGACGAGTAGCACCCATCCAGCTTCAGCATGTCCACACCCCACGCTGCAAAGGTCTCGGCATCCTGCTTCACATGTTCCAACATGGTGCCCGGGTAGCCCCCACAGGTGAAGATGCCCAGGTCACCATAAATGCCCAGCTTCAGGCCCCTGGCATGGACCTGTGAGGAGAGCAGAGCTGCAAGAAGCAAATGAAGAAATCCAAGCTGTCTCCCAGCTACCAGGGTCCTCTATTCCTTTCCAGCTCTCCCACCATACTGGCATAGGGACAGAGATCCCCAGTGGCTCCCAGCAGGCACTCACATAGTCAGCCAGAGCCTTAATTCCGCTGGGAAATCTCTTGGGGTCGGGAACCAGCTGTCCTGCCGCATCCCGCTGCTTCGCAGACCAGCAGTCATCAATGTTGATGTACTCGTAGCCCAGTTCTCTCCAGCCATCCTCTGCCAGCCGGTCTGCCATCTCGAAAAAGAGCTGCTCGCTGTGGATTAAGGAGACATGGCAGGCTGAGACCCTGCGACCCTTGTGCCTCACCAGGTGAGGTAGGCAGAGGGACTTGGGGGTTAACTGGGGGCTCTGGAGGGCTGGTCCGGGCCATAGGAGGGTCTCCACCGCCCCCATATAAACCCCGTCTGTGTTTATTGACCGCACCGAGGGGGAAGCGTTTCCCCGACTGCCTGAAAAGCCTACCCATATCCTTCAGCTCTGAGGGCTCTCCGGCCCAGCACCAGGGCGTCTGAGCCTCCCGCCTCCCATGCGCTATCCACGCCGGGGTCCCAGGGACGCAGACGGTGCCAGAGCCATCCTGGGCCTGAAGTTCGACTTGACCGAGTCCCATCCGCTAACCTGATGCAGTTGCGGGGATCCGCCTGGCAGTCCACGTTGCAGCGGAACCTCTCCCAGGACATCCAGCCCATGGGGGGAGTGCGCGCCAGCCCGTTCTCTAGGGCCACAGAGGGCAGCGCCAGGGCCAGCGCCAGGACCAGGGCCAGTCCGCTCAGTACTATGGCCCCCATGGCTGCCACCGAGACACAGAGCGAATCTCCAGCACCCGGGCTGGCCCCACTCACATGACACCGTCCGCATCACCTGACCGACCGCCCACGCCTCTCGCCCGCCCCCAGCGGCTGCGCCTCGCTGGTATGGCACCCCGCAGCCGCGCCGCCCCATTTATATCGCTCCCTCCCGCTGCACCCTGTCAGTATCGCACCCTGTCCGTGCTGCACCGCACCTCTGCTGTATCCCATAGCTGGTACCCATCAGCACTGTGCCCAGCCCGTACTGCACCCCATTGCAGCTGCACCCTGTTACTGGCACCCTGTCCCCGTGCCTGCTGCACCCCAACAGTGACTCTGGGAGCGGGGGTTTAGGTCTCCCCCAGAGGTGTCGGGCGGAGCGACGGGATGCGGGAGGACGCAGCTCCGGTCTGACTGCGGTGTCCCCGGCCCCCCCGCTCTCCCCCGGCCGCCGGCGGGGCGGTGCTGCCGGCACGGCGGGACGGCCTCGGCGGCCGCAGAAACATTCCTCCGCCCGACCGCGGTAGGGCCGGGCTCCTCCGCACCCCCGAGCAGGAGCGGCCGGAGGTGAGCCCAGCCGGGGCCGGGATCCCGCCGTCGCAGGGGAGGCGCTGGGCAAGGGCCGGGTGGCGCCCGGGCCGGGCCGGGTGAGGGCAGGACGGCGACGGGGAGGGGGCGGCAGCGGGACCGCTGGGGTCGCAGGCACACGACGAACACACACACGGAGGTGCACACGCACACACGGACATGCAGCCCTATTGCACAGGCGTCCGCTCACGCACAAAGACACAGAGCCCAGCACGGCACACGCGGGACCCCCGCGGCCCCCTCGCGTCGGAGCCGGCCTGGGCCGCCCCGGCTGTCCACAGCCTGAGTGTGCTAGGCTGGAAGCTCCCCAGGGCAGAGCACCTGCAGAGAATAGCCTTTCTTTTTGTCTGATCGGGATCTTGGGCATTTTTCAGTTGGGGTCCATGTCCCCATGTCCTCAGCCGTGTCCCACAAGCCCTGATGGGAGAGAGGGGCTCCAGGAGGGATTCTGGATGGTGCTTAGTAGTGGGGAGCTCCTAGTGCTCAAATCTGTCCTGGGAGTGGTGGCCATGGTTTTCTGCATATTTCTATGTGTGAAGTTTTAGCAGTTGGAAATCCTTTTGCAATTGAATTATCCACAGAGGTTGTGCTGGCTCTGTCCTTCAAGGCTCGGTTCTCCTTGGCTTGCTGAGTCGCCTGCCACAGGGCCTCCATAAGTGGGGCACTGACAGCTTCTACAAAACATTTCTTTTTTCTTTTAATAAACCCAAAACAAACCCAGGAGCCAGAAAACAAATGCTCAGGAGCACTGGGCTGAGCTGAGATGGGGCTCAGGCTTTGAAGCGAGTGCATGTTACCCCAGTTTTGCCATTCCAGTGCTGCTTGGCTGCACTGAGGACACTGGATTTCTGGGGTGGGAATGACACAGCTCTTAGCTCTGTCAGCTCTGATTCTGGTCTGTTCTGGTTCATAACTCCTCCTTCTTTATCCTTTTCCTCCAACAAAGGATGATGCTCATCATGCTGAAGCTTCAGACACCCTCAGCTAGGGACCAGCCTGGCCAAGGAAGACAGCAAGGGTTTGCAGTCTGACCTGCACAGCTGGTATGGCACCTTGCACCCCACTTCTGGTGAACCTTCTGGAGCTGGGAGTTGTGCTGCCAGGGCAGCTAGTGGGGTGGGTGGTCCTGCATGAAGACAATGAGTAGGGAAAGGGGGCAGAAGTGTAAGTTCCAGAGCCCTTGGATCTGAAACACTCTCCTTATCCTGCCTTCTCATAGAGAGCAAAATGAGTGCCTTCCAGGCAGAGGGGCAAATTTCTTTGATGTGTCCCATTAAAAACCAGCAAAGTAGGTCACTTGAGGAATAAGAAATGAAACAGCAGTGTTGGTGTTCCCAGAGAAGGCAGGTGTCTGGGTGGTGAGGCTCTGGTACTGACCTCTTCTTTGTAGCAGCAAGGTAAAGCCTGCCTTTTGTAAGGGTACCTGCTGGGTTAGCCACTGTCCTGTACCAGTGGCTGCTGGAGTTGTGGCTGCTTTTCCCTGGGAGCAGGATCAGGCCTCTTCTGGTGGGGCCAGTGACATGCTCCTCACACCAAGAGAACCTCTTCCCCCTCTCTTTCTCTGCACCTAGGGGGGGCAATGAAGCTGAATGAGCGGAGCGTGGCCCACTATGCCACCTGCAACTCACCTGCCGACCATGCTGGCTTTCTGCGCAAGCGGGTGGAGCGACACCACCACCATGTCCACCACCATGGCACCTCCTACCAGCGCCGCTGGTTCGTCCTCAAGGGCAATCTCCTCTTCTACTTTGAGGAACGGGAGAGCCGGGAGCCCATAGGGCTGGTGGTCCTGGAGGGCTGCACTGTGGAGCTGTGCGAGGCCGCTGAGGAATTCGCCTTTGCCATCCGCTTTGATGACGCTGGTGCCAGGGCTTATGTGCTGGTGGCTGATGGGCAGGCTGCCATGGAGGCCTGGGTGAAGGCACTCTCGCGGGCCAGCTTTGACTACATGCGGCTGGTGGTAAGGGAGCTGGAGAAGCAGCTGGAGGACGCCTGCAAGAGCTTGGCTGCTTGCCGTAAGTCTCCACGGAGGTCCTCCTCCTCCTCCTCTGGCAGGAAGAGGCATCTCTCCATCCCTGCCTTGCAGCCTCTTCAGGAGAACTTCACCACCCTGGAGAATGGCTACTCCACGTGGAGTAGTGGTGGTTGTGTCGCTGGTGGGGCTACCTGCACTGACCCTGATGGGGGACAAATGAAGCCCCCGCCCCTGCCTCCACGACGGCGCTTGACCGCCAGCAGTGTCACAGGATCCCCAGCACCTGGCCTCTCACCAGCCACGCTGGAGAGCCCCGTGTCACCGGAAACCATCTGCTTCTCCAAGCTGCACAACTGGTACGGGCAAGAGATTGCAGTGCTGAGATGTGAGTGGCAGGAGAGGCAGAAGAGGGGACACCTGTGACTGGGGGTGTGGGATGCAAGTCACTGGGCAGCTGATGCCCAGCATCCTTTCCTGCATGCAGGGAGACTGAAGTGAGGGATGCTGCTTGCCCCCTAACCTCACCAGTGGCTGACTGTGTGGTATGTGTATGTTTCACTTGGGAGGTGAAACATACACAAATCTCCTCTAAACCTCACACTTAATTTCCATGAGGCTTTATACAGCTGGAGAGTGTGTAACACCCGGGGAGCCACCTTTATTTAAACTCTCTGCTGAAAATAGAAGCTGCCCAAATCAAGCACATATGCAATGAACCTCAGCCAATGGGCTTGGCCACTTGCTGTCCTGACATGGTGGATGCTCTTCTGGTGTTTCATCCCCTGCTTCTCCTTCACCGCTTTTTTTTTTGTTTTGTTTTGTTTTGTTTCTCAGTGTGGAAGTTTGCTTTTGATCAGTGCTTATTACTGTCTGTGGTCTTGTGCCAAAGTCCTTCTGCCTTTGTTCTTTTGCAGCAGATAAGGCTGGGCTCTTATGAAGTGCCTCTGACAGGCCACTGGCCCCAGCACATGCCTCCAGCCTTGTGCCTCTCTCACTACAGGACATGTAAGCCACTGCAGCTGTTGCTGGCCTAGCAGCTGGGGCTTTTGCATGTTTTTTTACTTTCATCTGCACTAACCCTTCTTTCAGCTAAATCCTTCAGGATGTGGATTATCATGGTCTTGCAACTGTCTCTTTGTGTGCTCATACTCAGCAGCAAGCCTGAAATGGAGACACAGAGCTTGGCCTGAAGCCACAGTGAGAACACCAGGAGCTCCCCAAGGCTGATCTAGGCTCTGTTAGGTGGTAACCAAGCTTGCTAATATCTCTGGCTCAAGGTTTCCCTGTTCCTAAACAGGGATGCTAAGGCCTTTTTGCCTGGGCAGGAGAAAATTTCTCAGCCTTTGCTTAGACCACAACCCGTGCAAAGTGCCATATTGGGCTCAGTCAGCTCAGCTTTGCCCAAGAAGATGTCTAGAGCTATACTCCTGTAGGGCCTCTCTCAGTGTTGTGGCTCTGCCCAGCTCCTGGCAGTGCTATGCAGTTGGAGGAGAGGCTTTGAAGGAGTCTGGAGGGAGAGAGGGCTAGTCTCAGGAGGAGATGTGAAGGTGTGGGGGTGAGTTATGGGTGTTGGCAGTGTCTGGGCTTGCCTCTCCAGTGTTAAAGTCATATCACTGCCTTCTACCAAGCCTGCACCTGGCCTACCACCACTTTCCTCTGATTTTATGTCAGCATTGCTTGGCTGTTCTCTGCAGCATGTCGTATCCTCCCAGCAGGCTGGGAGGGCTGCAGGGAGGCATGCCTTTTGCCTCACTGTGGAAACAGACTTGTCCATCAGTAGGCCAGAAAACTTGGCCAGAAGGCACATGGTACAAGTAGGTGGGTGCCAAGTCCAGCGACTAGAACACCTTTGGGATGGGGTTTAAAAATTTCCCTTATCTAGTTGCATCCTTCCCATCGAAAAGTGTTAAACTTGTTTTTTATTGTTCTGTTTTATTAAAGAGCTTTGCTAGGAAAGGAAAAGCCCATTTCAGGTCATGACTGGCTGGAACCTTTCTGGACTTAAACACACTTAGCTTTCTACTTTGCAGTAGCCTGCAGAGATAGCCAATGCCGAAATCAAATTAATTCTATTAACTCTTGGTGCCTTTTAAAATATGTCTGTGGTAGTTCTGGATGATGCGTTTCCAGCCTTCTGCCTAATTATGGCTCGATGGTATACTAGAGGAAATCAGATCTTAAATTAGATCTTACAAATTACTTTGGGCAGTGAGAGTGTAACCTTCACTTGCGAGTAGTGCAGTCCAGTTCTCTCCAGGTCGTGGTTGTATAACTTCACAGTAAGGGTCTTCAAGTTCGGGAGGATTATTTTTGTTCTGCTTTTGTGAAAACAGTTCAGAAAAATCAGGAGCAGGTGGCCATGGAGCAAGGCCTTGGCTTCATCAGCAGCTCAGCTTGTTGGATGTAGGGGCTATTTCTGCCTCCCTACCCTGCTGCTTGAAGAGTTCAGTACTGCAGCATTCCTGCCTGCAAATGTGTCCCTTTTCCCATGCCAGGGCAGCAGCATCAGGGGATTGTACTATCTGGTTCCTCTTTGCTCTGAGCATGGGTATTTTGGGACCAAGGTCAAATTTGTCAAGCATTTTCCTGTGGTTATTTTTTTTAATGAAATACAGAGAGAATATTCCTCTTGTCTCAGATTAACATAAAGCAGATTCACAGTAAAGACTCAAATTCCAAAACAAATCAAAATGTAGCAGCAGTTCCTACATGAGAACCAAGAATTGGGAGTGACTTGAAAGGGAAAATAAATTAACAAAGCCAGTTCTGTCAACTGAAACTGCAACAGTATTCCTTTAAGGGCTGTTTCACTTTTAAGAAGCTTAGTTTGTTTTAATAAGTGAAGATTGTCTCCATAACACTACTAAAGAGCTTATATTTAATGCTTTAATCTGTCCCATTCAAACGGCACAATTTCCATGCTACCTACCTTTGCATTAGCACATATCCCAGCTAAATCCCAGATCCTGCAAATGAGGTGCTGCGCTCTGCTTTCTGTCTGATTGCATTTGGAGTAATTTTGTGGTTTATTCTGCAGTGCTGGTAAGAAAATGGCTGAATCCTGATCCACATTTATGCTCAGCCCCAGTCATCCATGCCTGGGACTTTGCTAGGTCTCCAAAGGTACTGCACGACTTTGGATGGGCTTGATCAGAGTTTCGTCACCATCCCACTGTTGTAGCAGGGTTGGCTCTTTTCTGAGTGAAAAGGGCCATAGTTGGAACCATGCCCAAATTTGTATGGAAGTACAGGATTTTTAATGATCACTGCCACTTGCTTCATCAGGCAGGAAGCACCTGAGTGGTGCACTGCCTCCTCAGAGATGGAGGTTATCAAGCCAGCCCAGCTGAATTGGTTGTGCTGGCCATGCGTTTGAAGGAACCCCCAGGCAGGAGGTTGGGATTTCAGCTTCCTGAGGTTGAACATTCAGCTAGCTAATGGAGCTGCCTGTCTGTTTTTCTGCAGGCAGAGATTGTTACAGGAAGGACAGAGAGTTTGCACTGCACATTGTCCCTAGGAGCAAAATAAGACTGATTGCCACCCAAAGTTTTTCTCCAGTCGTTCATGTTTGGACTGTTTCACCTCCTGCCTCCACTTTCCCTTTTTATTTTTAAAAATAGAGAATGTCTATCTAAACAGGTTCCTTGGCAAAGAGGAACTGAACACTGAAGCTGAATAGGTACTTTTCTTGAAGTACTGAATTTAGATCCTTTTCTAAGAGTTTTCTTTAGTGCACAAGTGATGAGAGAAAAGTGCTAAAATCTAAAATGGAAAGAGGAAGGGTAATTCTGACATGACCTTTATGAGCTGTGCCAAGAAGGGCTCCCAATCCTGGTAAAATATTTGATTAAAGCCTTACATTTTTCTGACGCTGGCATTTCAAATTTGAGCCCGTGATATATAATTTCTACACTTTTTTTTTTTTTTTTTTTTTTTTTTTTAATTCTATTTAAGTCAAAGTGGATACATATTTTGGTAGAAAGCTATGGGGGAGGGACTTCAGCTATTGTGTCAGGATAGTCGACTGCACAGAAACCTAGTTTGGTTTCTGTGCAGTCGACTTGCAANCCTGGGGGAGCCACCCCTCGATGTTAACTCTCTCGGATGCCTTTGCAGAAAAGCTGGAAAAAAACTGCTGAAATGCACGGGGGCATCTTTCACCAGCAGCACCAAACTTGTGTTCTCTCCATACAATTACGTGGAAAACACTACGAGCAACTCCTGCCTTTCCAAGTGCTTCTGTTTTAGGTAGGATGTCTTCCTTTTATTTGGGAGGCAGTTTTGCATGTGCCTTTGTTTTACACGCGGAACTTGTATTATACGTTTCATTACATTGTTTAGAGTTTGTTTTACACGCGAAACTTGTATTACGCATTATTTACATTGTTTAGTTTGTATTTTATGCCCTGAAGCCGAATAAACCGGTTTGATTTGTAGCCTGTGCGCTGCCAGTGGAGGCCTGAAGCCCCCCGGCGTTCCTGCAGGGCCTGACCATTCCCGCCCGGCCCAGTTTTCCCCTTATAGGGAGGTGGCTCAGGCCCTCCCTCCCTCCGAGGGCACCGAGAAACTCCCCCAGACCACGGGGGGGGTGGGGGGCGCGAGGCCTCGTCCCGCGCATGCGCAGCGCCGATCTCGCCGCCTCCCCACAAGGCTCGCCAGATGCTAGGTGACGCTTGGGCTCGGCCGCGGCTGGCGGCAGCCGAGACGATGGCAGCGGCAGCCGGGCGGCTCCTGGTGGTGACCGTGGCTCGCTCGGGGCGTGCGGGCTGGGGCGAGCCGGGCCGAGCCCCGGCCGTGCCGTTGGTGCCCTCCCGGGGCGCAACCGTCACCCGCAGCGGCGCCATTTTGCCCAAGCCGGTTAAGGTGAGTGAGGGGCGAGCGGGCAGGGGCGGTAGCAACGAGCGGCAGCGGTGGCCAATCGGTGCCGCCGGAGCTGCTGTGGGCTGGGCGGCGAGAGTGAGTGACAGTGCCTGGGACCATTGAGCGGGGGGGGGGGGNGGGGGGGGGGGGCTCTGGGCGGGGAGGCAGAAGCACTCGGCAGCGGGAAGGAGACGGGAGCGGCCCCCCGAGCCGGGAGGGCCCGCCCGGCCCGTGTCCCTCGAGTCCCTCTGAGCGAGGCAGTGCTGCGGCGTAAGGGGGAGACAACATCCGCCTACGCACTGCCCTTTGTCACCGGCGACCGCCTCCCCTTTCCTAAGCCACGGGTGTTCCCTGCCCCGGGCTTCCCGCTCGCTGGTGCGGGGGTGTTTGTAATACTATTATACTAAAATAAAGCGCGGTGCGGTGACCGGGGCTTGGCTCTGGGGACGCAGATCGTTCTTCGGGCCGCTTCCCGGGCCCTCCGCGCGACTGTGAAGCCGGGAGTGCGCCGGTTCAGCCAAAGTACGACTTGCTTGGGTGTAAAGATCCACTTTTTACAATCGACTCCTTGCAGACGCCCTTTGGCCTCCTCAGAGTGTTCAGCGTCGTGATCCCTTTCCTGTACGTTGGTACTCAGATCAGTAAGAACTTTGCAGCCTTACTTGAAGAACATGATATCTTTGTCCCAGAGGATGATGATGACGATGATTAAAGGGTATGTCATTAACTACACCAGCAATCTAATTATTTGTGCTTCCCGTTTGGCTTGGGGCGGGGAGGAGAATCTCAGACAAGGAAATAGAGTCAGCAACAGCTTAAAAGATGCACTTGCAGTTAAACACATGTACACGGATATGCCTTTGGCTGTGAACATTTTTGTTTTGTACCAGAGTAGGCCAGACTGGTATCTGCAATCTCCACACCACGCATTTCTTAGAGACTGGAAAAACTGATGGTGTTTTAGATCTTGTCAGCAGAATCAGAAATAAAATGTAGTCAGTGAGGCTCTATACTGCAGACAGCAGAGAGACTTCAGTGTTCCTACATTACACATTCAAAGAAGGACAACAGAGCTGATGAGGGGTCTGAAGCCCACCTGTTATGAGGAGTAGCTGAGGGAGCTGGGGCTGTTTAGCGTGGTGAAAAGAAGACTCAAGTGAGAGCTTATCACTCTACAACTATCTGAAAGGAGGCTGTAGCCAGGTAGGGTTCAGTATCTTTTCCCAAGGAACAAGCAACAGAACAAGAGGAAGTAGCCTCAGGTTGTGCTAGGGGAGGTTTACATTGAGTATTAGGAAACATTTCTTCAGGGAAAGGGTTGTCCAGCATTGCAGCAGACAGCCCAGGGAAATGGTGGGTTCTCATGCCCTGGAGATATTTAATCGAGGTGTAGATGAAGCACTTAAGGACAGGGTTTAGCAGTGAACTTGTCAGTAGTGGGTTAACAATTGGAACTCAATGAACTTGAATGTCTTTTCCAATCTAAATGATTCCATGATTTTGTTTTACTTGTTTACCTGTTTAAAGGTCTTTTTCCTAACTCACAGAATGACACTTTTAAAACAGAATCTCATACTGTCTGAAATTCTGATACGGGTGAACAATTTAAGAATATTCTGGAACCCATCAGAACCAACTGTC
This sequence comes from Cyanoderma ruficeps, assembly GCA_008694505.1. Taxonomy (NCBI): domain Eukaryota; kingdom Metazoa; phylum Chordata; class Aves; order Passeriformes; family Timaliidae; genus Cyanoderma; species Cyanoderma ruficeps. Next base: position 487,571 of record VZDJ01000041.1, read on the forward strand.
TGGTGGGTGTTACAACACTGATCTCTGGAGTAGTTGGACCATTCAGACTCATTGCAGAAAGGAAGAATGGAAGTAATTCATCTTTTTCTGCACTATGCTACACTTTCTACCATCTTCTATCAGTCTATTTAGCTTGTTCTGGTGTAAAGATTTGAGTTTGGGTTGTTTTTGATTCTTTATAGAACAAAGAAACTGTTTTAGAGAAGTTGTTGTAAATAATGTAGATTTATAATCAGTTTGGTGGATGTATTCTAGTTGATAAGGGGTTTTCCAGCATGCACTGTGCAGCTAAAAGCTAAGACTTAAAAGATTGCAAAGGCTGCACTGGCCTGTTGGAAACTCCCTTTATGTAAACACCATCTTGTGTTGTTTTTGGGAGGAGGATATGGTCTGCAGCTCAGTAGTGTGTCTGTAATGGCTTGTTTTTCTATTTGCAGCACTGGAACAGAAGAACAGAAGGGAGAAAGCCATTGACAAAACAATGGTTCCAACATGTCACCTGTGTTTTGTCCTCCCTAAAGGGGACAGAGGGCTTTGTATTCCCTTTTGCCAGTGAGTGTCCTGCACATCTCTGTCTGCTGGAAATCTGTAGATCAGGGTTGAAGGAAGTGCTTGATAGGCCCTGTGTCCTTGCACCCACATGCTCACCTTGTCAAAGACTGCTTAGGATGCCTTTAATTAGCAACATGGGAAACAATTAAATATCAAGTGTTTGATGTGCAACTTTGGTCCTGTGTTTTTATACATTATTTGCCTGTCTCCTGCTATTTCTGTCTTAACTTTTCTATCTCTGTATGTCTGTTCCAGTAGGGAGGCTCTCCTCATGCTTATTTTCTCTTGAGTCCTTTCAGTAACTCAGTACTGATCTACAGGACGTATGGAATCCCTAGGGGAAGCTGTAGCTCCACAACACAGCCCAAGAATGGAGTGCACATCGACAATGGCACTGTAGTTCAACAACCTAGCAGCTGTATCTGATGTGGACTGTGTCATTAACTTCACCTCACTGAAGATGAAAGACAGTATTATCATCAAAGAGTTTAAAACTTTCAGTGGCTTTGGTAAAAGGTTGAGATCACAAGTTGCAAATGAATTTGCTCATGTGTTTTATAGCATTTAATCTCAAAACACTGGCTCCAAGTATCTGGTATTTCCTAGGCAGTTCAGTACTTCCTTCTGAAAGAACCCTAATGTGTTTGTCTTCCTCACTGTATGAATTTCAACACCTCTTTTCATAAAAGTGTTTGTTATTGCACTTAAATTCTTGTATAATAGACTTAAAAGGTCTTCTCTGCTGTTATGGCACAGGAAGAGTATCTTTAGTCACATCACACCAGCTGTTCTCCCAAAATGAAACCTTAAGAGATTGGTCAATTGTTTTTCTTAAGCCAGCATTGCCCCAGTGTCTCATGGTTTCTGGTCACTAGATCTGGCCTCTTGACTGCCCACTTCTTCCTTCTTTATTGGTGTTGCTGTTGAATTGGGAGCACTGTATAGTTCCAACAACCACATTTGTTCCCTTATTCTTTGGCACAGCTTTTGATGTTTGCTCTCCAGCATGGCTACTGAGAGGAAAGAGAGTCTATAATCTGAGTAATCTCAAGAGCTGCTAAAGGCAGGTCTCAGATTCTTGAGTTACTTGGTATCTGAGTTGCCCCCTCCTTGCCCCAAAACCACCTGAGAAGTGGTTGTTCCAGTTTATCTGCTCTTGCCAGCCAAACTGTATGTGCTCCTGTTTTATATGCTGCCGAAATCCTTTTCGCTGCTTTGTCCCACAGTCCCTCCTGGGCTCCTCCTGATTTAGTTAACCCCCTCCTTAAAAACATTCCAACCCTGGATCCCCAAGGTACCTATGTACACATTCCTGAGGAGTGCTGTGTTACAGTCCTCATGGGGAAGAAAGCCTCAGTAGTTACAGGATAAAAAGACGTTTATTTAGGTTGGAAAAAAAAAGAAGTTTGAGTGTACTACAAACATCCAGTGCTGCTCACATCTGGAAGAGCTCCAGCACCAAGTTACCTGCTGAAAACCTGTTCTATCTGGTGAAAGAATAAATGCTCCTTATCCCTCTCGAAAGGGAACTAGTAATTCCTGATTCAGTAGATGACGTAATAGTAGGACATCATCTCCAGCTAGGCTTCAGAAGCTCTTACAGAGCCTTCCTATTCTAGAAAACAGTACAAACCCCTTTTTCCTAGATAATTTTATTTTACAGCAGAGAAAATGGACTCTGCTGATGGTTTAATGCACAAGGATTTATCTGCCTACTGGATTTTATATATTCTCTGAGAAACTAAGGAGACTAATGTCTAATAAAATAAACAGGGTCAACAAATCAACATTGCATTGAAATTGCAAGACACTGCATGAGTACATAGGTACCTCAAGCACAAGAATATTTCTGTGAGTACGATGGATTTTCTGAAGGCCTGCCCTTTTCCTCACAGAGCCAACATCTGCAGATGGGGCTGCAGACTAAGCACAAAGACCCACAGCCAGGCTGTGTTGTGGTTATTCAGCAGACACCCCAGGGCAAGTCATGGGATAAATGCCATCCACTGAAAATACACATTGGCAAAACTAGGAAATTACAGCTCTTCAAACAGATCATAATCACTTGCACATGCTCTGGATTCATCTAGTCATTAGACTCCTAGGATGCTAGAGAATCTCTTGGTATGGATTTTTTTTCTATTGTGTAGAACTTTATTTGTAATATAAGGCAGGTAGAGTCAGTTTCTCAGGGATTGTGGCCCGCATAGAATCTGGACAGAAAGTCTTTAGGTTGTGGCGTTTCCGTCTCGTGGAAGTACCTCATGACGTGAGTCCTCTGCTTCCAGACATGAATGGTTTCTTGAAGCTCCATTTTCCCCTGCACACACACAAAAGAATTTTAAACTAGTTGGCAGTTAGAACCCAAGTCTAGTGACAGTGCTGTGAAAGTTACTTGAATGCACTTAAACACACCTACAAAAATAACAGCTGCATCAACAGGTCAGCAGTCTTACAGCCTGCATGCATCTCCTACACTATGACACAAATATACTGTTCCTGCCTTGGAACTTAAGATTTCTCTGCAGCACAGCTTCCTAGCCCTGTGAAACAGGCAAGAGACTCTGTCTCCTTAAAACCTGCCTTGTTTCTCTCTTGACCAGCACTTCCCATAAAATTCTACGTAACATTCTAACTTTTGAGCACCTCTGTTGAATTTGGGTGAACAGCAACACTAGCTGTAAAATTAACTGCTGCCAAGTGCTTTGCATCAGTATCACTGCCACCGAGACAAGCAACTTCCATGATTCCATTCACCTGTACCAGTTTTATAGGATGGTAGCACAGAGCAAGATGGGACGGCCTGAAATTGTCACCTACCATACTATCTAGGATTCTGTTTCCAGATTTTTTCATCATGTAAAGACAGAGTAATTGTCTTGAAATGCAAGAAACAAAACAGGTGAGCATGGCAGTCCTTGTTTGGAAGCTTTCTAATGCAGTAGAACTGCAGAAAGTCAGTTACTGTTGCTCAGACACATTTTGAAATCCGTTGTGCTTATTATTGCTTTGAAGCAGACAAGTCTCTCAGGCCTGTAACACCACCAGACACCAGATTACAGAGTTGGAGTGTTCTGCCACCAAAACCAGCTTCCCATCAAGTACTGACACTGTAATATATTTCAGAATCAGTGAAGAAAACCATTTTCCAATCCAGTGAAGTACTGTACAGAGTAGAAAATTAATTTTTAATAGTAAACTACTGAGCAGCACCTATTTTCCCTTTCTTTGACTGCTGTTATTAAACAAAGACAAGCAAGCAAGCAACAAAAATAAAGAACAAACTTAGTATTTTAGCTGCCGCTTTGCTTGACATACATTTGCTGAATTCTAAAGCCACCTGATCCCTTATCAACAGGTTTGCTGACATAGATATACCAATCCAACTGCAAGAGACAGCCACTCCATAGACAGGCTGGTACAAAGTTGTCCCTCTCCTCCATCACACTCACCACCACTCCATCCCCATTCTCTGCAGCTTCAACAAATCAGAAGTAACTGTTTGTACCTTAATAACCAGCATATCTATCACGCGTGGATCCGTAACGTGAGCATTCTTCATGAACATCTCTCGCACCTTGTTACGTCCCTGTTTCACCGTGATGTCCAGTTGGTACAGGTGCACTAAGAGAAACATAAGACCTACTGTGGTCATCCACGTCACTCTGCACTTGTTCCACCGGCAACGTGCAACTCAACCCTAAATATCGCCACATTATCACCAGTTCATGCGATGCCCCCCGGCTTCACCAATGTCATTAAGGCCCTTCTGACCTTGAGCCCGCGCGGCAGGCCCCGCGTCCCTCACCCACCCGTGTTGGGCACCTCGCGGTACCAGGCCCGGTACAGCTCCCTGACACGCCGCTTCGCCTCGCCCAGGTCCCGGCTGAAGATTGGCTTGACGGCGGCCGACACCACTCCCTTCCCTGCCACCGCCATCTTGCTGCCGCCGCGACCTTTCCTGCCGCCCGCGGGAACGCGCAGGGCACACCAACTTCCCCTATTGGTCAGCTGAGCTGCCACTCCAGCCTTCCCACTCGATTGATCGGAAGAAACGCCAATCACCAATGCTGCAAGGGGATGGATCAGCTGGTGGGCGTGCCCATATTTGACCCCGCCTTCTGAGGGCGTCGGGTCCGCATCGCCTCACAGGGCCCGCTCCTCCCTCAGGGTAGGGCTGGGGCTGTGATTTGGGAGGATAAATTCGTCCCCTTTTCCTGGAACGCCGCAATCGGCTGCATTCGGTGTTGCAGGTGGATTTTGTCTCAGTACACTCTTGCATGCTAGAAAAGACAGTCCCTACTCTAGCTATAGCCACGTTTTTATCCAAGTTTTATACAAGTGCCGGGACCCCCTTTAAAGTTAAGTTCTCTTTAAACACACTTGGGTATGTGCTGGCCACTATAAATCTGAACCCGTTCAGCTCAGTGTCATTGAACAGACCAGAAAAGTAACACTGAAATGATCTTGAAAAACGCAGGTGTGGTGCTGGGTGTGAGGAGAGAAATCTCAAGTGAGTCTCTGAGGCAGGAGCACAACAGGACTGAGGCAACCACAAAGAGGAGGGGCGAGAAACAAGATTTCACATTACTTTTATTCTTTCAAGTTATTTTATAGATGAAATGCATAGATGTGCAGCTCCTGCTGAAGTTCAAACCTTAATTATGTTAATAAGTATTTGTATAATTCAATACCTTTCACAGCTTCCAAAATTACTATTACACAAAATTACTACTGTACATGGTTGTACATAGGAGCGCCTTCCTGCTATTGTCTTTTTAGATTTGGTAGGGGAGCTACTGCCAATTTAAGCATTAACATATCTTTAGATCTTGCAAAACAATTTGTAAGGAATATCACAGGAAGAAAGAGCAAAGTAACTGAAATCTATGGCCATACAGTTTCAAACAGTATAACTCCATCCCTTTGTGAGTTCCAAATCTGCCCAAGAGCTGACTTTATGTAATGCCAAAAAAAAAAAAAAAGTTTTAATTAGAGGAGATAGTAAATCTAAACACCAGCATTTCTCTTTAAATGTATTTATCTAAATTTCTATATTTCATAAATGACCTTCTGCCATGGCTGAAACACCATATGGATTATTCAGGTACTCCTTGGTATTTACTCCTACTGAAGGCATAGTGTGACCTAAAGGTTGTCAGGATTAAAACTTACTTTCTTTGAGGCTATATATTAAGACAATGCAATACTTGTGCAACATACAGGAGAGTGTAATAAACAGGACGGAATGAAGGGGGCACGTTTGTCTTGGATGGTAAGATTTTTCAGAAGCACTACTCAAACTATATTTTAATGTCACCTTGTTGTTGAAGCTGAAGCTCTCGTCTGATTCATGAATTGCAACTAAAATTAAGCTAAACAAGATACTGGCCTAGATCTTTACTTTACACAGATGTGGCCTTCTGCACAGATTTGAGATTGAACCTGGCATGATCCTGCCTAGACCTGCAATATTTCTGACAGAGTTTGGGTGGGTGGGAGTCTGTGAATAAAAGGAGAGTGGTGTGCACTTATCTTGGGAGAGCTCGCAGCAGGTATGGGTGTGGGGAGTTTGTGAGTGCAAAGTGACCATCCTCCCGTGGCCTGGGCTGGTCCTCAGGCAGCACAAAAGTGAATTTCTGCAGAAGAGTGGTAAAGAAGAGAAAGAGCTCCATCTTGGCCAGCTGTTCTCCTGGACAGGCACGTCGGCCTGCAATAGAGGAAACAGGAAGTGTCTAATAGATGCTAGAATTGCCACAGGAGAAGATCACCCTTCTGCTGTGCTTCTGACTTGCAGCTGGATCCAACCCTAACAGATTTACCTGCTGAGAAGGGCAGGAAGGCCTCTGGTTTCACAAATTGCCCCTTCACATCCAGAAAGTGTTCAGGGTAAAACTGGTTTGGTTTCTCCCAGATTGTCTCATCCTTCAGCACAGAAGACAAGTTGGTGATGATTGTCGTCCCCTGTTTCCACAAGAGAAAACAACTTAAGTGAGAACAGCGGCGTTATCTTGGCACAACAGAACAGTGCTGATCCCTCTTTAGTCCATGTCTCCCATCTAATCGCATCTATTTCCACTTCTGCATCTTATTTGATGAAGAGGTAAAGCAGGGCCCTTTTCCAATGGCCTATGATGCCTGCCCTACACTCTGACTTATCTGAAGTTTTGCAATTTGTATCCTTACCAAGGCTGTTGCATGCAAATGTCAGTTTCATGGTTATACAGTGGAAACAGCCTCTGCTTCTCAGATCCTCCTGGACTTGTTTTATAGCTGCAGAGAAAGAGCTAACTGACAGACTTCAAAGCCCAACTTTCACAGGGACATGGAAAATCTCAAAGCTTTCCTATTTCACATGTCAAGGTTCTAAACAAGAGGAGATACCACACAGCTACAAAAAATACAAAAATATCCCAGGCTTGAATTCTGCCACTGCTGCCGGGGCAGCTGCCTGTCACAGCAGAACTGGTCTGAATGCCAACGGCATTTGAGTAGCTTCAGAGGTTAGAATTTAACTACTACCATCTCAGGAAAGCCAGTAAGTTGAGTGCCTCCAGAGAGCCTGTTAGGCTTCTTCTGACAGGCAGTGAATATCACGGGTCATCGAGAGGACAGGAAGCCTTTGCACTGAGCTGCCACTGCAATTGTGTTCCCATACAACAAGTGTAAGCCTAGAACACAGATGTGTTGATCTGCTTGAATTTAGCATTTCAAAATGTCCTATTTTAGTGCTCAACAGTGACTGTAATTGGGGCTGGAAGTGCAACACTGCAGGGTTGGATGGGATCATCCCCACCTCATGCCTGGAATCTGCATGAAGAGAGGCTGCTGTACTGCTTATCTGGTCACGGTCACCTTGGGAATAAAGAAGCCTTGCAGCTCAGTGTCCCGGTACGTCATGTGAGGTAGTCCAACAGGAACAATATCCCCGCAGCGTTGCACTTCATGGATCACAGCATTAGTGTAAGGCATGCTTGCTTGGTCCTTCATGGTGGGAGGTCTCTCTCTGCCAATCACTTTATCAATCTCTGCCTGGACCTTACCTGAAAGCAGAACAGATAAAGAATTAGAGGACCCTTAGACAACCAGAAGCAGCTGGTACAAGCTGAAGGAAGACTGGCTGCATAAGACTGTAGGCACTGTGTGAGAACAGGACAAGCAGTTAAGAGACAGAAACAGAAACCAGACGGGAAGGTATTTTTCAGTTGACTGGTGACTCTGTATAACTGTTCTTTGCTCAAAGCATGTTTAATAAGGGCCTTGCCACTTGACATGCTACCTTACCCCTCCTCTATGCAGCTTGAAGGATACCTGGGCAAACAGCATTAGAGAATTTAAACCAATCAGCATCTATTCCAAATACTGGAAGAGGGTACACTGACCACTGCAAGTCCCCAGGTGAAGCCCTCAAAATGAAGGCAAAGGCAAACTTGCCCTTCGAACTCCAGTCTTTTTATCACAGCTACCCCTCTGCCAGAACAGCTGTTTGGAAAGCGTTTCTCCTGTGTTTCTGCTAGACCAACAATCATCAAAGCTGTTCCTCATTGCAAAATGCATGGATTGTTGCTCCTCATTGTGAAATCCTTGCAGAAAAATGGGTCTTGAAGGGAAGAGGCTACACTTCTGTAAGTAAGTTTCTGACTTACTCTGTATTTTTGGGTGGAGAAGCATATACAACAATGCCCACCGGAGAGTGGTGGAGGTGGTCTCAGAACCAGCTGTAAACAAGTCTGTGGCCACCAGACGAAGGTTGCTATAGTGGAAACCGTTCTCTTCAGCTGCCTTACCCTGTGGAGAGAGCAAAAAAGTGGGTGATTGGAGCTGGGGTATTTGCTGGGTGAGAAGACCACTGTCCAAAGAACTGCTGAGAAGCACTAGATCCATTTTTTAACGTTGTCTTCCTGCTTTTCATTGAGAGAGTACAGTCCAGCACAGGCAACAGTCTGAGCATGACTGATGTACTTTGTAACCCTGTTATCTCCTGTATTTGAAGGTCCTTAACCACTTCTAATATACTCAGAGAAGAATGATACCCCTGCCTTCAGGATAGAAGTTAACACCTTGTGCACTCAGCTCAAACAAACAGCAGGCCCTTGCCACTCACTGTAACATCTTACCCCAGAGGAGGTGGAACGCAGTTATTCAGGTTTGATCAGATGATAAAAGCCACAGAGTAAGGAGGAGGCTGCTTGATGTGGCAAATGCAAAATTAGCATTATTTTAAGGGCGTTATCTCTAGCTATGCATTACAGATTTTTGCTGCTCCTGCCCTGGTACTTTCTTATAATTGGGAAAAAAAAAAAAAAAAGAATCAGGGTTATCAGGTTAAAGAATTATTGCTGCCTATAAAGTCTGCAACACCACTTTCAGCAAAACTGGTCTCTCATCCAAATGCTAATTGAGCTCAAATTTGTTCACATATGAGATATAACAAGCTCTCTGCATGAGTTCATCGGCTTGTCTTTTCTAATCCTCCTTAGACTTCCCTTTCCTAGGGACTAGCTTCTGTTAAGTTATTCTGTATATTTAGATGCCGTTGTGATATGGATAGCAATTAATAATGCATTTAAGATTCAACTGTAATTCCAATAAAAGATCTCAGACAAGGGAGTTTAGGACTGACTTGACCAAAGTTAACTCAGGAGAGGGATTTATCAGACTGGCTTATCAGGTGATGTTAGTAAACAGAAGAGAGATATGAGAGGAGGCAGCATGGTCAGGCTCACATTCACCTCCCAAGCTGTATTGCTCAGTGCAGAGTAACATGGGTCATGTTGCTCTGCCCATGCGAACTGGAGGGTGCAACACATGAGCTGGAGGTGCCTGACACCCACAGCATGGCAGGGTTTGTTATGCAGAGCAGCAGTCCAATCTGAGGACTTGGTTGGTGGAAGTGATTTGCAAGCAGAATTTGCTAATATTGCTCATCTGGTACTTGAAATTTAGTAAATCCATGTGCAGAAACATGGCAGATGGATGGGTTGACCCAAATACCTTGGATTTTATACTGACTTTGTGCCTGACTGAATTCAAGGAAAGACTCCTTTTAACTCCAGTGAAGTTCAGATTTAGGGTGCCTTCTGATATCTAGCAAACTAGTTCTTAGCAAGCAATTCAAAAATGTATATCGGAGACACTAGTTTCAAATCATAACTTGGTTTAAAGGAAGGCTACGGATGGGGCAATGACACCAGAAAGTCAATCTGTTGCTTCAGTTTTGTGACTGATTTTGAGGCATCAGTCGTTGAGGCACTGACATTACACAGAATTTTGCATGCCGACTTGTTCCCTGGTGCAAACTTATGACAATTAGTGAATTCTTAATCATTGGCTTTTAAAAGCCTTCAAATTTTTGTAGGCTCGAGAGAAGGAAGTTCCTAGATTCTAAAGGAAATGTGAAGGCAGAAAATGGAAACAAGAACATCACAGATAATATGATGTCTTAAGACAGTAAAAGAGGTTATGGCAGGAAGAATACCTTTCTTCTCAAGATACAATGTGGAATGAAAAAGTAGGAAATTAATTGGTAAGAGGTTTTATGCGGCTCTATGAGGAAAGTCAGCTTCACAAGCTTGAACAGGCTAAGAAACTATTCCTTACACCAGAGGGTCTGCTAGTGTCACCCTACCTTCTCCATTTCCTTTAAAAACACATCTGTGAGATCTCGGGTGTAAGCAGGGTCCCAGGTCTTCATATGCTTATGTATGACCACATCTATGAAGTTGATTAACTCCTTTTGTGCTCGAAATACTTTCTGTGGCACTCCAGGGATGCGCACCAAAATGGGAACCACGTTAAGAAGCTGGGGTGTGAGAACCAGAGAGAGTGAGAGAGAAAGAGAGAGAAGATATTACATGATACAAAAAAAGACAAATTATGAAAACACAATTCTCTCAAGCAATAGAGGGCAGCTTCTTACAGCTTTTGGTTTACCTGAGGCAGGAATCCAGTTTCTTCATTCAAGGAATTTTGAAATAACTGTGACAGCTTGTTGAATGTCTCATCACCGTAGTCAAAACGGTCTCCAAAGACAATGGTGCAGATCATGTTGCAGACAGCATTATTTATAAGAACATGTATATCAAAAGATTTACCTGGAAATGGAAATGGAGACCAAGCCATGAAGCTCAGAAACACCAGACTGCTGGACCTGATCTGTCAGCAATGAGAATACACAAATGCCACCTTGACACCAGGAGAAAAAGCCAACAAACCACTCAAAGCATCACACTAGGAAATGAAGATCATCTCATTCTTACTAATATTTGGTTGATCTATGTTTAAAGAAGAAAACTGCCAAGAAAAACTGAGTTGCAGGGTTGTTCTGTGACTTGACACATAACACTTTGTTCTATGTCTGGATGACAAGCTGTGAACTCTCAGCTGCACTGTTATTGCATGTGATAATATCAGTATATTCCACTAAACTTCATAAAGTTAAGAGTTACTGAACTCTGGGAATAACTCTATTTTACCTCTCTATTTCTAATTTCCTATTTGTTTACTGTTTCAAATGGATTAGTGTTATGGTAGCCCAACTGTGAAAAGCAGATATGGCTCCAAGGAGCGCACATAGACTAGAAACACTGCATGAGAAGAGAGCACTGCATGCAAACAGGAGTAGCTGTAGTATTACTTCTTTCTCCATCACTGTATTGACTTTTTCTGTGATTTTTCCATCCTTGTGGATGTCACAAACCTTCTTCAGACTTCACTGCAGAACAAAGAAATCCAGCTTCTTCTACCACTCGCTCCTCCAGGGATTTCTTTCCCATCCCAAAGTTCCTCAGCGCAGAGAGTGTGAATCTCCTTAGCTCCTTCCAGACACGCCCATATCTTGCTACAACAATCCCTGGAATTGTGGATGAGCAAGAAATGTCAGATATCTGACTTGTACATCAAGCAAATTTTGCTAGAGAACAGCAATTGTGAGTCTGGAGGTACAGGTCTGTGTGGATAGATGAAACAGTCTGACCTTGTGCAGCTTGTTCAGACAGCAATTCTGAAATGGATCACTGCACCTTCTAATGCCTGTGTATGGCTGGCAAAGGTGCAGGGGGGATTCAATGGGAGCAACAAGGGCTGCTAAGGATAAAGGAATCACCTCTCCAAACCATTCAGCGTTGTTCCCATAGCTTGTGTGAACGGGGTAGCAGCTTGTTCCACCACATAGGAGCTGAGGATATGATGTGGGTAGGATGCAGGAAAATACTTTGTCTTGAATGAAAATCACCTTTTTCTTTTTTTTGCAACAACTTACATGTAACGTTTTGCATAAACATTTTGTCTTACATAAGCACTATAAGAACTAATTTGTGGGTGTTGGGAGCTGGCAGAAAAGTTGTAACACTTATAGTGTCCTTACAAAACTGAAGAAGTGTGTGCTTGCTGCAGCCATAGTACGACCTCTAAGGGGAGCCCCCATTTAATCAAATCCAAGTTTGTTGGCATCAAAGGGTGCCAGACATACAAAGAGGTTGACCAGGGGGACATGTGAAGGTGCACTGTACTGAGAAAATCTTGTCTCTACCCAATCCTTCTCATGCTAGTGCCATCAAGGAATGTCCATTTTCATGGGACTTACCTTCAGAATTCTTTCCATAGCCTATATGTTCATATATTGGAAAGCGTGGCCGGTCAGCAAAGTCCTCTGATTTGTGGACCAGGGCTTCCTTCACTGTTTTATACCCATTCAGCACTACCAGGTTGGTCCAGCAGTTCTGAAGACTGAAGATGTTTCCAAACTTCTTCTGAAGCTGCCAAAATAAAAAAAGCATGTCCCTGAAAATGAGCTGAGTATAATATCAGAAATATCACCATATCCCTCTTTAGGGCCTTTACTATTTAGTGAACTTTGAAGTACTTTTATTCAGATATCTTCAGCTGATCTTTGACGTTTATCTTTGCAACAGCTCCGAACAGTGCCAAGCAGCAGCTGTAGCAGGGATCAATGCTCCATAAGTAGAATACACCTCTCCTGGCCAAACGGTTGTCATGAACATTGTGCAAGTACTTTTAATTTTGTCAAGAACCTTTTTGGGGATTTTTAAATACTGCATGCTCAATAATGAATTATTTCCTAATGTTTCTATTTATTTTGATCTGAAAGACTAAGTAAGTTTTGAGTTAGTCTACTTCTGTTGAAGGAAATACTGATAATAATGTAGCTTTTATTTAAAGATGCCTTTGTACCTAAAGATCTACCCAGAGCCAGGTTTCCAGAAACATGGCTGGGAAAGGCAATTCCACACTGGAGTTTCAGGTCAACTTTCTCCCTAAAAGGAGTGTACACGTCTAATATGACTGGTAACTGGCACACACCCTACATCAGCTGTGATCTTAAGCCTCATAAAGCTGAATCAGGATGGCCGCACAGGTAATCCTGTCAGCCATACACTTGCCATGAGAGGTGGCTATGGAGCAAAGTCTTCTCCAGGTAGACAAGGCCTTTAATGGGATATAGACTTCAGGGAAGGCAGGTCAAAGCTCCCCTGCTAGTCAGGAACACTGAGCAAAGCTCAGAAGCACATTGTTTAAAGAGAGTGCAATAGTAGCAACACCCCATAGTTTTCTTTTACTTTTTTTTTTTCTTAAAAGCTAAGATTCTTGATTTCTGTGCTGTAGCATTGCAAGGAATTGAAGTACTTAATACTGTATTTGCAGTAGGGTTGAAAAGGGAATTAGCATTTCATTGGCATTAGAAATATGTCATTAAAAATTATTACTGGTCAAGATTGTGGTTAGCATGACCCTGACATGATATGATTTGAAAATGGTAAGCTTTTGGACTACATGCAAGTAAATAACACAAATGCTATATTTAGTTTCTCCACTTGGCAGGTTTTGGACAGGCAGCTGAACAGCGCTGTCCTACAAAAGAGGCCTTTAGAGTTTGCAAGCTGAAGAACAAAACACTTGTGGTTTCGCAAGGCAAGCTGCAAAAGCCGTGCCTCCTCTTTGAGGAAAGCTAAGCCCTGACTTTGAATAGGAAGTTACTGATATTTTGGGCATTACTGCTGGGGCAAATCCCACAAACAGGTCTCTTTAACTGAAACTGTCACATGCCTGTAGGCATGCATCAGCAACTGTCAGGGAAGCCTGCCATTCCTGCAGCCACATTCTTAGCTCACAGATATTTGTTTGTTTTCCCTTGTTTGTATATCCTCCGCCCTTTTGCCTCCAAGCCCATCCAGTTAGGCTGCCAGCCAGCTCTACAGCAGCACCTATCACTGGGGGCACAGCAGTGGCCTCCCACTGAGCTCATACAGAGATGGGAAGATAGAGGTTGGGAAATGTTGGAGTGTGATTATCTATTTATCTGTGCGGGCCAGGTCAGTGTCCTTAGGCAGTGACTTGCGTCATCCTGGACTTTGGAGAGAGCATTGCCCTTCAGCTTTGTGCAAGGGTAGTGATACTGAAGTTGGCCAAAAATAAACTTTCTAATATAATTTGAAGTATTAGAAATCAGAATTATTAAATTCTTTATTGCAGCGCTGGACTCCTCTAATAAGAATGAATGTCATGAAACTTTACAACAGGGTATTTATTTCGTCATGATCATACATATTCATTGCAGTATGCTTCCCAGCTACTACATAAACATCACTTTTCCTAGGACTTACCTGCATGGTCTGCCTCCTACTGGAAGTCCTTTTATGGTCCTAGAGGGTCATCTAAGGATGTCTCTGGGAGCCCTACTCACTGAGTGCTTCAATATTACAGGTGACCCTTTTCTTTGTGCTGTGTTTCTTGTTATATAACTTGCCAAAACACTCACTGTATTCTTCACTATCTGTTTATCCACTGTTTCTAGCTATGTTTATCATCCTGTGTGCATACTTTTACATTCTTTTATCTTTTTTTGCTAGTTAGTCTTAAAACTCTATCTAGCAACCTCAGGGGAAATGAAAATTCCTATTCTCTGTGTTATGTACCTGTAGCTGCTACCAAGGTCTGACACACCCCTCCTGGGCCCACGGTGGATTGTATGTGGAGTGTTTTGTTCAGGGGCTGCCACTCACCTGGCTGAAGGAGTGGTGGGGGTTGTGGAAGTCAATGGAGAACATGGTCCCGACAAATGGTAGCGAGGCTGGGCCTGGTGGGTAATGGCTCCACTTCTTTCTGCGCTTCATAAAGTCAAGCAGTAAAGTAAACACCGTAAGAAAAACTGCCAGTATAGAGATGTTGCTCCAGAGGGATGACAGCTGGGACCCCAGCCACAGGAGCAATGCCATTTTGTAGTCCGTCTACTCCTTGATCTTCCTCCTTTGACCCAAGACTGTCGCTGCCTCCTTTTGCCTTTTATCTTCTCCTCTCTCTCACTTTCTTGCCCTGACAGCTGCCCCTTTCTCCTTGCTTCCTCCTCTTCTCCACACTGCCTTTTTCTGCTGCTCCTCTCTCCCTACACCGGCTGGCTTCTGAACGTGAAGCTTGGCTCAAACTATAAACTCCTCCTCTGCTCAGTTCAGCCTTAGGGGCGTGGCGATGAGGTTCATCCCTCCTCCTCCTCCTCCTCCTCCTCCTCCTCCTCCTCCTCCTCCTCCTCCTCTTCCTCCTCTTCCTCCAGAGTCAGAGCTCAGAGGCATGTGTTGCTGCTGGAAGTGGTGGCTGGTATAACAATGCCTTCAGTGGGGCCGGGCTGCGTGAGCCGTGGGTGTTTGGGTGCCTTCTCTCACAGACAGAAGTTCACAAGCAACCAGTCTTGCTGCATTCTCATGGGGTGATTTGGAAAAAGTTTAACTGTGTGTCACCTTCTTGTTAGTACAAGCAAGTCAAGGAAGAAGCAGATCCTAAATACAGATCATACAGGCTAAAGATAGGTTCCGTAGGAACTTGAGAAAGTTCAGGATAGAATAAATATTCCCTTACAGAAAGCAGTTACTACAGAAATTAGCTTAAAACAGTTATCTGAGGTTTTAAAAATATTTATGTTTCTAGGATTAAAAACTTTTATCAAACTCCAAATGTCAGTCAGCACAATGACCTCAGCTTTTGTAGAACACAGCTCCGCTACAAGGAAGAAGTCACATGTGTCGCCCTGAATTTTCTACCTTCTGTCTTCATGCTGCAAATTCTCATGCAGCTTCATCTAAACAATGTGTATTTTTAGAATGTTTACATACTTCTCCTCTGAGAGAAGAGATGATTGATGGTGATGTCCACCATCCAGGTTAGAGAGGTGGCGACCTGAGTAGCCAATCTCTTGACCTTTGTACAAATGTTTATAAATGGAGTCAGATTTTTGAATAAAAGAGTTTGTTCCCTTGAACTGCTTCTGATGGCCTCATCTTTCTGTCCCTGAAGTTGGGACACTCCCAGCCTCGGCAATCAACACACATGTATTATAAGGTGTCTCAAATATCCAGTTTTTGGGGCAGCAGTAATGCCAACACAATTATGGACTCAATCAAAGTATTTCCTAAAGCAGCACAGCTGTATGCTCCTGGAATCTCTGCCATTGGAGATCAATAAACCTTGCTCTTAGGACAGTCAACTCTAGATAAAAAGAAGCAGTAAACCCATCACAGCTCGATCTGTGATCTCAGCATGATTGCTGCAACAATGATGGAGAGCTCAGATTGCCAGGCAATGCACCTGCAAAATGCTGAGCAGGTAGTGTTGGTGTGCAGCCAGGGCCTCAAATTCCCTTTCCCCTGGGAGGGGAGGCACCTCCATGCTCATTATCCATGTGCTGACATTATCTTGCTGGTCTCCACAGCAGGATCCTGTTTTGAAAGCATCATGACTCAGGGTTCAGGGTTTGTCTCAAGTAGTTTTAAACAAACATGTAGAATGGGAAACAACTGGGGAAATTACCAGCTCCCCCACAACTGCAGAATTGTGATTTCTTTTGAGTTACAGACACATGTTGGGGTAGTTCACACACCTGGAGAGCTGCCACAATGGGCACAGTGTCTTCAGCAAGAACAGGCTGGAAACAGTGAGGAGTGGTCATGTGCTGTGAAGAGGAGTGCCTGGAACTTGGCCATGGGAGAAGTGATGGGCCATCTGAGTTTCTGTGGACAAGGAGAAGGTGGCAAAGTGCTATGGGCAGTGTTGTGCCAGGCACTCACTACAGACTTCTTGGGAAAGGAGAGAAAGTCAGTAGAACCATCCCACACAATCACAGGCCTTAGGGGTAACTCACAGTGTGCTTTAATTGAAGGGCTGCATGGTGAAGCATAATCTGGGTGCTTTCTTGAGAGTGCTCAAGACCACTTCATGACACAGGTGATTGATAAGACAACTGGAGGAGATGCTGTGCTGGGTTTGCTGTTCACAAAATAGGAAGAACTTTTTCAGGATACGATGGTCAAGGATAAGTTTGCCTGCAGTGACCATGAAACTGTGAAATATTAAATCCTCCAAGAAATCAGCCATTACCTGCAGGAGAGCAGGTTTCATTTAATCCAGGGATCTCTTCGGCAGGATCCCAAAGGGAGCTGCCCTGGAGAGTAAAGGGGCTCAGGAGAGCTGGTTGTTCTTTGAGGGCAGTCTCCTCATAGTATGAGATCAGTGTGTCTCATTTATTTCTTGGACACTGTAAAGCCTTTAACACCATATTCTACAGTACCCTTTTGGGTAAATCAATGACATACAGACTGGCAGGGTAGCTGATAAAGTGGGTGGACAATTGTTCGGACTGTGGGGCTGAAAGAATTGGGATCAACAGTACAGAGTCCAGCTGGTGTATGATCACCAGTGACATCCCTTAGGTGTCTGTACTGGGGCTGATAAAGTTTAGGTTATTAACAACGTGGCTGATGGGACAGAGAGCACTCTTGATAAGTCCAGCCTGGGAAAGCTACCAGAGCTGAAGCCTGTTTGTGGTGTAGCCTGGGAGTTTGTTGGTTTTTGAGTATCCACATTTCAAACAGCTCTAGTGTGAGGTCTCAGGAGACAGAGTTGCAACAGTTCCCTACTAAGTGGGCTGGCTTGAGGAGATGGTTGAATGATAAAAGGTGATCAAGGGCTTCCTCCCATACTGATTTTCATGACCCATGCACTCAGATGACAGTGGAAAGATGAGAAGTCTGGTCCCAAGAATGTCAGTGGACATGTCCTCATCACCCCACCAGTAAAAAAAGGATGTTACCTTACCTGTTTCACTTTGAGATCGACCTTTATGAACTTCAGCTGAAAAATATCCACATAGGTCCTTTCAGTTTTGCATACCTTGGCTAAAGGTATCCACCTAGGTCCTTTCAGTTTTGCATACTTTGGCTAAAGCCAAAGGCTGTTGAACTCCCATCATTCACCTGTGGGTTCTAACAAGGATAGTTGATCAGAATTCAGGAAGTAGATTTAATTTTAATAAACATCATGCTGGAAGGCCATCAGAATAGAAACTCTACAGCTACTCTGCTTCCTGTGGCTCAGCCATGACATAAAGTGACAAAGCTGCAACCTGAGAAATGTATCAGCTTAAGAAAAAAACCTACACTGACACTGACTTCCCAATTGACATCTTTCCAAAATGTCACTTGTGTAAATTATCTTTTCCTGCAAACTGGACAGCTCCTCCACTTTTGGCTAGTAGCATGGATGGCCAGTCCTGCAAAGGAGTAGAACAAGTGCTATAGCTTCATAATTTCAAAAGAACAGTTTTCAAAGCCAGCAAAGAAACAATAGACAACAAATCTCTTTCTGACAGTGAGAAAGAGAAAAGGGTAATTATTCTTCTGGTGAATGAATGATGCTCATTTGCATTTTTTCCAATAAAGTAATATTTTGAGAAATTTTCAAGTCAGGGGAAAAAACCCTCCAAATCCATATATATTAATGTTAGCTAACTGCTGCCCTGCTGTGCTGGGTGCATGTCTTTGCCTGTGTAGAGTCAATTTAGAGACGAGCTAAGTGGAATTACAGAAGTTGCATGCAGACACCACCATTCTTTGAGTGAAGACACTGAAATACAAACAGAAAGGCAGCTTTAAGCTGCCATTGCAAAACAAAGCATCAAGAAGCAAGATAATTAAGGAGTTGCCTTTTTTTTTTTGGCAATTTAATTGAGCCTTTTTGTCCATGTTGTCCATAAGATCATATTTAATTATAATTACATGCTATAGTACCTTTTTGAAGGAACCTCCCTTTATTCAGTGCACAGAATAAATGATGATCACTTACTAATCTGTTTTTAATTACAGCATTTTTCTTCAAAGTCTGTTTTGCCTCCTACTGTTCACACCCTGGCCCATAAAGGTGGTTTAGATGGGCTTTTGCACAGTGGTCATTAGTGCCTGCATAAGTGAGGAGCAGGCAGTCATTTGTCCCCAAAGCATCCCTCTGGAATGCCACCCAGAAAAAAAGTCCCGAAGGTGCCACACACAGCTGTTCACACATGGCACTTGCCCAGCTCCCAGCTGAGGCTGCAAGCAGCTTCTGCAGATCTTCCTGCAAGAACACAACTTTGGCACCCTGGGCATGGAGGTCACAGATTAGTGCCTGTTTATGAAAACTGCTGTTTCAGTAATTACCCAGCATCACATACTCTTCTCTCCACAAAGGTGGGGTAAAATGGCCAAAGAAACACCTTT
Source organism: Cyanoderma ruficeps (assembly GCA_008694505.1). NCBI lineage: Eukaryota > Metazoa > Chordata > Aves > Passeriformes > Timaliidae > Cyanoderma > Cyanoderma ruficeps. The sequence continues at coordinate 506,659 of VZDJ01000041.1, forward strand.
TCTTCCCTCTCCCTTTTTTCAAGCCTGGAACCAACAAGGAAGCACTGGTCACACAGCAGAAATATTTCCATGAGCTTTCAGAATTTTTTTGTCCAAATCCCAACAGGCTGACTGCTTTCCCCTTAACACCTCAGATGCAGATGGACACAAACCTCAGCAATTTTTCATTCTGGAGGAGCAAAGCATCTTGGAACAACATTGGTTAGTGTGAAGCCTGCTGCTCTCATTCCCTGGCTATCTATCTCCCAGGCTACAGCAGAGCTGGGGCTGGTGAAGACCCCAGAAACCTTTCCTCTTTGGTGGCCTCTTCTAAGCCCAGAAAACATGGTCTCCCACCTAGTCCCAGACTTATTTTTTGATCCTTCCTCCACCTCCATTTTTCTGCACACAATCTCTCTTTGTTACATGGGGTAATTGGTCGGAGACAGAAATTATAGGATTCATCAACGAACAGCGTGTTTTGTTGTTCAGAACCTTCTTATAAAGGGGGTTCAAATTTTTCAGGCTTGGACAGCTCATTGGCTGGGGTCTTGACACCACCCAGCTCCTTAGCTAGTGATATGTCTGCCTTCTGGATTGAATATGATTGGCTGAGATCCCTGTTTGAGTTCAAATCTATTCTATCATTGCTGACCCAGGGACTTGTTCTACTTCTTTTCTAGAAGAGGCTAGCTGAATTGGGTTTATGTTATGGTCAGATTTATCTTGTCTGGCTGTGCTGTGACACTCTTTTGCCTGTTTTGCCTTCACTCAGATGGCTTCCCCCTCGACCATTTTGGTGCTGGAAGGGGCAAGGGGTGCATGGCAGAGACCAGCTTCACACTTGTCATTCGCCCTTAGCAGCCCCTGGCAGCCAGCAATACCCCACCACCTGCTCCACTCAGACATCTTGGGGGAATTTTAGATGAAACACTGAGAGCTCTATCAAGTGCATGCAAACTGGATTTTCAAGTGCTTGTAACATAGCCAAGTTTGAGCACACTTTTAGAGAGCTGGAGCAATATGTCTTTCTAACAGAAAGCTGCCTCCTGCCAAATTTTGTGTGTAATGCTTCAAAGCATTAAACTGAGAAAGGAAAATATCACCAGAAATTTTTCTAAGGGGTGAGAAAACGGTCAGATAAACAATGGATTTTTAAGAACGATGTCAACCATTAGAAAGGGATGAAAAAAACTTTGACTCCAAACAAATTTAGCCTGAAGCAGAACCCCAACTCAGGAAATTGTAGTCTCAGCTGTGACTTTTTTGCCTTCAGGTGGGGGTTTTTAGCATTGGAAGTACATCTACAGCCTTAAGATGGACTGTGCTAACAGCTTGTTCATAATAAAGCAGTCAGCAGAACTGAAATAGCCAAGACTTTCATAGTTACTGTTACTATGACATACTGCTAGCCTTCCCACATTGCAAAGAAATCTGTTCTTCAGGCTTTTCTTCCTTAAATTCCCCATGCCTTCCTACCGTTTCTCCTATATCAATCACACCAGTTCACTTATCATCAAAGTGAGTTGTAGTTGAACTTTACTTCTTCCACACATCCCTTCCCATGCCATTACCCCTCATGCCATTACATTCCCATACATGTCCCTTGCACTGAAAGAGCAATGACTCCAAATTTGGTACCAAAAGCAATGCGTGTCTTGGGCCCCATCTTTCACCTCAGAGAGACAACTCTGCGTTGGTGCTAGAAGATGTCAAAGAGTGATGCTCCAGTGATGCTGTGAGCAGTTTGGCAGAGTGAGCTGTTGTCTTAGTCTGAAAGGCAGGTGTCTGCTAGGGAAGGCAGGAGCCTCTTTTGGAATGGAGAATGTAAACTCCTTCCCTCTGAATTATTATAATTTCGAAATTAAGGGGCTCTCAGGTAAAGATTTTTTTCATAGTAAAGATGTACTTTACTAGTACATATAACAAGACAAACAAAGCAACAACTGATTGTTGTTATCAATAATATTAATATTATTAATAACATAAATATGTTAATATTAATTCTTAATAGCATTAATAATAAACAGAACCAGGCACCCAGTAGGAGCTTCCCTGACCACAGGCACTTTCCCCTTCGGTGCCGTTCAGGTTACAGCCGGCAGGGGGCGCCGGCAGGTGCCTGGTGGGCAGGACAGGTGCGATGATGCCCACGGGGCTGCAGGGGGCGCTGTGGCGTGGACTGCAGGGGGCCATGGTGGCTTTGTCTGGGATGGGAAGAGATGGAAGAGATGGATCAGAACCTCCGGAGCTGTGGCTGAAGACGCGGGAGGTTTTGGCAGGCAAGGGGGTCGGGCTACAGAGTAGTGAAAAAAACTCGGAGCAGTGCTGACGAAGCAGCGGGGGTGGAACAACAGCGATCTGGCTCCCAGCAGGGCAAAGAGGGGCAGCCTCAGGAACCCCGGACACTCCAGAAAACGGCGGCAGGCTCTTTCTTTAGCGAGGTAGGCGAAAACAAGATCACAGTTTAATGAGTGCTCCCAGGAGCAGAGGCTCACCCCACAGCAGAAGAAACAAGACCGAGCTGGGCTCCAGGAGGAGCAGAGTTCCCTTCTCTAAGCAGCAGCTCTGTCGTCCTCTTCCGAAGGCTGAGAGCGAGAGTTCGAGTTTCCTCTCCCCGCCCGCTGTCTCAGGCACCCAGCCATTAGTGCTTCTTGGCAACTCAATGGGAAAAATTCCACAGGTAACAAGGAAAGAAAAGGAAAGAAAAACCTAAACCCCAACAGCTGTGCAGTTGCTGCAACCGTCAACATCTGGATGAATAAAGCAGCCACTGAGACAAAGTTACCCCTAGAAAAGCCTTGGACTGTAAGGGCTGAAAAATCGAAATGATAAGAGCAGAATAGCTTTATTTTGACTTGACATTTCACAGAGCTTGAGATGATCCAGGACTGAGCTCACACGTACACGTAACGAATGCTGTCCAGCAATGGTTTCACCAGTTCAGCAAGCCCAGGTGGTTATGGGCCCTAACCACAGCGTTCACTTAATGTTAACTGGGGTTAAGCAGAGATCAAAGAAAGCTGCCTTCGTTTTAATTGCCAAACCCAGGTTCCCTCACAGGCTAAAATGTTCCCAGCTGTTACTTCAATCTGAGTTAGCCAAACAGAGCTCAGCACGTGCAATTTCTAAGCCCAGCATGGGGAAGTAATGAATCAAGGTGCTGCTTTGCACAGGTTGTGGTTCCAGCACTGGTCCAAAATGCCTCCTGAAGATTTCATTAAACCTCTGTGATGTGTCTGAGCTCTGGGAAGATGCCTGCTCACTCAGAAAATGACTGGCAGCAGTTGCCTTTGTGATAAATGGGTATGATTTGTGCTGATGAAATTGAAACAGTAATCAATATTTTAAAATAGTAAAGTAATAGATAAAATGTAACTTTGAGGAGAGGGAGGGGGAAGGTCCCCCCCCTCGTTTCCAGATGTTCAATTGAAGAGCCGGAAGACAGGAAAGGACTGAGATAAGGAAGCTATATTTATCTGGAGATGGGAAAGTTCTGGGGGAAATCCAGAAAAATGTTAATTAAAATAAATTTATTGCCTTATTGTACCATGAAATTATTCAGAGGTGCAAATATAGTATTTATTGACATAATGTAGGGTTAATACACATGTGTAACCCAAGAGGTCATTAAGAGGACAGTGAGGAAGACTCTTGAGCCTTCCTCAAATGACCTCTGAAGGTGGGGAGACCCCTGGGAAGGGGATGGTGGAGCATATGCAGTACAGGTGGTGATGGGTGGAGATAAGGGCAGTGATGTAAATCTTACAAATCGAAAACAGGTGGGAAGGGGTGGTAACATACGTGATAGAAGAGTCCAAACGGGTTATTTTTGGCTTTGTACAGGGGACAGGAGAGCAAGTCCTGCACCGTACCCCGTGGTAGGTACCCTGCGGTCCATTTGCTTTTGTATTATTTTTAGAACCAATATATATTATTTACTATTAGCAAATTATTGTAACTTTTAAGCTACTCAAATTAAAAATGCTGCTATATTTAATCTTGTTTGAGGTTTTTTTTGGGATTGGATAATTAGGCAGCACATCCATTTATAACACCTTGACTCACACTCTCCTGTGAAACTCAGAAAAATATGGCTTACGTCCCTAATACCATAGGCTGTTGATCTCTCTCAGCTGCTGGTTTTGGTTTCCTGCTTTTTAAGCTTCTCAGGAGCTGTGAATATATAGTTTTTCTCTTCATTTTTGGTTTAATACCTTGGGGTTTTTCCTTGCTGTAATGAGAGCATCATGGGGATTTTTGGACATAGCTACTGGCTAAAACCCTGTTATTAATTTTTTCTATAAGAGATGCATTTAGGTCTAGTCAGGAAAACTCATCCTACTTTCCTAAAGTAGGACACCTTTGGAAATAATGGTGTAACTAAATCCATGTTTTGGAAGCCAGACAGACAAAAGCATCTTGGTTTAGTTTCTGTTATTGATTTGCCCTGTGACACTGAGCCATGACACTGATCAGTCAATAATAATTTCATTTGCTTATATTTTTCCTAAACTTCTTGAGTTGGAGATCCCCTGGTTGTGATTTGTGCATATTTAAATTGTGTCATTTAGTACCAGAATATAGTAAACTTTTAACAGCTTTCCTATCTACAGATTTGTATATGAAGCCTACAAATTCATGTATGTAATGGAAAATGCAGACAGCAGTATAAAACTTGTTTTGCAAACCAGCAGATTGCTATTGGAACACGCTTTCTCTGGATCAATAAAGAATGGATTTTAAAAATCTAACTTTTTTCTGTGTTTTCTATGGCTTTAATTAGCCTGGCAGAAATAATTTCCTATTCCATGAATGTGATCCTGTATGATTCCTCTACTTAAGGGTTCTGAAGTTGCCAGGAGAACAGCATTGACTTGCCAGGGCACAGAGTTGAGCTTTCTCATAACTGTCTGGGAAATATCAAATACCTGTTTTACATATTAGTATTTTGTAAGGAAAGAGCACAATGTATCCCAGCACTAACTTTTCCACAGCAATGTTCATGAACTCAACATGCAGAAGATGCAAAAAGGCTAATACTTCTACCATATACATTTCTGGGAACATGGACTGTAGAAAGTGGAAGTACTGTCAGATAGTTTTCCTGGTTTTACAATTTTCTTTGCACTCAGATACTGTAATGATAAATGTAACTACATTTCTCCAAACATTAGATGCGGGGATTTGGTTCTGGTTTCCAACTAGCTCTTGCACCGAACTCGCATTAAGGGTACAGCTCGGTACCTTTCCGACCTTGTGGGTCTTGACCTCAGGCAGAAACGTGGCAATGGCGAGGAAGAAAGGAGGACTTTCACATGGTTTTCAACTGGATTTTATTTTACCCAGAGGGTGGCCCACGTAAAAGTGAATTTTTCCCTCTGGGTCTCACCTTAAGTACAGGGGGTGTGGAAAGGGGCAGGGGACAATCTAGAACCAATCCCAGTAGGGGGGAAGTGATGCAGAACAAAATGATAATCAGTAGAACAATTCCATACATAGAAAGGGGAGTAGGAAGGCAGGGGACTCTGCCAATCACTTGGCCCCCCCAACTAGAACTTTCAAGTCATCTGGGGAGGGTTGCAGAGTGATGGACAGGACCCATAATTAAGGAAAAACCAAAAAGTGGTTTTAACCTGGGGGTACAGGGACAAACTATTATAAAACAAATAACAGAAGCATGCAGAAATTTGGTAAAGCCAAAATGCACCACAACAATTAGATATGCAGATTATATAGGTGATATATATGTCTGTCCTCAAATGGAAGGTATCATAATTTAGCAATGCTGAAAATTTGTTTCCAGTAAAGCTGTTATTTAATAAAGAGTTCTTCTGTTCAAACTTTTCAAGCATGTACTTGAGACTAGCTTCCAGTTAAATTCTTCTAGTTTTGCTGTTTACTCAGTGCTTTATTAGAAGTTATGACACTGTGGTTTTAAGATTTTTTTTTCTAAGTATAATCTGAAATGTAATATAAATATAAGGAGTCTGTCTTGCCTCGAAGTGGCTTAACACACAGTGACTTAGTTTTAGAAAACCTTTCCGTTTGAGAATGGAATAACATTTGCCTCTCTGTATCCATGTGAATAAACAAAGGAATGTTACATGAAATGTCTTGTGGCAGGTCCGAAAAAAACCCAGAATGGAATTTGGGTGCTGAAATCAAGAGTTCTAAGTCTGGAGGAATTACTGATTATCTGCTTACCAGGTAAGCATGTACTTGGTTTTCCATTGTGCTTTAATTCTTTCACTTTTTACTGTCTCGGAATTCAGATACTGTGAATGTTAATATTAACACAGTAATTTTGATAATTATTTCATGCTTGCTCTGTTCAATATCTAGAGACTAGGCTTCACCATATTTCACTCTTCAGAGAGGCTTATTATGTTAGGAAGTTTCAGACCATCTGTGAAATGGAGGCTGATTTAAGAACTTTGTGACGTTTGGTAACCGCTATTGCTTTTTTAAAAGAGTGTAGGAAGAAGAGGCTCTGCACCACTTTTTCTATAAACCCAGAGTAGACAGTGAACCTTCCCCCAAGTCAGAATACAAAGCTGTAAGAACTCCTCAGCATGATGAGGAATCAAACTAGAGCTTCCATCTATTAGGACTGTGGCCTAGCTACCAGACTTTGGCTGCATAGTTCAGTAAGATGTATTGACTATGCTTTTGAAGTAGTACCACTGTATAGAAAAGAAAAAGTGCTCCACTGAAATAATGATAGAGTAGATCTGCCTGTATGGCCCTGCAGTCCCAAGGCCTGCATTGGCCAGATATTGGGTAAATTTACAGTTTTACAAATGAGGGCTTGTTATCCAAAGAACCCTTAACACAAGCTAGTCATGCTCTTTCTTGTTCTCTCTGACTGTCCCTGTGACTTTTCAGTACTTGAAAGAGTGTCAAAGCAAAATAGTGGAAAATCAAAGCTTCCTTCAATCAGAAGAAGAACTTGAACCTGTATATTCCACTTTGTGAACAGTTTTAAGGGCATAGAGAAGAGGAAAAAACAATGAAAGAAAACCTTCTTCTGAAAGGAAAGAATAACCTGTGCTCTATTCTTTAGAAGAACTGGGATAGAAGGAGCCCGTTTCCCAACAGGCAGAGATATTTTCTATCAAGTATGGGTGATTCAGCAAAGCTGGAAAACAGCCATTGGCTGACTATCATTTCTTTTTTGCTCAGTATACTTCATGGCTTGGAGTCTGTTCTGAATTACGGGACTGCTCCATGAATTCTGTGTGCCTTAAGTCCCCTAGCACAGAAAGTAAATGTGTAACTTTTAAGTTTCTAAGTCAATTAGTGCATATAACTCAGAAATTATGTACTTGAAAAGGGGGCTAATTCTTTATTTCATCTCTGGTTTTCAGTCCCAGTCATAACATCAGCAGTTACAACCTGAAGAAGATTCCTCCATTATTAAATCTCTAATACAGGTAAATTTACTTAGGCAAAAACCCTACTAATCACCTTCTCAAACACCTGCTCAAAATGTATTATAAATTATAAGAAATTAAATGTATGGTATAGAAAAATACTAAGTAAAGCCAGAGATACACTTGTGTCAGAGTCCAGGGCACCCCTTGGTGCACCCTGGAAGGCCACAGACCTCGACAGAGAGGCCTGGGGCCCGAGAAAGAGGCGTCTGGGGTCTGTCCAGGGTGGTTGCAGACCCTGGCACAGAGCCCAGGAAGACACAGGTTTTGATTTCAGTCCATGAGAAAAACTTCCAACACAGAGAGGAATTACAAGTCACAAATGTGTGACAGACAGTAGTGTACTTTATCACCGGGTGGAAAAATTTGTAGTTTTGAGATTCTTAGAATGGAGGTGAATGGGGGGGACAGGATGGAGGATTTAGGGTGATACCCTGGGTTCTTCTTGTTCTCCCTTGGCATCCATTTTCTGCGGTGATGATGGCACAAAGTAGTTTAAGGAGATTGGGTCAAAGTAGAAATGACCCTTTTAGTATAGATAATAGGCATTGGCACGGAATTGTGAATAAGACACACGTAATTATCTGTATAAGAGGTAGCGACCTCCCATCACAGGGGGTGTCGTCCTGTGTCCGATCAGCTGTGAATATCTCAGCTGGGCAAAGAGAAAATTGTAAGATAAGAAATAATAAACATGAAAGAAACCCAGAAAAAACAAGACCTTGAAGACTCTGTTTCATTCTCGCCTCTGGCTCAGAGCCTTCAGAGGGCAAAAAAGACTTTCTCGAACCACCACCTGAATCTCGGGACAAAGGAAACCAAACCCGAGACACTTGTTGTTCTTTGTAAAGCTTATTGTATAGTAAGTTTCCATAAATGTTTCTTTCATTGATGAACAAGGAGTTTCTGGCAAAATTCAAATATAAAAAAGGAGTTTATAGAAGGTGGAAGCAGGGATGGTTGACCTGAGAGGAATACTGAGCCACTCTTTGGCATGCAAAGATGTCTGTGAAAGGCAAAGTCCACTTGTAGTTGAACCTGAGAAATTATGTCAAAAGCAGCAAGATAAAGTTCCTGTGTACACAAGTAGCAAGAGTAGGGGAAATGTGAACATGCTGTTGAATGGACAAGAAATCCCATTCATTTTTATTGTTTTCACTTTGTTTCATAATTTTCTCTTTTAGCATTTCATTTCTTCCCCGTCTCTTTGTTTACCTTTCTTCTCTGATTTTGGGATTTTAATGGGAATAATTTTTGGCAAGTTTCACTGCTTTTCACTGCATCTCATTTCATCTAAGTACATTTAGTTGTAGTCACTCCATTTGCAAATTTTCTCTTTTTTTTTTTCAATTGCATTTTATTTCCTCATATCACCTTTCTAGAGCATTTGTTAGACTTTGTTCTCTGGTTTCAAGGTTTCAATGAGGATCAGTTGGGCAAGCTTAGGTCCATTTCCCTGCACTCCTGGTCATCCCATTTGCTTCTATTGTTTTCAATTTGTTTCAGAATTTTCTCTCTTTTCTTTAGCATTTCATTCTTTCAATTTCTTCTCCTCTTTGTTTACCTTTTTCCCCTGATTTCAGCAAATGAGGTGCAGTGTAAGGAGCTTGTCAAAATTATACTCATTGAAAATTATACTCACTGAAATCCTGAAATCAGGGAACGACAGGAACGAACAGGAGAATAAAGGGATTAAATGAAATATTAAAAAAAAAAGAGAAAATTCTGAAACAAAGTGAAAACAATAAAATGGTCTGGCATGACACAAAATGCATGTAAATGGATCAAACCTTCCTGAATTGCTACTCATTGAAATTTTAAAATTAGAGAAGAAACTGAAACAATATGAGTACAGTAGACTTATAATACAATGAATTTAAATTTAAAGAAATAAAAATAGAAATAAATAAAATTTAAAGAAATAAAAATTCTGAGGTGATTGTAATCAAATGTAATGAGATGACATGAAGTGCTCTGCTTTGCATACATTTTGGAGTTGCAACATCCCTACAAGTCTAGGCTTTGTGGTTTTCACAAGCCTAACCTGAAGCATAAGCCTAAACCTAAGCAGTTGTGCCTTGAGACGGCAGCACTCAGCTGGCTGCTAGCTCCATTTCCTCGCTTCTGTGTGTTTAATAGAGTTGTTTACTCAGTTGTGATAAAGAACCTACAAATCTTGGTGCAAAGGGCATTAATGAGCACTGATACCATAATTAGTACAAAGCAAAGATATATGTTGCCAACGATCTCAAATCAAGATTAAAATAGATAAAGAGCTAATCTGAAGACTTTTGTTCCAGGAAATGCCTAGCTATGATCTTTTTCTTCTGGCAGAGGGAGTTTTTCCTAGGAACCATTTTGCTGCTGTTTCCATGCCTTGGAAGGATAGTCAGGGATGCTGCCTCTTCATAGTTAGAGCCTCAATTCAGTTATTTATGAATTTAAAATAAAAGAGAAGCTAATCTGGCTGAAAAGAGAACTACATTTTTCTCCTGTGCTTATGGCTCTCAGAAGCAGGCAGAATAACCTTGGGTGATTCTGTCTCCTCATAGGAAAGTCAGATTTCAGGTTTCAGCAATAATTCTCTATCTTTTCAGTCCAAGCTCATTAGCCTGTTTCTGATGGCCGCTGAACATTCCTGGCTTCCCAGGAAAGAATTCAGAGCAGCATGTGCTCAGCACATCTCAGAAAGAGGAGATAAAAAAAGGCATTACTTCTGAAGCACACTTGCTGTTGCCATTTTCTTACAGTCAATGGTGTAAAAGTGACTATCTCTGTTCCCATCACCTTCCTGCTGGCTTGGTGGCTGTGATTGCTCCAATGGTAAGAGTAAAAATACTCATGTTTTGGGAAATTGGCACATTATCTACTTCATTGTTTAAGCATGTGCTCGGTGGTGCCATATTAGTTCTTTCAGTGCAGGCTGTTAGCGCCTGCCTCATTTCAAGTTACACACACATTTTCAGCACTGTGAGTATGTGCTGTCACTCAGCTCAGGACTCCTTTTCTCCTCTCATGCTGACACATTTGCACAGCTGGTTTGCATAGGATAACTCCTGTTAGGTGCCCTGTCCCTGTGTGACACCGTGTGACAGAGACTCATGCCTCTCAAACACTGTTTTTGTGTGTTTGCCTTAGGCCAGGGCTGGCAGATGCACCAGATTCTACAGAAACAGTAGAGCTGTGCCAAGTCTGGGGTCCTGCTGTGCCAGTCTTTCCAGAGGAAGGGTAGCAAGAATATGCTCCCCATATGTTTGAGACTAAAGGGAACTAAAGCGCAGGACATCAAACACGAGTAACTACCTGAGCAAACGGAGACCTCATTTTTGCCCACCTGGGCTCAGACTGCTAATGCGAGAGGGGCAACCAACTTTTTGTGGCAAAGGGTAGCAAAAACCTTGCAGGCTGAAGTGACAGTGCAAATTTTCCTTAGTTTAAAAAGACAGTGAACACAGTTTCAGTGCACTTGTGTGAATTTGGATGTTTGCTGTAGCTAATTAGTAACCTTGCATAGCCATAGCCCCATGTCAGGCATTTGACGCTGTGTGGCCAAGCACATGCCTCGCAGGCAGTGGGAGGTCCGTGCGCATTGGGCACATCGTGCTGGATACTTGTGAGCACAGGCTGACAACAGATACTTCTCCAACCACTACAAACCATTGCCAGATTCTCCTGGAAATCTGTGGAAAACAAAAGACACCCCTGGCTTTGTTCACTAAAAAATCAGCACAAATCCCCCCGAGGAGCTTTTAGGGACAGAAATTAATGGTAAGACAAAGTAATGACTGGTAGAGAAATCCAAGGGGAGAAGGAAAGCAGTGGGAAAGACAACATGGTCTGGACAGCAGACTGTCACTGGCAAAGTCATGTGTGGTGACAAGCCAGACTTGCAGAAGAGGATGGGGCTGATGCTGTTTTGTCAAGCAAATAATGGTCAATTGACGACTGTTTTGTCAAGCAAATAATGGTCTCCTGAATTCTGCCCTTTGCTCTGCAGCCCATGAAGGAAAAAGATGATGAGCAGAAGAACTTAAAGCTATTCTATTAAGACATTAATACCAAAAAATAAAGTAAAACTGTAACATCAAAAATAAAATGTGCATATATCCCTGCACTTTTTTCCAGATGATACTAATGCACTAAACTGAAAATACTCAGACATACAATTTTGATGATCTAAACCCCCTGTTAATAATTTCTGAGAGAGTAGTATGCTTGCTAGAGTACAGGATTTATTATTTTCCTATTTTCCTAAATAATGCAGCGTCAAGCTCTCATTAACAATTTTTCATGGTTTTATCTGCACTTTTTCTGTCAGGATAAAGAATGACTTGAGTACAAATCAGCATTTAGAAGTTTTTTTCAGTGTGCTGGAAATAGAAGACTGCTGTGTGTTACTATGACAGTGAAATGAGGGTTGTTTATATTTGATTTTTGTATGATCCTCCCAATGATAGCTTATGCTTCACAAATCTGAACGTGCATTGGAACTCAGAAGGTGTATTTTATATTTTTTGTAGGAATAGAAAACCCTCAAATAACTCCCGTTTTGAAATATTGGCACAGTTGTGCACACAGATGAATTAATACCAGTGGGAGCATATGGAGTGAAATAGAAATTCGAAATTATGGAAGTGCATGCAAGCAAGACCTTACTACTGGGCTTTCAGTTTGTCAGTTACCTTTGGAGCTCCATACCAAATGATCTGCAGGTTACTTTTGCCACTAGTACTTGCTACATTCTCATAGCAACCATATGTAACAAGCTTATTTTTCTGTGCTTGTTTGTAATTGTGTTTTTGTGTCAACAAAAATACTCACAATCTTTTACTCAGGAGGTATCTGTAGAGGAGGTATCCACAGGAAGGAGGAAGGATCAAAGGTGGTGGGTGCAAGGGAAACTGAAAAGGAAAGTATTTTTGTGATTTTTAAGCTGACCAAAAGACCGGATGGATGCTGAACAACATTACAATGCCATGCAGCTTGTGAGTGGCAGGGAAGCACCCTGGGGCCTGTTATTTTCCTTCTGATGGCAGAACAGCAAGTTCCTTGACATAACCAACTTCCCCACCTGCAGAGAAGCAGCAGTTTCCTAAACCTGCTGAATATCCCAGGTTCCCTGGGAATGACTGTGTGGCCTGGCATCGGCAGTTCAGAATGAGGTGTCCCTGAGCACCAGCAACATGCTGAGCTGAGCTAGCCCTGAAAAATGAATGCTTCTGAGGTAATAGCACTTTATGTTGGGTTGTTTAAAAAACCACAAAAGCCTGAAAATTTTCAAAGCCATGCCACAAATGGAGATGACAAACCTTATTTTCCCTATGGACTGAATACAGGCACTATGTATGTGAGTTAATGCCTTTCTGCAGCTCCTTTCTCATTTGTGTTACTACATGATAAAGCATATTGGCTCAAATCCAGAAAGAGGGAAAGGCCTAATAAAAATCCTCAATTACTTAATTTACTTAATTATACTTTATTGCCTATTTCAAAATCAAAAGCTTTTTGATTTGTGTTCACTTTGTTTTGACCTAAAGCCTAACACTTGGGATAACCTTTGCACTTAGAATTAAAAATCAGCTACTATTTCTAATGCTACCTGTTTTCCTGTGCAAGTCTTTTGATAGTGAAGGGCATCTCCTGTGCTGACAGCTTTGTGGCAGATGGATCCCACCATCTGCATGCATCTGTGGAAATAGAATCCACATGGGTTCCTACAATCGCACCTTGCTGCTTGTGCTGCTGGAGGGAGTAGCAGTAGAGGGAAAAGTTGCCAACCCCAGCCAAGCTGACTTCTGTGGTCCCTGCTGTGAGTGTGAGAGCTGCCACTGATCTCACTGTCTTCTCCTGGCTGGTTGCTCTGGTAAAGTGGCTTCAGACAGACTCTCAGGTCAGAGGTGCCTCCTCTCAGTGTCACACAGCACAGGAATTTTCAGCCAGGCGCACAACAGGAATGGAAAGGCTGCAGATCACACAATAAGCCAAACAGCAACAAAATTTGCCACAAAAAAAAGCATTCAGTGCGCAAATGCATCCACACCTCTCGATTGTTTCTGAGAGCCAGTGAAAACAAGCCTCAAGCGCTCTCTCTCCACAGGGGCAGCAGGCAGGCAGCAGTGCTGCCATCCCTGCCAGAAAGGCAGGCTGTAAAATCTCCTCTGAGACAGAAATTTTCATCTTCTGCCTCATCTGCTCTGACTCTGCCCTACAGATTACGAAGGATGGTTTCTCATAAGCCACAAAATCAGGAGGTGCACGCAAAAACTTTTGTGAAACCCTGCTATGCTTTCCCATAAGAGCTAATGGAGGAGGCAGTGGGCTCAGCGAGAGCAGGGTAAGGGCTTTGTGTCACCCTCCAGCTGCTACAGACGGCCTCTGGTCAGTCTCCAGCTTCTCATCCTCTGTCCCCGCGGAAAGAGGGCATGGGATTTGCTGGAGTACTAATTTAAAGCCTTAAGGTGGCAGCACCAGACAGCACTCAAGGCCGCGTTCGCAGCTCTGGACCAGCCAGGAGGTCGGCAAGGACAGAACCACCGAGGGCTGCGGGGCGGCAGCGATTGAGGAAGGGGCAGACGAGTAGGGAGGCAGAGGAGGGTGTGAAAAGCTATGGGCTGTAAGAAGGGGTTTCGGTCGTGCTTCCCTCAAGCAGGCTAGGCTTGGCTGGAGTCAGGATGAAGACCTCTGGTCTTCACCTGAACGTTAGGTTTGCAGGACAGTAGGAAAAAAGCAAGCAGAGAACTAGCAGGGAATTCCAGTTAGAAGTAAAGCTTTGAAGACTCTAGTCTTTGAGGCTCTGGTAGCTCTTTCCCAACGGCTTCAGAATGCAGGCAGTGATCTACACTCCCCTGTCCTCCTGGCTGTGGAGGGAGGGATTGAAGCACAGCTCCCTGCAGGAACTGGATCCAAAATAGGCACCTGCTGCTGCCCCAATTCCCCAAGCTACTTTGGACAGTTGCACCAAAGCCCTGATGGTGTGCTGGTTTTGGGGATTAAAACCACAGCTAAATATTTTCAAGGATTCATGCAGTCTGACTGTCATAACCTGTCATACCACCATGAATTGCTGATTTTATAGGCAAAGTGGAGTCAGATTCTTCTCCAAATGGCACAGTGACAAGGGCGAGAGGCAAGTCACAAGCTGCAACAATCCGAACTGTGACTAGATACAAAGAATTGCTGCTCCAAGAGGACAGCTTAGCACAGGAACAGGGGACCAGAGATGGTATGGCGTCTTTACCCTGAAGGTTTTCAAAACTTGACTATCCAAAGCCTTGAACACCCTGGTATAGTTCTGAGGTTGACCTTCACAAAGCCATCAGGATGGACCAGAGACCTTGAGACGTGCCTTCCAGTCTGTTCTATAACAGGATTTCCAGAGAGCTCTAAAACATGAATGTAGATGACAAGTAAAAATTTTATGTGTGTCCGGTTTGTAATAGTCATGGCTGCTGGATGGGATTCCTGATCACAGACAGTTTGAATACTTATTTAATTTTTTCATCTAGAGCAGGTGTACCTTTGCTAACACTGCAGAAAATTTCTTCAGTTTTGGAAAAGAAAAAAAGTTTTAAGAGTCTGAAATAAATGTTCTGATTTTAGAAGAGAACAAGAAAGAAGAGAGAGAGAGGGGTAGAATTTCAGGACTTCAGACCTGCTTGGATGATAAGGACATGTGACAGGCCAAAAATTCAACTGGAGAAGTTGGTGAAGTGTAACTGCACTGCAGTAGACACCCGATACCAAGGCAGTAAACTCCGCATGAGCCTGGAGGCACTGGGGCATTCTTTGCTGCCTGAGGGACAGAGACCAGCTACAGATACCCTTGATCCCATGACAAGGTGAGAGGGAGGGCTCCTGCCTGGGCTACAACTCCAAAATAGAACCCTAAAGTTACACTACAACAAATTATGACAAAGAGGTTGAGTTACCTGCGAGCAACACAGATATGCAACACACAGATTACTTGTAAGTAATGTGAAAGATGGAGAAATGCAATGACATTCCACAATCAGAGGAAACGAGAAGTGTCTCCACCTGTTATGAACCCTCATGGGCTCTCTGAATCAGAGTGCCACAAGACTTCAGAATGACTGGAGATTGCTGTCTGCTCTGCCAGTTGGAGCAGGCTGCAGCAGAAATCAAGCTCAAACACTTGCTCTCAGTTGAGGCAGAAGTGAAAACAAAGTGGAAATACAGGAGTTGCCATGTTGTGTGGCTGTGAGAAGCTCATTTCAAGCATGAGCATGTTGGAAGCTGTGGCCGGGAAGTACAAAGCCTGCTTACTCCACGGAAAAGGGTTTTTTTTGTTTCATGTACACTGCCTGTTTCCCAAACATAGGCACAGTGCCTTGTGCGACACTTTGAACTGTGACATTTTAGTTACTGAAGTGCCCCCTGAACTCGTGACAGAACTTAGCTCTGGTTTATACCACTCCCACCCAAGGTCATACAAATTGATCAATTAGCATTTTTTGTCCAATAATGAACACTTATGTACTTCCAGACATATGTGCAGGCTTACAGATCAAAAAGGTAAGGACATATGTTCTTAAAAACTACAAATTCGTATATCCTTAATGCAACTAGTGAAGAAAAGGGTAGGTAAAAAAAGGGCTGTGGCTATTTTGTAGGGGTTTGTGGCTAACAAACATTAGAAGGCTGCTCAGGCAAGCCCCTGACTTGTTTTTCCCCTTGCACTGTAAGGAACAATAAGTTCCACCAGGCCCTGTATTGCACACTTAGCTTGTAGACTGGGAAAGGTTGTTTTGATCAGCTACTCCTGAAGTCCAAGTAACTCCAATAAATACTAAAAATAAGGGGTTAATCTCATTCTCTCGGCAAAAATGGTAAATACAGATTGTACAGACTTCTGGTGTCTGTCTCAAGCAACTCTTTCAAAGACACCAAATGAAATCCTAGAAAATCAGCTGTTGTGTTCCAGTTTCTGTGGCATGCCACTGACTGGAGATAGAAAACCATGATGAAGCATTTATGAAGAGGGACCAACCAACCCTGGTGGCCTGGCCAGCATTCCCCCTTGAAGCACAACGAAGACCATCTCCTATTTGGAAAAACCATTTGGATGCAAAAAGGGTTTCCTACATTAAAGAGTGGATTTCAGGGCCTGTTGCTGTGTAGTCTAATAAATGGCACAGAATGGATTTGGTATGGTACCTATCTGGACTGCTCTTCCAAAACACACACACACGCAGCTTCCCACAGAAGAGGTCATCAGCAACAGCCACCTCCACTAATGAGGCCCTCAAGTGCCTTTCCAGTGGTCTCAGGGCTCCTCTCATGGCATAGCATTCAAGGAACCTCAAGAAAAACCTTCCCCACTTCTTCTACTGACCTGTTATTTCTCCATAACTCTTTTACCTGACTGGGCTACTTGTAAAAGGTTTTCTCAGCTCTCCTTATTTTCAAGAGGAACTTTGGATCATAAAACTGCCATGCTCAGCTCAGGGGTGAATCCATCCAACATGGGTGGTGGGCAGTGGTTGAGGCCAATGGGCTATGTTCCAGAGCATTTTTCCCAGTTACTGGCAGTCTTACAGTCACTGTTGCTGATTAGTAGTGTTCTTAATAATAATTTGTACATCTTCTGATCCATTAATCTTCTAGACAGCAACAACTTTGTGCAGTTAAAGAGATGTACTTTCTTTCCCTCTTCTGAAGCAGACCACAAACTTAATGTTTGCTAAGTCCATCTTTCATATTTGTCATAAGGAATGTTTACACTTCTGCTTTAACAGCATATTTTCCAAGCCTTTTGTGTTCCTGTGGCAACATGACACTGCTGGTTTTAGTAAAAATGAGGAGTGCAGCTGGAGTCAGACATGCAACCCTTGATGTGCCCTTTAAGGCTGCAAATGCCCACTTCAATCACACAGCTCTGGAAACTGTTTCTCTCCTGGCACACTTTGATGTCATGTAAAGCCAAAAATGATTCCCACTTGGAGCAGAATCAAACACAACCCTGGAAATCTGCTTAGATGCTACAAAATTGGGCCATTCTGTATGGCCTCTGCTTTTGGTTGCTGGAAGTCTCCAGCAGCAGTGTTACGGAAGCTTGGCTTATATTCTTGCAGAGTGCAGCTTTTTGGCTTCATTCCCAAATGGGGACTTGTATTTTTGCCATATATCACCTGTACAGGCAGTGATTCCTCCTCAGAAGTTTCAGCCACAACAGGACACCAGGTGAACAGAGAGACTGCACCATCCACTTTATACAGTGACCTTCTCACATTGGTTTCCAAAGCAGCAAAATATTACAGCACCCAGGAGCATTACATTAAATTGGTTCTCGTTCTGCTTACATGGTGCTTTCTTGCTTCTTTGAAATCCATTCCCACCTACCAATTCTGAATTTCAGAGTGAAACACTAAACAGCAAATACTCCACTTTTCTGTATTTCTTCTGACTACAAATGCGAACCGTGAGATCTGTCTTACATGCGAGTTACTTCAATGTGATGAAAAAAGTGCACAAGGAGATATTGCTGTGCCCCATAATCCATGTCGTTGTAGATCCAACAGCCACCAAAGTAATGCCCTCAAAATAATCTACAATTTTTAAGACTCTAATAATTCCATTTCTCTTCTGAGAGGGAACCCAGTTTAGGTGGGCAAGAACTTGAATGAAAGTCCAATTAAATTTCCGTCATACAAATGCTGCGAAGTGTACAGACTTTCATTTTCTAATAAAACCATGGGAAGTGGTAACATTTCCTTGATTAACTGCTTCAGCTCAGAAGACTCTTGCTGTATAATGCAAATTTATCCTTACAACACCATTTTTATTTTTAGCGTAAACATCTCCCAGCTCTTTCCCCAGGAATTTCTCTGCCATTCTTTGTTGCTCCCCACTAAAAGATGTGGCACTGAAAACAAGCAATTTTAATAAAACTCAGAAAACTGTTGCCATGCTGTTTATCTCAAAGCCAGGGAGCACCAACCTCCAAACCTACTGTGAACTCCAAGTTTGGCTGTCAGCACGGGTAGCTACAACCCAAAAGCCCCTAATGCAATACAGGTGGTATTTGCAGGTAACCTGGCCATGCTCATGTTCAGTAGCACATGCAAGCAGGTTTTATCACACAGAGGAGAACATGCCGCTCTGAATCCTGAACCCCAGCTGGAGTAGAACATTTCTTTCACAGAAGGTTTGCTATGAGCTAGGACACTATTTTTCTTTTTCACATTATTTGGATGGGAGTTAAGTATCTTTGGGGCTCCTAAGAAATATCAGCTTTTCTAAAGCTGGCCAGGTAAGGTCAAAACCTTCAAACCACAGTGTTAAAACTGAGTTAAGCAAGAAACCTCTGGAAGATGAAGAGTGAAGAGGAGCAATCTCAGCTCTTGGTATTGCCCTGTGGAAGCCAGCAAAAAGCAATGCTTTCCTTCCAGTTCAGGCTAAACACACTAAACAGGAAAATACACTAAACAGGAAGTGGGATCCACTTAAGAAATTAAATCCTACAAAAAGATTCTGTAAGCAGCACCCTCTTCACTTTCCAGCTGGATGACTGAGTAAACCTTTTGGACTCCACCAGAAGTACAGACGGAGCAAACAATTATTCACTGTAGGCACAATGACAGCAACGATTTCACTGACCTTTGCACTGTAAGGAAAAATCTCATTCTCACCTTCAGAGCTTTACATAATTTCTGGCTGAGTAGCGCAGGTCAGGTGGGGAGTTCATGTGCACAAGTACCTGTATGGAGCCAATTTCTCAGTGATGTGCATTAGCCAAGCTCTCTTTGGCCTGTAGCAATGCCAGGAGAAAGTACCAGTGTGTTACCAGCCTCCCACAATATTCTAACAATTACTTTTGTCCTCCACCTTTTTTTGACTAAATTCACTGACTCAATATTTTGCCAGAGTTCCATCTCAAAAAAATTCGAAACAAACAAAAAACCAAACCCAAACCCAAACCTATTTGTTGGAAATATTTCACAGCCAAACAAGAATCCCGCCCTGTTTCACAACGGGGATTTCTAACCCAAATCTAAGATTGCAACTACTCTTTCAGCATCTCATAGAAACATCAGTAAAACCACATCTTTGTGTTTTCTAGATCTGCAACTGAACCTGGATTACCTGTACTCTTTTTCATGTAACTTTTAACATTTTAAAAAAAATTCTAGAGCAATGGTGAATTATTCATCCTCAACCATCTAGATATCCTGTTCCACTTCCAAAAGTATGATACTTACACTTAATTTTCTACATTTTGAAATAGAGGACTCCTTCTTTCAGTCATTCTGGTAAGTCATGGACTAGATCAGACAAACTAACGCTGTGTCTCTCTACCAAATATTTCTATCATGTCCAGGACACCATTGCACGCAGGACAGCACAGGTAGTTCCTGATGTAATAACTCAGTCAACAGGCATGATAATTTATAAAGTTTATATCCAAGTCAGCTCCCAAATGTCCCCATGAAACTGTGCCAGTTTAAGGTATTATCTTTCCTAATATATATTTTATGTACATTTCTGCACATTAAATAGTCAAAATATCAGAGCTGTCATTCAACTGCTCATATCTCAATTTAACTTTTGGCTTTTTAAATGCATGTCCCACCAAAATATATTTACTTTGCTATTTCCTGGACTCCATAAACTAGATGTGCACCATTCTTTAGCCGATACTGCACCCTGAACCCCTGAATGTTTTTTATTTCATTACTATTAAACATCATCAGTTTGCCTTGTTCTAAGCAATTCAAAAGGTTCAAGAATATCACAACCCAAGGTAAAATTCCTTCTCATACCTCTGTGGTACAGATTAGTGAGGCTGGCCACTGGCTTCTGCAGTGGCAGCTGAGATGGCTTTTTCCTGTGCTGCATGATCCGCAGTGGTCTGTGCCTCACATTTCCAAGCATGGATTTCACGTGCAGTAAATACATACGACAAATGTATTGATGGGCAGCTCCTGATACCGAGATCTGCTCTCTATACATCCCACGGCCTCCACCAGCTCCTCCACGACCCCCTTTATCCTCGTCATATCAACAAACATCCTTTGCATGTTGAATCCATTCCATATTCTTGATGGGAAAGCATCTTTTTCTTCGACCCCGTGAAGCAGTGCTGACTCACTCTGGTGAGCTTGGAAACTCTGCTAAACCATCACATTCAATTCCAGCACACTGGTGTAAGTCAGTCTCTTTCAAGAGATCCCAATGGGAGTCAGCATGGAGAAACACTTTGAAAATGAGCTGCCTTATCCAAGCTCTGATTCCTCATCCAAACAGGTAATTCCCAAGCAGGTCCCAGGCCACTCATTCTCATCTATACACAATCTCTTTTAAGGCTCTGCTGCAGGTGATTTCTGCTCCACAAATTCTGAATTAGCCAAAACTTTTCTTTCCAGTTTGGGGTACCCACAATGTCAAGCTGTTAATTACTTTGCAGGATGAAGCAGGTAAATGTTTTGTACAACAGCTTTCAAAATCCACTCAGCATTTTGTATTTTCTCAGCCAAAAGAAACTTTTATTTCCAACAGATTTTATGACTCTTCTGGATAATTTCCAAGTTCTCCCAGGAAGCTATTAAACATTGGTTAAATTCCTCCTCGGAATTAGAATCAAGGTTTTAGAATCACAAAAGACTTGACCACCAAGTACAATCCTGCTCCTACTGGAGAGAACCCCTCACTTCTGACCACAGCACTGGGGGGGGTTAAGCCACAACTGAGTCAAAGGATTTTAAGCACTTCCCACTGAGAAATATTTCCCATGGAGTCAACTGTGCTACCATTTCTTTATGTGCTCTATTCAACTCCCACTACCTTCCAACCATGGTGCACAAAGAAATACTGAATCTCCATACTTGCCACAAGTTCCCACATGGAAAACCTCCAAGGATCCTTCCCAGCTACCCAAAAACTTTCTGCCTCTGCTGTGACATCACCCTGAAGAGCCAAAGTGAAAGTGTCAAATTCAGCAGTTCCAGCACACACTGTTCTGCTGTCACAGTGCTACAGACAGAGTTGATTCTTCGCCAACATAAAATCAATGCAATAACAGGAACGTTTTTCTGAATATGCAGAATAGAACAGACACTATGAAAAAAACCACTATTTTTATTCAGTTGAAAAGTAATTTACTCAATCACATTAACTAGGCTAAAAATGACTCTTTTCGGACTACACCAGCAGTTAAATATTTTCAGCACCAATTCAATGACACATTAGTGACATTTATCACAACAGGTCTATTTCTTAATATAAAGGACATACTAACTTCAGTAGCTGCTACTGGAAAAGGAGTAAGCAGAAGGCTGCCCTTTCTTTCCAAATATTTATGAGTGAGAGTAGCAACTTCTAGAAATATGTAACTGCTAAATTATCTCCCAAATCTTTAAATCAATCTTTTAAAAATAGAGTTAAAATAGATATCTTAATATGAGCTATTACAGAATTTGTATTTATGTGCTGAATACTCCAAAATGTGAGTAGTTGAGCAAGCATCCAGTACATAACTTTTAAAATAGTTCTTCCCTCCCCATAATATCAACCCCATTTTTTTATCCATGTCATGCTGGTTAGATCCCTACCTCTAGTGACTTCCCAGTAAACACCATGCTGTTTGATATCCCTAGGATATACTACCATCCTATGAGTGAAAGAAGTCAGTGACCTGATGAAATACCAACTCACATGAACAGAAAATTCATTGAGTCATTGGCTTGTTAACTTCAAACATTAAATGAATCCTAAGCTTTAGTTTTTCAAAGCCTTTGTGGTCTTCCTCTTGCTCGGCCAGCTCAGAAGGTCATCACTGAAGGCATAACTGATGAAGGCAAAGAAACCAAAAAGCAGCAGATAGTTCTGTTTCTGTCCTTTTAAACAAATCAAGTTCGTACAAAACAAAAAGAGACAAGGTTAAAATGAAGTTTATTAGTTTTTTTGGTTTTTTAAGCTTTTTTATATAAAACTGTTTGTGAAACAGCTATTTTTATTCCCATGGCAGAGTGACCCCTGAAAGATGCACTAACTCCTTTCTTAAGGCCTTAACAAGAAAAAAAACCTTTTCTGTTGTTGCTCCTAAACCCCAAATGTTTTAAAATTATGTAATTTACAAAACAAAAAACAAACAAAAAAAATCCCACAAAACAAAACAAAAAACCCCAC
This sequence comes from Cyanoderma ruficeps, assembly GCA_008694505.1. NCBI lineage: Eukaryota > Metazoa > Chordata > Aves > Passeriformes > Timaliidae > Cyanoderma > Cyanoderma ruficeps. Next base: position 529,218 of record VZDJ01000041.1, read on the forward strand.
CCCAAATAACCATACAGTGTAGGCTGGTACACTGACATTCCCTCTTCTTTCCTTAGGAAAAGCAAAAACATAAAATAAAAAAAAGGGTCAAGTGGATTTACCCCAATCAGTTTGAAGATACATTGACTCCACCAATATTCAGACTTCCTTTTGTCCCTCAATCTGGCAGGTAAGCCATGCCTTCCTCTCACCTGCCTTCCAAACTGAAGGCAGCTTTCTTGGAATGATCTCGGGGTCACGTTGTTGCCACACAGGTCAGAATATGCCCTTCCCCTGTATGGTACAGGTGTTCCCACACCAAAGAGGTGTATGGGACCTAGCAAGCAGCAGCCACCTCTTACTTCACGAGTCTCACTACCCAGGAGTCTGCAGATGTTGCTCAAGCTTACATTGTTAATAGTGTTTCTCAAAAATAGAAACCTCCCTACCCCTCACTGACACCAAATTACCTGCAACCATCCAAGCCTTCCTCCCACACCCTACAAACAATTCATCAGTATTTTATTTGCCTTTCGAAATTGAATTTTGTCAGATGTTGTGAGAAAGAAAGCAAGAGCAACAGAGACAAGTCCTGTTTGGAGTACTCCCAGTTTTGCTATTCTTCCCCACAAAATGTTAGGCTCCACATACCTTGCTTTAATTTTGGATTTAATATTTACTTTAGCTATAGGTTTCTTTTTTAATTTATATGGGGATTTTAAAATTGTAATTGAAAGCATCAAAAGGGATATAGCGCACCTTTCATTTAAAACAAAGTCTTTCAAGACTAAAAAATAGATCTTTATATATATATATATTTATCCCTCCCTCTTTAATTCCCCCCACCTGTTTCCTTTTTCCCCTCCCCTCCCCACTGTCAATATGGAGATTGTGTCCATGGAAACAGCTGGTTCAGACTCCTTGGTCAGATTCTGTGATGTCATCAGTCTTGAGTGTGATGTAAGAATTTATGAAGGAAGTGCTGGCATTGGCAGGCACGTTGAGAGGGGGCATGGCTGCACAGTGGGAAAGATTCCATTCAGTCACAAATGTCCACCGCTTTTTATCTCAACAGCCTAACCTGAAAAACAAAGTCAAAATAATATTGGAATGGTTCCTTCCCTTCATTTGCAAATAGGCCCCTCAGCCTTTGGAAAAACCCACTCAGCAGCCTACCACAGCAGCTACACCAAGAGTTCTTTAATTTTGTGGACTGAAAACAGATATACACAACGACAAGTAGTTCATAAAAGCTAACCCATGTAATTAAAAGTCCTAGTTTAACAACCAGCAAAAGAAAATTAAACAAGCCCAGTTCTGAAGGAGGTCTGGGATGACAGAATGATCTGTGCCACAATGGCACGGCACTCTTACAGAACCTCTACCTTCAGCAGCCAGGCAGGAGCTCACTCACCTCATGTCTACTCCTCACATTGATGGTGAGAATGGGAAACAGAGGGGCCAAGCATGTCCCAACACGGTGACAGCATTTGGTGACCCAAATGCTTCCCTACAGGTCAGACTGCTACCATCCAATGGTAGTTTCCAGTGAATATGTAGCAGATAGTGAAACTAGTATCAAAATTACAGGAGTCCAGGAATCAAACCTGGGAAATGGTCAGATTTCACCAGCTAAAGGTAAAGCTATGTGTAGCTTAACTAATTGAAGGGCAGGTGAATTTCTTTCTGCTGCTTCTTTGATCTAATTTTCATATTATGGAGAAAGACTAAGCTTGTGATGTCTTTCAAGACAAATGTGGAAACATCCAAATGGTTGGCACATGTTCTCCTGTCCAGAAATTCTATGAGGTGAGAAAATGAACTTCAGGAGTTTGCTAAGCTGGTGGAGGCTTAGTTCAAAAGAGAAACTACAAAGTTAAAATTTAATTTCTCTAAGTTATGGTTCTGATTCTTAATCTGCACAGAGAGAAAGCAAAGCTTGAAATAAGGTATTACTTTCTTCCCTTATCCCGTAACAGAAGTGAGCCCAACAGCAATTTGTTTAGTTATTTAGTAAGGTTACTTACTTTGATATGACTTAGATAAATCCCTTCCTATGAGCTAATGAGCTTGGGAAAAGAAAAAAAACCTTGTACCGTAAGTGATGTATATGGAAAGCAGTTAACGGAATTAGAGGTGTGTCTGGGAGCAAAGTAACACCCATGTTTGTTCATAGCTGGCAATTAAACTCCAGGAACCCTAACTAAGTGTGATGCAGAAGTTAATGCTGCTCTGATCATCAGCACATCAATCAGATTATATTCCAGCAAGCCCAGCTCTTGGCTGCAAATATCCCCCCATGCAGGGGTGCCACACTTAGGGTGAGTAAAGAGTCAGGCAAGTACATAGGAAAACCAGACAGGCAATGTTGCAGAGCACCAGCTGAAGAGGAAAGGGGGAGGTTCCTAAAGAGTTCAGGCAGCTGCCCGTTGTGGTTTCATTACTGCACAACTGAAAGAGTGTCAAGGCCGTGTTGCTGTCTCTGGCTCCTGTACAACTGCAGCTTGCCCATGCCTGGAATTGGTCCAGAGCATTAGGCACTGGCTCAGGGAAGAAACAGGCTCAACACAGAGAGAGAGTCCTGCCTTGTTCCTGGACAAGATCCAGAGCACCAGACTTGCTCTCAGTCACTCTCCAGATCTGGACTTGATCCAAATGTTCTAGAGGCAACTGGCTCAGGGAGAGAGAAGCAACAAAGACAGAATACACTGACTTGCCTGGATGTTATCCAACATGCAGAATTTTTCTTAACTTGCTAGGCCTGGGAGTGAACCAGGACTGAAACAGCCCAATAATCTCACAATTGAGTATCCATTGTATCTTACACTAAGACCAGCAGAAGGGCAGTTCCAGTACTACCTGGACTGCTACAGAGTTCCCCTAAAGTTCTTTAATTACCACAGTAATATAACAAATTTTTTTTGTTATAATTGGATCTTTTAGATTTACATGGCTTTTATTTTGGAATGCAAAATCAGGTTGGAATTGGAGAACCTGATTTTTAAGACATTCTGAACATTGAAAAGTGAGTGGCTAAATAGGACCTTCTGGTAAGAACTACTTGAGGCAAAAGTGGATTTGGAAAGAAATTATGCCTTAGAGAGATATCTAGAGCATACAATGAATACAGTGCAGAGATTCCACAGCCTGCAAGATCTTAAGACGTTCCTATGCAAGGTCTTAAGACATTCCTATGATATATAAAAAAAGAGGAAATAATGCAGGGAACAAAGCTGTGTAAAGGTCTCTGGGACACAGTAATGTTCACCAGTAGCTTAAAGGAATGGCCCAAAAATCACCAGACTTCCCCAGTGTTAAACAGCCAGAAGAGGCACCTGGGCTGTGGGACTCTCTCATCCTGCTTTAATGTTATGAATTACATTGCCAGTTACACTTTAAGGAAAAGAGAAAACTAAAAGGAATCCCCATGACCTTTATCATGGAAGGAGAAAGCTACTCTAACACTGAGTACTGTTAAATACTGTTTACATGGTAACTGTTAAAACAACACTCCAAAGCAAAGAACAAATGCTGTTAAAAATAAAAAGTCACAGAAGACAACCAAGCCAAACCAAGTCAGCAGCCAGTCTACAAAATGTGTTTATATGGGACACTACCTGTCTTCTGCTACTGCACCAAAACCCCACAGCCTTCCAATTAATCTCTCATCCTTCACACAAAACACCATTAGAAGTACTTCACAACTACTTTACTTGAAAAATAGGAAAGATTTTAAGTTAATGGAGGTGCCTGGGAAGTAAGGGAATGGCAATGAGGGAAGGGAATTACCATCAGCAGTTCCAAGAACTGACACGAAAGAGCAACTTCCCTTGCATGACTGCAAGAAAGAGAGATGCAAACAGCTTGAGTGAGAAATGCAACTGAGTAGTGAAATGAAGGCAAGAGACCTTCTTGACCTGCAGTTTCATGGAAAGGGAACCAACAAGTATTAATTTGAAACCAAACCATTTTAATCCACCCTGCTGCCTTTGAACTTCAATGTATCCACAACTGAGTAACAAATAAGAAATCCCAACCTCATCCTATTCTCTGGGTGCTAACTCTGACCTCAGTGGTACTCCCTCCTTGTGCCAGTGTATTTTCCCAGCACACAGTGAACCAGACCAAGAAAATGACCCAGCTCTGATGCTAACATGGCAAAAAGCTGTTTCAGACAAATTGAATTCTCCACGAAGTTCACACCTAGCTGCATGAACGCTGGATGTAGACAAAGGAGGAGGCAGTAAGGAAATGCAGTGAGGAACTTGGGGCACATTACAAAGTTATGGAATTGTCACCACTTCTGGATACAGTTCTTATGCCCTATGTCTGTTGGCAAAATAGAGAAAAAAGTTGGGACTAAAAAAACCATAGTGGGCTCCTGCTAAGACTAATTGACTTACCCCTGGATCTATCCACATTTTCAGAAAACATGAATCCTAGATTACAATAATCCTGAACTCATCAATATTATTTATTCCTTACATAATGAACTTAAGATAATTTGATGACTGACTTTATTTATACAGAAGCTTATTATTAACTACTCAGACTCACAGAAAAACCCTTCAGATCCTTATGGACATGATACAAAAGGAAATTTCTGCCCCTCATTTAAGTGAAAGTAATCAGGCAGTTGTAACAGCTAACAGGCTTTGCCTTTCACTGTTCAACAGAAGGAACTGCTGCAGAAATACAAAAAACTGAACAGGATGGTAGCAGAGAAAAAAATATTACGAGTTTTCTGAATATACACAAAAGCACCTCGATTTCTCACAGAAATGGGGAAAGCATTGAAGGTAAGGCAGCAGGTGGAACTGGAAGCTCTCTCCCACTCACCTGTGCTTGCTTCTATATCCATTCCCAGGAGAAACTTCCCCCCTCACCCCCGCTCCGACTGCTCTGTGCTGAGGCTGCCTTTCACCATCTTGTTCTGCAAGGAGGGAAGAGAGCAAGGGAGGAGGGGCTGACAAACCAGCAAGCCAAACAGAGGAGGAAAAAGAAAATGAGGGACAAACAAAAAACAGGGGTAGGGAAAGGGAACATACAGAAAGTGAGAGAGAAAAGGAGAGAAAGAGAAATCAGTATTGGAGCCAGAAACAGACTTTTCAGATAGAGTTTTCCCTGAGATAAAAGCACGTAATTCCACAAAAGCAGAGTCTGAGATATGAAAGCCTGGTTAATTTTAAGAAACACAGAATCTAACACAAAAGGTAGAGCAAGTCAAGAAGCATCACTTTAAAATTCCCCAAACAGATGGCTTAAGATAATCTAAGATGGCTGAGCCACCAAAAGGTGAGTTATCCCATCTCCTTTATAGCCTCTTCATTGCTCAGCATCCTCATCAGGTCTGTTGCAACCTCACTTGCTGTGATGCAGACAGTGCTGGTTGGATCTGTGAGATGAACCCTTCAAAAGATGATAGTTTTCAGACAGCATTTTCCCTGTGATAAAAGCTGATATTTTGCATAAGTAGCACATTCAGGACATGGATGGTTGAAGCATCAATCCTGACAGAAGAAAATGGAAAAGCTCACTTGGGAGCACACAGAAAGGCAGGACCAGTCCCTCTGGACTTAGCTGGCTTATGCCTTAAGTGCCAAGCACAGTTAATGAGACAAGAAGCACCTTTGCTCTCCAGGAGCCGCTTACTGTAATGAAGTGTATTTACCGGTGTGAGGCACAGACTGCCATAGGGTAAGAGGGCTTGTACTGGGTGACTTAATGCTGGAGATTTATAAAGCTAGCTCTTCCACCCATTAGCTACAGAACAGCAGAGTGAGATGAGACAGTTATTAATTCACTAATAGTGCTACCTAAAAGCATTACTTTCAACAGATTAATTGAAAGCCTTTCTTCCTCTCAATTGCTCATACTCATATCATGCAAAAAAAAAGATGCAATTTGTTCTCCAATCATTCTAGAGCAATGTTTTTCAGCCTTTCTGTTCCTGCACTGTCACTGTCTGGAATTCCCCTTTCCAGCCAGTACAATGAAAGGAGCAGAGTGAGCTTATATTCTGCCCTGCAGAAGGGGTGGGAACAAACTGGGAATGATTAGTGAAACACACGGTGAGGGCAGAGAAAGAAAGCAAAGAAAACTCTACTTGGCTTCAAACAAATTATTTGTGTCTTTACTAAGCAAAAGTCAAGAAACTTCAGTGTCAAAGAAAGGCTGCCGGTGTTGAATTTCTCTTTGTGACACAATGAAGAAAGTGATCTGCACTGGGATGGTTCTGAATAGATTTCAAAATTTTATTGCCTTATGAAGTATCGTTATGAACTTAATTGGTAGTTGTCCCCCTCCCATTCCACAAGATTACTTTAGAAATCCATGTGCCTTCTCAGAATTTTCTCTGGAAAGCCAGATTCTTTGCTTGAATTTAAACCAGTTCTTTCCTTTCATGGTTTGAGCACCATCACTGCAAAGTGCTCACATACAGCAGTAGTGACCCAAGTATGTAATAATGTATTTCCCTGGGATATCTGAAGCAACAGACAGCAAAAATAATACAGCCTTCAAATACACAACCCTCCGTCATGGTTTAACCGCAGCCATGCTCCAATTATCCTTAGTCAAATATCCAAAATTGAGCAGAGGGTGGCATTTCAGCAGTTACGTTATACGGTAAGGGGAGCTCATCCTTCCTGTTTTGGTTTGGCAAGATCTGCAGGTTCTTGTAGTATTAATGCATTAATTTAAGCTTGCTGTACATTGTCAACATTATTCCACAGTTGTGCAGAATAATTTATTTTCTATTATATAATGAAAAGTATGAAAAATTCCAGATAAGAGCCTGAATGTGCACTGAATCTTCCAGCGCACTTTAAATACATGTGTATAAATACATCATTTTTGGTAAAACATCCAGAAAGGAACATGAGGCTAATTCCTCTGTGTTTACAAAAGACAGGTTAAGAATAATCTGTGAAAACAGAAGACCACCAGATGTCAGTCTAATTCTAGGCAGGGATCTGCAGACAAGAACTAGATGGAGACTAATCCCTGCTAGAAAGCAACACAGTTCTTCCGTATTATCAATTCATTTTCAGCATAAGCCATCCAAGCTCTTGCACAATTCCTGTTGTATTAAACTGGCAACAAGAACAGTTGTTTTTCTGGATACTTTCTCATCATTTGGAACTGGAAGACTGGTATTGACAACCTCCCAGGGATGTATCCTCAAGGGCTGGGAGGGGTATTCTCAGCACTGTATCCCATTACTTACAGCGACAAGAGAGTATGTATTGTCTACTTTGTCTCCTCTTTCCATATACACAGCTCTTTGCACCACTGTGTGTAGGCTCCAGGGACAATTATTAAGGATACCCAGACCCTGGGCAGAAGCAGCATAGGGGTCTTCTGAAAAACCAAAGATACACAGAACAACCCCACAGATCCACTGAAGGCTGAGCGGTTGGACTCAGTCCAGTTACTACTGGTAAACTAGAACAAGACTTTTCCAAAGACCAGGAAACCTTTTCATAAACTCATTTTTTTCCTCCTTGCATCCTCAGTAAATCCAAGGAGAAAACCTGACAGTTCAATGCAACATTCAAACAGGAATAGCAAGCAACCTACTGATTCTATCACAGAATTCAAGAAAGAAAGTTGAGCTTTCTAAAGAGTCATCAAGGATCTAAAAAAACACTGAGCAGATGGGAGAAAATTTTTATCTTCTTAATCCTGGTATTCTTCTTGAGTTGATGTTTGCCCCCAGAATACACCACAAGCATATATCACAGAATAACTTAACTAAAAGCCTCTCTACAGACATTATCCAGGTAATAAGATTACTAATCAAAATTTAGAAACCAGAAGAGGGCAGCAAAAAACCCAGGTCTAATCCAGGAGAGGATTCTTACCTTGTGCTTGGGGCACCTCACTGAGAAATTCTCTTCGTTTAATAAACAATCTAAAGGAGGAGAAGACAGCAATGTATTATTTTTTTTAATGAAAACCAACTTGAATAATACATCACGTGTTAATCTTGCCTCACAAGTATACATTTTTCATTCAAAGATCTCTTACAGGCATACTTCGTTATTAGCAGGTTGATTCCTTCCACCCCCAAAGTTTTAGCAAACAAACTAACTGAATACCCCAAGTGACAATGCTGCTCGGATTACCAAGCAACCCCAGTTTTCCCAATGATCTTATAACAACAGCAAGTCTACAAATCCTGTATCCCAACCCCCTTCAACTATTCCAGCCTTCTTGGCTTTAACAAAAGGAAGATGGACATATTCATCCAATCTGAAAAGACAATCCCCGCATTTCATAGTACAAATGCTGCTTTTCACCCTTACCCTAGGGCCATGCCAGCATCAAGGGGAGAAAGGGTCTCTAGGTGGGTGTATACAGTTTATCTGCAATCCCAAATCCTGGTGATAGGTTTATACCGTGACACTATGTCTAATAGTCTGATCACCCATGCTGCTCTTTGATCTGCTTCCATGAATCATGTATGTGAAGCTTCTATGATCTAAAAAATGGTTTAGTTAATTATTTAGACGTATTACATAAAGTGAGGCACCTTTGTAGAACTGCTTATTTAGGAACAAATTAAGTAATACTGCCATTTGAAGAGCACTCATTCAGCAGCACTGCCTGAGTACGAATTGCTTCTCCTCACATCCCCCCTCCCAGAATATGCCTCTAAGTGATGGAAGTGGGCAGCCCCTGGAACTTCAGCCATGGAAAAAGCAGCACTCCCTTCAGACCACTCAGCTGTCTCTTCTGGGCACCCTGAACTGCAGGGTCACCTATCAACCTGCCCACACGCCTGATACCACTCTGTTCCAATCGCCTCTTGCATCGGAGGCTGACCCAAGGCTGTCACCTCAACAGCAGGACCAAGCAACCATCCCCACCCTTGCACAACTGATCAACATTGCCCCAGAGAATTCAGCAAGGTGCTTATGACCTCCTGCCTGCTCCAACACACCCCAAGAGCTCACAAGTAGAGAAGTGCAATGGTAACTAGGATGTGCCAATTTAAAATGCTCTTAAGCATGTAGCATAACCAGTGCTACCTGCTGTTTCAATCTGCTGGAAGAATTTAGCAGACAGCAGGAGACTGGAACTAAAGCTTGAGGGAAAAGCTTTCTAGATACCCAAGCTTTGGCAGAGCATCCCTCTGCTATGGAATACTTAATGTTTCAAAATGAATGCCTATGGCCTGAATCAAAGGGAAACAGCATGCAAGAGGCTAAGTTACTTGAGAAATTTTAGCAAGGTTCCCCTAAAAGCCTTAATCTTGCCACAGATAATTTCAAATGCAGCATTAGCAAATCACAAGAAATAAATAAAATGTCTTCTCATTATAAGGGCAAGAATCATACATTTAGACTACAGCATGAATTATCACTGCATAATACAGCAATCATCAAAAATATACAGAGCAATCATCAAAAACATACACAGTATGTTAGAACAGAATGGAGTTTTCTTCTTTGTTGAAACCCAACATTGGTAACGAATGCCGTTCTTCAGCTAGTACATCAGAAAGGAAGATTGTACAAGGATCAGGAAGAAATGCCATAAACCTTGTGCCTAATGCCTGATCTGTGTTTGGAGCTCTTTATTTCTTACTAAGGTCAGCATTTTTGTTGCAAATACTAACAGCAGATCCAATTAATAGCAATTTTTTTTGTTTCTGTTAAAGGACTACTATAAAAAAATGTCATTAGCACACTGTAGAAAATCAGCTGAATACAAATAAGGCAGAAATTGTTCATCATTACAAAGCTGGCCTGGATTTTGGTTAGCAGTTCCAAGTATTTTATATAACAGATTACGATTTGTCATGAAGTCAGCAGACACAGAGCTATGATCAGCTCATTGTGACAGAAAGGGAGAAGAACTGAGACTTGTCCTTGTTTCGACATTTTTTCTCCATAAAGTAGTCAGGGAAAATTTAAAACACTTTCAATAGAAGCAATTAAGTCTTCTGTAAGCTTCATACTTTTGTCTCACCCTCTGTGTTCTGCCTGTTACTCATCTTTAATGACACTTGTGAAGACACACAATTTCTGTTCTCTGAAAATTCATTTTATTTTGCCATTAATCTTTTCCTAATTTACAGTCAAAAATCTTTTGTAAGTGGAAATGCCTGCAACACATGTTGTAGGGACAAGCGTGCTGCAACCATCAGGATCTTACTCCAGGTGGGGAGGAACAAGCGGAGGGAGAGGATATAAAATTACAGAAAACAAAGATCCTGTTTCCATGGAGACATCCCTAGGACTAAGTTATCTTGAGACTCTTCATATCAGAGGCACTTCATGAATTTGGACAGATGAAAGCCAAACACAGACAATGTTAACTATAGTCACTTCCATACAAAAATTACTTACGTGGCACTAGTGATCTTGATTTTTATATAAATGGATAAGAAATGTTCAGCTTCCTTACACCCTATATTGCCAAAGACTATTTTCTATGAAAGGAGATCAAAAGACAGCCTGAATTAGGCTATATAAAAGCATCCATAGCAACTTACAAAGCCACATGCTTTGCACAGCACTCAATTAGCAACAGCAGGGAAAAGCCTGGTTCCTCACCAGGGTGGGATTGGACACCAACCATTGGTGCAGAAGCCAGAGCCCAGGTCCCTCCTCAGGATTGCCTTCAGTGCTGCAAGGAACTGAAGCTGTTTGACATACTCTAGCCTCCAGCCATTTCCCAAAAATGTACTGCCTTTCATGAGGCACAGTAATGGACAGGTACCAACTTCTAACCCACATGGATGCGGAGGCAGAAATACTTCAGCTCACACTGCAACTGCTTTGGAATACAGCATGGGTACTTCATCTCAACTAAGGCACGGTCACTTCCAGGAATTCAGACAAACCAAGTGTGTATGACTCAACATAACCTAAAAAACACTCTAGCTAGTGTTTTCTGTTTGGCTTTATTTCTTTTAGATACAAAAACTGGTCATACATATTCCAAAAGCCCAAAAGCCCTTGTAAATGTTAACACAAACTTCTGAGGATTCAGAACAGATCTGTGACAGATCCTAAACACAGCAAGGTGGCACCATCCTTCAAAGCAGGAAAGCAGGATGGTTGGCTTCAAAATGGAACTACCACTGAGCTCAAGGAAGCTGAGAAGCACCTGTACAGTTTCACTACAGAAAGACAGTAGAAATGTAAAACCAATAAAAAGGGTTTACAGGAAGACAGCAGGCTGAGCAAAGAGAAAATAATGTTGATTTGTTTCTCAAGGAAGCCTACATTTTTTGCTTGGACATAAATGAAAATCAGGTCTTATGCCATATAGCTTGCTTATTTCTTTTACAGATTTATTGGAAGAATGTCTGTAGATTAAGACAGCTTAATTACACCCACAGATAATACCAACTGCAAACAAGGTCTTTTACCGTCACACCATTAGGCTGAAATTTTGAATGCTGAGGATCTACTTTAACCTGGGGCTCTTCTATTTGTTTTGGTTGAAAACTTCACCTGAAGCAGCCCAATGACTTCTTTAAAACTCTTTCTTGGAAAAAAGTTATTTCGCCCATGTTAAACATCCCAGATTTTTTTTTCTGAAAAGCTCTACAATATCCTCATTTTAAGTAGGACCTGGATTTTATCTAAGGCATGCCCTTCCCAGCTACCACAAAACCAGCAAACAGAACTCCTTGAAAGGTGGTATGGGGATTTTCATGTGCACATCCTCAGAAGAGGCTTGTTAGATTTTAGTAGCTAAGTCCTTTTAAAAATTCCACCAAATATACTTCTGTTTGGGGGTGATCAGGCCTTTCATGTAAATGAACCTCTGCCCTCAGATTCAGACACCAGACCCAAAAGCAGTGAAGCTGTCAGGGGACATTTCTAAGACTCAAGCAACCCAAAAGAAGAAAGTGACCATTTCAAAACTGCAAAATGGGAAGCACTAGACCAGCAGGCAGAAGTGAAAACAGTACTGAGAAAGGCAACCAAGATACAGAAAGAATGGAGGCTATTAGGACAGAGACCAGGGCTACTAGAAGGCAGGAGCAGGGAATTAAGGACGAGTCCAGCAGGGGGCTAAGACAAAGAATTGATTGGAACAAGGCACAGAAAGGTGAAACAGAGAATATAAAGAACAATATACGATAACAAACCAGGACTAGCAGGGTGAGGTGTGACAAGGAGCTAAGTTAGGAGAACCAAATGGCAATAGCAAAGCCCAGAGAAGAAAAAGAACTAGAAACCAGAAAGGTGAGGAGACAGTGAAGTAAGAGCAGAGAGGAGGAAGCCAGAGTGAGAGCTAGAAAACTGGACAAAGGAAAAGCCAGAAAGAATTGGGAGGAATTGGGTCTTACAAAGAAAAGACACTGGAGTAAGAAATTTTTAAAGAGCAGCCTGAGACCAACTAGATAAAAGGCCTGTGGCTGGTATGAGAAGCCAGAGAGGAGAACATACCAAACATACAGATGAAAAGGAAGCAACAGATAGGAAAATGTATTAAAAAAAGCACCAATGAAGTCTTCTGCTCTCACTAAACCATACTCTTCCTGGAGTTAAACTAGACTCACCAGTTTTACCAACTCCCCCACTATTTTTAAGTATGTTTGTGAAACTCACAGTCCAAGTATGCCATCTCCATGCAGCTCTTGCAATTTATTACTGCCATATTACTCAAAGGAGGGAAATTACTTGGAATTGTGCACTCCAAGAGATGGCCCCATGACCACATGTCTCATAACAAAATTAAAAGAAAATTAAGTCAGCGTAGCCTTGGAACTTGAACACAAAAAGCTACTCCAAAAAAACCTCACAGGTTGCAAAGTTGAGACAAAAGTGAAGAAAAGCCAAAATTAATCTAACCCAGGTCTACATATTATATAGCAGACAGGTTACATCTAAAATGGCCTAAATAGTATGATTATATACTGTGTTTTGTACATGACACTGCCTCTTCCATGTATGATACAGAACTGCTCTTGGGAATCACTCAGTATATTTCTAATAGTTCAGTATATTTCTAATTTTGGAGGATCCTATATTTGCTGAAGTGGAGTAGAGCTAATATATCTGGAGAAAAAGGACAGTATCTGAATTTTGATTATCTGAATTTAGAACTCATAAAATGCTACATATTGTATCTAGTAAAACAAGAATTTAAATTAAGGCCTCAAATTATTGGGAACATTCACTATAATTTATTTTTGCTTTTTCATGGTATTGAAAAGAGCAGGTCACAAACCAGAAAAATACATACTAAACACAACATGAATGTGAATCTGATCGACAATTATGTGTCTCAAACACAGTGTACAAAACCAAGTTTATTAATGTTCATGAAACTCTCGGGCATGACAGAGATGAACATCATAGGAAACTTCCCAGTTCTGCTTTCAGAACTGAGAATGAATCATTTGCAGTAAGTATGACACAGATCCAGCAAGGACAACATATGTTCATGAATGAGTACCCTTCCATCCTACAGGCTGAGGTAGGGCCTAATGAAAGAGGTATCAGCCTTTAATTAGGTGATTACTATAAAACAGATTCATAAAAGACCAAAATTACACTTACATGGACACCATTAGTTCTGGTATTTTTTGAGTATGTGATTTTTGCAACCTCATTAATCTTTCTTTCATGTGAAGTCAAGGATTCTCTGAACTAGTAGTACTGCAGCACTAGAATATTCCACTGGAATATTAATTTAATAATAACATCCCTATTAGAATAAAATGCAGATCTCCAATAGGGTGGGGACTTCACAGTGAGAGCTGCAATGCAGTCATTCAGAAATGAGCATTCCTACTTCAAATACACTAACATTTGGAAAACAGCATAAAATAGGTGGTGAACAAGTGGGTTGCTGTGGGATTGGAATAACAAACAGGAAGCTTGCAATTATTTTCCAGTCTAGAGTTGTAATCCTGAATCCTTTCCTACTTGTTATTAGGTGAAGTTTTGTATGACAGGAGAAGTGAGTCACGAGGGACTGGAAAAGTGGGGTATTATTTACTCAGAAGTTGTATTTTTTTTTTTATCCAAGAACAAAGTTTACCTCCACGAAAAACTGTCTTCATTGCAAAAAACCCACCAAACTCACAAGCCCAGGCTCACAGCTGGAAATAGTATCATCCAAAAAAATTAGTTTATCTAACAATGAAAATAGGACCTACTCAAGAGACTGGTCAAACTGCTTCTTAGGAGGGATAAGGAAGGTTGAGCTGCAAATGGTACTGATGATTCTACAACCATGAACACTTGAAATCTTTCCTAGGACCACCCATAGGAGAATAACCCTGAAAGAAGAAACCCCGTGCTGCTTACTTACATCCTTTTAACAAAGGGTTTCTATTGTTGGCAAGAAAAGAGTGATCAGTTCTCACACTGCAGCCAAATTTCAGTCACTGTAGCTGCACTTTCCCAAACCAGGCTTTTGCTGCTCTTTCGGGCAGATTCCTTTTCATTACAAGCTCTGTCTTGTCCCAGCGTGTTACTGTATGCTGTTTATCTCATGCCGTTTCTCGCCATTTTTATTACTTTCTCTTCATAGTAGAAGAAAAACTGAGAGGGAGTAATTTGTAAAGTACCTCAGAATTTAGTGTTGTATGATTTGAGTAATTATGGAATACAGTTGTCATTTGTTCCTACCTGCATCGATGGCACATGGGTAATGGTATCTGAAGGAGCAGCCTTTGTTGTAGCAGCCTAAGGTGGCTCCCGGTTCCTGGCAATAGGAACATTTCTGAAAGGGAAACCAAAAAACAGTAATGAAGATTGCAGTAATTTTCCTGAATACCTGTATTTTCCTGGAAATTTTATCAACCACATTCCAGCACAATTTTTTTGACAAATCACATTAAACTCTACCTTTTTACACCATACAAATAAAAGCCTTTCAAACAGGTAACAACATAAGCCTTTTCAGTTCGACATTGTCCTAGGGTGACTATGATGCTTGTATTGTATGATGCTTTGAACTTTTCATCTGCGCCAACCAGGGAAGAGATACAGATGTTCAGCCATTCAGAAAGAATTTGAAACACTTCTCAAATCTGTTTTACTGGCCTGTGTGCCACTACCTGACAATGACATCATTATTAAAATAGGAAGAAAAAGAGTGGTTTTCAATCTACAGCAACTTTAAAAGGAGAATTAGTATGACAAAAAATGATCTAGGAGACACCACCATAAAAGTAATTTGGTTATATCATTCTCATTATCACTAGCAGTTGAAGAAGATCATGACCAAGTTCAATATTTTTTCACAGATGATCAAAAAGGGTTTATTTGGAGCAGCAGAAGATGTCATCGTGGGAAAATACCTCATCATCACAGAAATGGCACAAGTCCAAAAAAAGCACCTGCAGTGCAACAAGGATGCTCATACAATTATTGTCAAAGTAGCTTAGACTCATCTGACGAACACTTTCAATTTTCATTTGTTAAATCCTATTAGCTCAACTAGTCGATGTATTTGACTACAATATCAGACAACTGTGAAAGCAGAAAGTCTCCCACTCGTTTACTTCATCCTGAATGACTTAAGAAATGACCTAAGGAAGTAATTCTAGAGCACATCTCATTCAGACAGCCATTTTATTTCTTGAATGTATACACCAAGTGATTTTTGTTAACTAATCTGATTCTGATGAAAGCTGATTTCTGACAGGTTGACATTTTTCCCTTAAAAAAAAGATATAGTCATACCTGGTAGAATTCACCAAACGCTAGGAGATGGCTACTATTTAAAAATTAAAAAGTGATTTAACTACTGGCAGAAAACAAAGAGAAACAGCCATAATTTTTGAGTCACCCTTAAAAAAAGACAGGAATTTTGGTTATTCTGCTAAATACAACCAACACCATAATAAGGCCTTGAATAATTGGTATAATTCACTTTGAATTCAGGCTGTGAGAAGTTGCCTTTGGTCCCTGCCTGCACACAGAGATGATGACATGATCTAATATCACTGCTGCTACTGGAAAAGCCGGTGTCAAACTATACCACTCTACTGACACTACCAGAGAGCTCCACCTGTAGCACACACAAACAGCTGTGCTCAAGCCAGCAGTGCACCTGGCACTGGACATGAGCACAGCTTTCCCACCATACGGGGATGCTCATCTGTCGACATGGCCACATCCCCAGGACCACACGTCTTCAATCCCTCACCAGCACACATGCTGCAATGGAGATCTGCAGAATAGATGTGGCCAAAGCTAATAGCCACAGCAGAGTAAACAGGGGGTTGATTACATTATTTCCAAACCCTCTAAGAATATCTGACAGTTATTGCTCTTCCTACTATTCTGTGCTATGCAGAGGTGACTGTAGTTTGTATTTAAATGCCTGAAAGAAGATGAAAGCAAAACTAGCTCCAGCCATAAACCAGGGGATCCTCTTCAAATCAAAGCAGATGCAACTAACAGAAAAGCTTGTGAGACGTCAGTTTGCGTGACATCTGCAACTGCAGTTTTGAGTAACACCTTCTCTTTATGGGTGTGCCAAAGCATCCTGAGACTGTGATGTGCATTCAGTGCTTCCTACTAAATCATGCCTATTGTCTAAGCACGACAAACTACTGCAGTATTTATGATGCAAGGGAAGTGTCCCTGAGGCCCAGAAAGAGACACAAGCAGCTTATTATTGCCTGTCAGAACATGAATGCAAGCTTCCAAAGATTAAAAAAAAAAGACAAAACCAATATTGAAATGCACACCAAAATATATGGACCACTAGCCAAACTGCAATGTAATTTGCTCTCCCCATGGGAGTAAAACCAAACTTCATCCACAGAAAATGTATTTTCCTGGCTCTGAAGACAACTCTAGAAGGATATTATGTACTGGCAATAGTCCCAGATTCACCTATGCCAAGTACTCACAAAGTGCAGCTTGAGGAGTTCTGAAACAGAGCTCTGTACCTGTGTACTTTATTCTCACTTTTAAATGTGGCTGACTGGGATTAATTATTCTAACAGGACAGAACCCAACTTGACTATTCTTTTTGAATGCAGATATGAATTTCTCTTCTTGTTCCTCAAAGGCATTCTGCCGTCCCCACTTTATCTCATCATTTACGTACCATCACACTTGCAACAGAAGGTCATTCTCTCCTGGAACAATGTGTACTGTGCAGAGCAGTCAATAAGAGCATAAGAACAACAGCAGCAGAGATTGAACTGCAGCTGTATAAAATATTTCTTAACACTAAAAAGGCATGTCTTAAAAGAGTGTGCTGTGTGATACAACAAAAAACAAGATCTCTAGCAAAATTTTTGATACTTTTCCAAATGTTCATTTTTTGAACTTATTCTTTGCTGCATGTAGCATGGTTCATGTTGCTATTCTGAAAATCACATTCTGAAACATGACAGGCATTTTGACAAATTTTCAGCTGAGAATGGATAAGGAATGCTTTAAAATAATTCGCAATTTTTAGGAGTGATTAGACAGTAAAAGCGGGTAGTTAAGGTGCCAGCGCATGTGCATCAAGCCTTCACTGCCCCTTTTTTCAGTCTGCCAGACCAACAAGATTTTTACCAAGCTTACCTGTGCTACGCCCACAACAGCAAATCCCCAGTGGATGACTATGCCACTGATGGCTCAAGCTAGAGATCATCTGCTGCTGCTGGCTCCCCTGCTGCTGAACAAGTCTCCATTTTAACAGATGCTTCTGCTTTTCACAAGTCACTGACAGGGTGATGGCCCCATTTCCCCTACCTCCTGAGACCCCCAACCATCTGCTTCTTTCAGGGGAAGCTGAGGGAACCACATACACATTAACCATTTCAAACTCTTCCTTCTTGACATACCTTAGTTACTGAACAAAGCAGATGCCCTACAAAGCTGCATGGTCCTAAAACAACTTACAAGTCTCTACCTTATCTTTGAAAGATCATCATGTAGTGCCACATGGTTTCCAAATACACCCAGGTAGGTGTTCCCATGAAGAAAAAACAAACAAACAAACAAACATCCCCCCCCCACACCTTAAAAAAATTCTGGATTGTCTCAGTCTTCTTTTGCAAGACATTGCTGCTGTGCCTTAAAAGGTAAAAAGATGCCCCATTCCTGCTGGTACTTTCTGTGGTTTTGGTTAGAACCCTCATCTCACGTATTTATTCTTCGAAACAAAAAATACGTACACTACAACTAGGAAACATTCTAACACCAAAATATAATCACAGAACTTCTTAGAAGGAAATGTGTGAATTCTGCATAATGATGACTAATCTTGGTCTGCAAGCGAATTTTTGCCCAAACTTCACCATCCTGTAGCCATTCACCAGCAGATGGTAGCTGCCTGCTTGTCACTTGTAAAGGAATTATAGCATTCATAGCCAGGGAAACAGCATTCCAGCTCTCCTGGGAAGAGAAATTCCTTTTGCTCAGTGAGCAGCCTGCTAAACCTCCCCTGCTTGAAAGAGCTGAAGGCTGGTACTTGGAGTGTCTTCCCAATGGGACATGCCGATGGAGAGTAATCATCGCCAGGCATCTAATCAACTCCTGGCTTAAATTAAAGAAAAGAAAAAAAAAAAAGAAAAAGAAAAAAAAAAAGATAAAAATAAAAAGGAGAGACCACACAGCAAAGACTGATTCATAGGTCCTATCTCCACAATTCATCTCTGGCCACAAGGCACATGTATCTCACTTAGAATAGGCTGGAGACTGAAAAGTGCCATTTAGAAGAGACACTCCATGCCATGAAATAAATTATCAATAGTATTAAAGCCAGATACATTACCTCTACCTCTCCACGCTATTAGCAGCCTATTTCTTCCTTGCTACAGCACATCTTTCTGTGTCTACCAATATGAACTAACAGCCAGCCTGGAAGTGTGAACAGTTGGGGGACAGCTACCACAGCAGCAGCAGAACAGCTCTGATTCATTTAAAATGCTATGGCACCTACCAGGCATATTTCTTTTGCTTTATGCTTGGCTTTTTTTCCCCCTTGCAATCTGTATTTTTTCACTCTTCTGAGACCACATTACCATTATATGTAATAAATAAGAGTACTTTTTGAGTACCTTTTTTTGCTTCCCTCAGATTTGTACCCAAGTCCACCTTAGTGTTGTAACAAACATGTCCTGAGCTACCTATCTTCCTCCTCCCAAACAAGCACAAAGCTCTTAGCCTTGTGAAAGCCAGTACCCCAAGCTGCTCAAGTAAAGCACTCACCTGCTCACTTTGGCTCTGCCCTAGACAGTACAGTCCTTAGTACTGGAATCCGACAGTGGACATGGTTTCACTGGTGGGAGGATGGAAGTCGCCAACTAGCCCTTCCAAAATATTCTGGGCAGGAGCAGGACTAATTGCTTAGAAGCAGAAATTAATTGCTTCTAACACTAATGTAAGGTGTTTTCAGATGACTCCTCCACTATCTTTCTTGCTGTATAATTACCAAGCCAGTTTACACAACAACATTCGCAACAGACACAACAGGATCATATTTTCTGCTGTCTGTAATACAAAGCACCTTTTCTTAATGAGCGATGGTCTTATACTCAGACCTCTTGACTTCCTCTCTCCCAGTGACCAGTTTTTCCTCTGGTCTGTCTTCTTTTTCCTTTGCTTTCTAGGCATCTCCTTGTTTTTCCCCTTCTCACATGCCAGTGTCAAGAAGACATAAAAGGTGTAAAACAGAAAGCAACAACTGAAGGTTGCTAACAAAGCAAAGCAAGCAAAAATTAAATACACATGGCATTAATTATACAGGTACAAGTCTTTGCTTTACATGTAATCTGCATTTCTCACACACTCTCCTTCTCCTGTTTAAATGATAAGTTTTTAGGAAAATAATTGCTTCTGTATAATTGCACTGCACAAATGGAGATATAAGACAATCAGGACTTCAGAGTCAGCTGCAATATTAGGAAGGAGGGCCTTCTGACTATTTCGGTTTAAACAGTTGGCAGGCTCAGCAGAGGCTCAGATTTAATATCCAGGCAAAAGGACAACAGGAACAGCAGGCAGCTGCATTCTCTTTCCTGGAAAGTGGGATGCAGAGAGACGACTTAATTCAAAAAACTACAAGAAAAAATAAAAATAAATAAGTGCATGTGTGTGTGTGTGTGTGTATATACATATACATACACATACTGCTTACTACAGGAGAAAGAAATAAGTGATTTTGGAAGACTTCTGCAAAAAGGGACCAAGATAAAAAAAGCAAGGTGGGAAGACATTTTTAGGAAACAGGAGAGGAAGAGTTCTTCCACTCTGATGTGCAGATACTGGTTAATGAAAAAAATTGTTTATGTGATTGGGCCTAGGGTTAACAACCAGTACTGAAGGACACAGAACTATTAATTTAACTTCCTGACAAACAATTTTAAGTTATCAAAAGAACCAGGCACAGAATATCAGTAAAATAAACTCCACAATTAAAAGGATAAAAAAATCTTCAAACTTGCATTATAAAAAAGCATCTCTTGCCAATGATGATATACTCCTGTAGCAAGCAAATCAAATAAATAATAAAGAGTAATTGTCCAGAAGTAAGACTGGACAGTTGTCTTCAAGTCAAGAAACTAAGGACAAATTTAGATTTCAAGATTTTAGCAAACAGACAAATCAATGATCTGGAAGATACTATACTAATAAAACTGCATTAGGAAACATAATAAAAAGAACTGCAGTGCTGCACAGGCTACTGAAGCACAAAGGGAAGCTGCAGCTCAAAATGGAGGGGATAGAAAAAAAAACCACAAGAAATCCAAGAGCTGGAAAATGTCTTAAAAATGGAAAATCCTATTCAATACATACGAAACTGATTACGCTAGAACAGAAGCACTCGAAGTTAAGAGCAGAGCATTTTATTACTCTCAACTAGAAGGAAAAAATAGAAAGCAACAAGAACAGAAATAAGTATTTAGTTTTAACAAAGAATGGTTTGCCAGCAATAATTTGAAGGTCCTATGCAGACAATTAAGCTATTCAACTGTACTTACAGAGACTCTCAAAAAGGGGGTTGAACAGTAAGACATGAAAACTCGTGAAGTTTGTAAAATTATCCAGGACAGCCAGATCTCAAAATGGTAGTAAAAAGCTGCAAAACCATCTCAGAACCCTGGATAGCTGTATGATAAATGTAGACGAAAATAACTATTGGCAAGTGCAAAGTGATGTATGTGTGAAAATATTTTCACCTATGCATATAAATGATCACATATTCTAAATTAGCTGTTACGACTCATAGGAAGGTAGTAGTAGTAGTCATCCTAGACAGTAACATGCAGTGCCCACAAGCACAAAAAAGGACACCCAAAACATAGACAGTTATTGAGGAAAAAAATCCATAATGAAACTAAATGTTCATGATGTCTGTCTGTTACTCTTGTAGTAGCCTCTGTCTGTTACTCTTGTAGTAGCCTGACATCCTAATATTGTGTGTGGTTCTGATGATCCTCTTAAGAAAGGAGTGCAACTGATAATGGACAGACCACAGAGATAACTAGGAATGTAAAGAACTTGTATATCAGAGAAATCAAAGTATTTTGCAAAAGAGGGAATTGAAGGGGGATTGAAATCTACATAACCCGATAGGATGCACATAACGGAATGATTCTTAGCCATTTCCAAGAAGGAAGAGCAGGTTTAAGTGTAACATAAACCTGCTTTTTTTCACTCAAGTAACTAAAAGTCATTGCCAAAGAATGCTGCAGTGGCTAAAAGATAAGCAAGTTCAAAAACAGATTAGACAAGTTCATCAAGGACAGGCATGCCTCTGCCTGGTAAACACAGGGATACCAAAGCTACAACTCTAAAGCTGTGGTTGCTGAAAGGATGTAGAAAATATGCAACTATCATTCTGCACACGCCTAGTTTATTACAAATCTCTGAATACATGCAGTGAAGTGGTAAATGCATGACCATGGCTGGAGACAGGACACCACAACAAAAGGTAGTTTTGCACCTGTCAGGAAAGGCAGTTCTTGTGAAGACCAAGAGATATGATTGTGAAACTCCACAATGAACAACAAAAACCCCCCCATGATTATCAAAAAGAATGCAGGCACCAAATAAATACTGTTTGGTTACTGGTTTTTAAGACTCTTCAGTTTTATCTTCCTAACAGGAAGGTTGAGCTAAACTGCAACACTATACAAAAGACTGAAATCCAACCTAAGTGATAAATTCATGTTCACTACTCCTTACAAGCCTGTTTTGTTCACTTGGTGGTGCGATCAAAGGCTTAAATGTGCATGAATACATGAGACTACTGAAGAGCCAAATAAGACTTGAAGGGGGATGAACCCTTCCTGCCTCTTCCACACAATGGAAGGAGAAAAACCCCCAAATGAAATCAAGACTCAGTGTAACTGAACCAGAATAAAGGTTAGGTCCTTCAAGAGTCAAGCAGTGGCTAACTAAAACATGTTCAGCAAAATTAACAAAACCAGTAATTTTAAATGGTGTGACAAAAGCATGTTTAATTTCAGTTAAACAGGCTAAGTATATACCTACATAGCCATTTCATATTTTAAAAGGAATATTGAAATAATACATAGACTACCAAGACCAAGAAGCCAAGAAATTGGTAAATCTTGTTTCCTTTGATGCAAAGAGCCACCCTGAATGACAGAAACATTTCAGAAAACCACTTTAAGTATAGGGATTTCAATTTGCCAAAGTATCCAAGTCTAGCAGAAAAAAATATAGTTTATGCTATCTTGACTATTCATCTGGGGAATTAAACATGCAACAATAAATGCAATTTAGTTACAAAAAGGTCCGAAAGATAGAAAAGCAGACTTAAAAGAGGAAAAAAATTCAAATTTTCAAACAGTGAAGACACACAGTTGTGGGAACAGCACAGTCATTTACTCCAGTTGGACTTTCTACCAGTACTAGATTTATTTCCCAGCCATCTTGGATACTGATTGCAGGAAATATCTAAATATAGCCTGAATATCTATTTAGTGCAAGACCTCTCAAGTACAGTATAAACCAACAGCATGTAGTTACCTTAAAAGAAAGCAACATCTCCATCATAATCGAAGAGATTTTGGATAAATTAATTACCAGAAAAGCAATAGCTTTGAGTATCAATGTCTGGAGTGATATAAAAAAAGAAAAAACCTGACATAAAACAAGAAAATGCAATAAACTCAAGGATTTCAAGAGGTGAACTGCATAACAGAACCAGCTTTTTTATAATGAAAGGAAAAAAGAGATGATGCTGAGTATTTACTAAAAGGCTCAAAACAAACAAAAAAGACTGGTTCATTAAAGACACAATCACTATGTTATTAGGAGCAGTGGATACAACACAAACAAAATCTTTATAAAGGCTTAAAATAAGAAAATACTTTTCATAAAAGCACACTGTAAATGGAAAATATTTTGACAAGATATTACATACCTATGCGACCTGACAGGAAAAACAATGCAGCACAAACCCACCCCTGTCAATGACTCAAACACTTGTAACACTGGACAGAAATACACTATTTGTCATTATTTGTAATAATCCATGCAAGCCTTCACCATAAACAGAGCCCCATTGTATAATACACTTTGGTAGAAGAAAACAAGCATTGCTGGTTGCAAAGGGATGAAATAGGAATGGTGAGACTGAGCGTTGGACAGAGTCCATCTCAGCAGCAGGCTAAGCATATCCAGTTATTCAGCACAAATAGGGCTTTGAAGAAATGCATGAAAAAAACCAAAGGTAAATATGCAGGGTTTTCAAAGTGAAGCACTTAATTTAGGAAATTATAAAATTGGCCAGGGTATACTGATTGGAAGTAAATCTTAAGTTCTTGAAACTCAAAAAAGAAAAAGCAGCAGGATGAAGGCAGATGAAATAACAACGAGTACCTTATGTCTGAAGTGTAAGAAAATAGGAGGGGGCAGATGAATGTGAAAGAAGTAGGAATGTGAAAACAACCGTTTAGAACAACAAATGTTTGTGACAGTATTCCATCCAAATTGCACTTTACTAAGAATATCAATTCTTAAACTGAGTTCTGAGAAACCACTCCTGCACATTCAAAATATATTTCACTGCAAGGATAGGTAAAAAAAGTACAATGTTTATTGTACTGAAAAATAAATAACTTGTCTCCAGAAAAAAGGTAGCAAAGAAAACTATTACTCAATACCATTAAAGAAAGAAGAAGACAGCTCCCCCAGAAAGCCACAGAAGCAGTGGTTGGCAGCAGAGCTCCAATAAGGAGTAAGAAAGTGCACACCAGTATTCCTGAGGTCGCTGGTGGCTGTTGCTACCACTGAGGAAAAGCAGCAGCAGATGAATCCAAGAGAAGAGGTAAAGGTGCAATACTTGCAGAAAGAGAAATGCCAACAAGTTAGTAGATGTCTCTTTAGTGTTAAATTGTCAAGTAACATATCAGTATTAAAAAAAAATTACAATCTTATGAACTACAGCAATAAATCACCAATCACAGTTGAGGGAAAGTAGACAATTAGCACACATTGATGAAATGTCCTCAGATACACAGAAGGTACTCTACATAAAGTAATACTTGCTGGCCAAAAATTTGAATGGGTTTAGAGAGGAATATGTTATTTCATTATTCAATAATCATCAGGGGGAAAAAAACAAACCTACAAACCACAATAATAAATGCACTGCTTAAACTGTCCATTGCAATAATAGCTACTGTTTATGAACTACAAACTGAATTTATACATGCAATAAACATGTAGCGTCTGCAGACTTGCCACAGACACGACACAGGAAAACACAGTATGAGCTAGCAGCAGTTTAGAAGAGGCAGAAAATATAAATAGCAGCAGTCCGAGCCCGGATGGCATTCCAGCTGGACATTACACAGCAGCTGAGGTAGTGTCAGTAGTTTCTTGAAAGGACAAACATAATGTGGTTCTCTTGAGAGAAGAATTTCCTCCATCTAAAGATCAGATCTCAGGAGAACCCCATCTAAAGGGAAAGGACTAATGAAGATCTTCTGGGCTCAGAATACAGCTGAATCATGGTAATGGCAATAATATTATTCATTTGCAAGCAACACCTTTAGTTTTACATATCTAGATCAATCTATGCTATGAAACAAGGGCTAGGATGAGCCACAGATTACTAGAAATGAATCACTGGACAAGATCAAAGAGATAATTCAGTCTTTTTTTCACCTGAGGTAGAAATCAAAGGATACGGGCATTTTTGGGGTTTTTTTCTTGTATTTTACATAAACACGCCCTCTTCTTACCTATCCCTTCATCTTCTGAAGGCTCTAGCCCAAAAGCAGACGAGTAAGTCAACATTAAAGTCTTCTTTGTTAAAATAGCTTAAGAATAGACAATTCTTGTTTTGGCATTACCCTTGTAGCTATTTGTCCAGGAAACTGAATTTATTGGTAACTATTCATAACTCCTGCTCCCGAGGAACTGCCTCTGGAAGATTCTGCTTAGAAGAGTGGTACCATGTAGCATCACTAAAGAATCCTTATACCTCTCAATGATAAACTGTAACACTTCAAAGGAAGAATAATTAAAGTACAAGACTTAAGACTGCATAAAAAAAACTTGTAAAAGAGTTTCACATACCTATAACGTGAGTATTAGATTTTTCTAAACAATTTCCTAAAGTTAACATTAAAAAAATTAATGTTGGTTTTCTGGAAAGCATCAGTTATGAATTACGTCAACTCTGAAATTTTAGTGATTACAGTTAACTTGAAGAGTTACTCCCCAAGAAAAATCTTAACAATTAAATGTAACAATGAATTTACATATGGGATGAGTACACTGCTATTAGTATTTTCAGCATTTTAACTTTTTACAAGAAAAGAGAAAGCTAACAGCAAATGAACACATTACAAAACATTTTTATTATCTTTTTGGATCTCACTTTAAATGATACATGAGCAAACTTTAAATTTATCTTCCTGCCATTACATCTATGCAACTAAATCATGAAACCTTGTTTCAGCTCCCTAATCTTCCAATTTAATTAAGAACAACTTAAACACATACTGTACTTTCAATGCACCCTACAAATTTAATGGTCACAAAATAAGTGGTCCTAAAGCCTACTTTACAGAATAATTAGATTACTTGTCAAAGGCCATGCAGGCAATTTCTGACAGCACAGGCAGGAAGTCAGAAAAGTTCACAGCTCTCATACCTGAACTCAAGTACATGAACTCGCTTTCCCCTCCCATCCCCACCCACCTTTTTTAATTTCCTTGTAAGCTTCACATTGAGCAGAAGTATCCTTCAGTGAAACTCCCCATTTCAGAGATTCACGGCAGGATGCCCTACTCCTACTTCCCCTCCCGGAGCAGTCAGTCTTTTATGAAGCTGGTCAGTCGCCTTTAATCATCAACAACTTTCTGAAAGTGTGAGTTCTCAGTAAGAACAAAGGAGTTAGAGGCACAAGAAAACCTGTAATTAACAGCAGTCTAGTGCAAAGTAACAACAAAACCATGTTGTGAAATGAGTGGTCACAAGAAAACAAAATACAGCTAAGTCAAGTCTCCTAGTTCTAAGCACAAATTAAAAGTAAACATGCAAGAAGCTAGAAATGGAGGGAAAACCACTAGTAAATGAAGACTGCATAATCAGTTTAACATCAATTTTTAATATTTTCTCAAACAGAAGGAAAGCTTATGACCCAGACAACAATCAGCTGGCTGGGGTAAGACCTGACTGTACATATGCTACAATCAGTTGTGCAGCCAGACCTCAGGAAGGCATATGCAATCTATTTTTACCACCAGTAGCTCAGGTAGTGACAAACAGTGCAGCTATAACACCCAGAGCCCTGGGAAGGCTTTTTGCTACTCAGCACTGTCTTAGTGCCTTTGGCTGGAATTTCAGACCAGGTCCTACACGGGTATTTCTCCTCCTTTTGGCAAGTCTGAAGACAACTTAAGTAGATCTACACCATTAAAGTCACACACTGAGCACTGTCTCATAATTTCTCAGAAGGAACTGTAGCTACTTGAGACCTTTTAACTGGAAGGAAATGTCTGGTTTAGGCTACTCCAGCTGGCAAATTAGGCCAGGGGAGGGTAGAGAGCATCCAGTCCCTAGTGCTTCTGCATCATGGGATCATAATGAAGAAAAACTCCTATCTTTTCCTATGTCTAGACAATGAGATGGATATACTTGACATTACTGATAAATATATACATTTGAGAACTACCTTAGACAAACTTCAAACTGTTTCTTAAAAAAACCCAAAAAAAACCCCCAAACAAACAAACAAACAAACAAAACCCCAAGAAACAAACTACTTTGCTTAATTGGTAATATCATTTTGGAAGAACCTGCCATCTGAAGTCATGATCTTGACCAGGCCTCCCACTTCCAAATAATTTTAAGACCTGAGTTTCTTCTTGCTCAGCCTGCAGGCTATGCCTAGCATTTCTCTGTATCAGTATTGACACAGAAAGTCAAGAAAGGAAGTCCAGCCAAAAAATTAGCCTGATTAAAATGGGAACAGGGTGAGGGAGGCATTTGCTAGATCAACTACTTAACTCAGTTCAGTCACAGAGCACTACTGCTGGCAGAAGGGGAGGTGTGGACAAGAAGAATGACTTCATACAAACCTAATTTAGCTTGGATGAAAATACCACCTTATTTCATCTTCACAACAGATTTCTCAATGAAGCAGAAATGGTATAAACGGGGCACTCTTCACTCTTTTGTACCTCTAAGAGCAAGGAAGCCTTGACCTTTCGCTACACTCCTACCTCCCTCCGCCCTCATCCATTTCACTCTCCCCAGCCCCTGCCCTGCATTCACCTTTCTCCTAATTTACCGCACAGTGGGACAAAGCAATCAAGGGCTGCTATTAAAGTAAAAAAGTGAATTTCACCAATTCAGAGGGGAATTCTGAAAAAGGAGTTTTAGTCGTGGCAAGGAGATGGATAAATCTATGAAAACCAACGTTACTGTGAGAGCAACTCAGAACTTCCAAGGGCCTTTTCAGGATGATGATTATTTTTGTTAACTCCCTACATACGGGCTAATCCACAGCCAGTATCTGTGCCCAATGTGCAGGCTGTGTTCTTCTGGACAATTGCTCCATTTCCCACTCCCATCCACCCCCTGGCTTAATGCTGCAGTAGGAACAAACTGATGAGATCAACTAACCTCAGAATTCTTATTCCCATATTCTAAACAGCTCTGTGCCCACATCTCCAGCTACAGACCTTCTCCCCCAACGTGGCTCTAGCCATTTATGCTCGCCCATAGCTTTAGCAATAGAAGACTGCTGTTAAATGCTAATTGCTTACTAATGAAAACTAATCATCATGCAATTAAACTTTAATCACTAAGCAGCTGGCTGGGATCCAATCCATAACAATGAAGGCTCATTAATAACTTTTTGCCAAAGTGTTCTATCCATGAAGACTATCGTATACACAGAGTCCAGCTAGGTGTATGGAACTGGTTGAAAAATATTTCCTCTGCCAACAAACTAGCCAGAGCACAACAGGCGAAGAGCAGTATAGTATAAAATAGCTAAGGAGGATAGGTTTATGATTCAGGGAACCCAAGCTAACTTTTCTGGCTCCTTCCATAACCTCAGGCACAATGTGCTCCAGGGAAAGAACTTTTCTCCAGTTCTTGTCTCTGCAGAGTAACATTCTTTAAGGAAAAAAACCCCTAGTTGTAATTTTGCTGTAGTTTCTAAAATTATTACATGAATACTCATCATACTTCAGTTTTATTTTTACTCATCTTTCTAAATCTAGGGAAATCAATCTAACTTCTTTCAGAACATATTTCCCTAATTATATATATATATATATATATTGAGGTTATATAACTAGGTTTATAATGGACAGAGGAAATCTACTTTTGAAAAGAAGAAAGTTTAAAGCCTGCTTTCTACAAAGCCACAAAGATGATGAGAGCGCAGGAGCACCTCTGCTATGAAGATGGAGAGAGCTGGGGCTGTTGAGCCTGCAGAGAAGGCTTCAGGGAAACCTTACAGACCCTTCCAGTACCTAAAGGGGCTTATAAAAATGATGGAGAACAACTTTCAGCATGGGCAGATAGTCACAGAACAATGGGAAATGGTTTTAAACTAAGAGGAAAGGTTTAAATTAGGCATTAGGAGGAAATTCTTTACTGTGAGGGTGAAGCACTGGAATGCTGTACAGAGAATCTGTGGATGCCCCAAATCCCTGGAAGTCTTCAAGGCCAGGTTGGATGTGGCTTTGAGCAACCTGGTCTAATGGAAGGTGTTCCTGTAAGGCCTTTTCCAACCCAAACCATCCTGTGAATTCATGATTTTAAAGTAATTTCATACCACCATCAGTAAGTGTCCCAGTTCTGCCTGCAGAATTCTTAATCCAATCTAGCTACTGCACAAAGCCTTATGAGTAGATAACCTTTTATGAACTTGGCTTGCACTGCTATGCTTGGAGAGCTTTCCTTTATTATGAATGGTAGAACACTAGTATAATTGAAGCACTATTCCTGCTTATTCAGTGACCAAAGAATTCAATACAATGCTTATTTTAAAAATAAAATGGAAAAATTGTAGATATTTTTAAAAAGATCTTAATGTTTTTAAAAGATATAATACAGTTCTAATAATCAATATTATATAAAAGAAAGTCATTGACCTCTTTTCAAACTGAGTAAGACAGATGAAAGATGAAAAAAGAAATCATTTTTCCCCAAAAATCAGGAAAAATACTTTTAAATTTGCATTTTTGCCCAATTGCTACCAAATATACACCATTTTAAATACAGAGGCATGAAGCAGAATAAACTTACTTGCTAGTAGTGTTCTTCTAACAAAGCTAAAGGAATACAGTTGAAGTGACAATCATCTGGAATTAGTCTAAGTTTAAAAAATTGGTTCATTTTAAGTTAACAAAACACCAACAACACAACAACCCTCCTCCAAAGTTTTGGGAAATCTTAACAAGCTCTTTACAAGCACAGCTTAAAAAGATTCAAGCTAAAATGACACATAAATGGATTGCATTCACTCACTATTGAAAATTTAATGAGAGTTTGGCACCCCTATGCTAACAGGCAATTGAAATCTTACCAATAAAAAACCACTGTGTGAGCTTGTGGGTAAGCCAGACAAAAAGCTCTAAAGCTCTGTCTAGTAATCTCCTGCACAGAGAAGGCCCCATTCACATTTGAAAGTGCTTCCTCAAAATTAAGTTACTTAAATGTATTTTAAAATTAAAACTGTACACAGATTATGAGGATCCCTGATGCTTTAAAGAAAGGTAACTGTGGAATGAGCAAGTTGCTGTTTTCATGCAAGTTTCCAGTGCTCTTGGCTACAATTAATGTAAGTAGGTAAACATCCTATTCTTTCCTAACACTCCATTGTCAGTAAATCTATTTTCCACTTTCCTCACTCCACATGCAAGACAAACAGTAAAATATAAAACCACATGCAAGCACAGACATAATGCCTGTACTTTGGGATAAACTAATGACAAAGGAGTCTGCTATGAAGATGCACAGAAAGTACTTCCCTGCATGTTCTCTCTTCCCCATTACAAAGGGGTCAATACTGGAATCTTTCCTCTTACCAGCATCATCGTTAGGCTCCAGACATCAACTAAAATGTGCCTCCTATCACCTGCAGTCCATAATCACCAATAGGCTGCACCAAATTTACCTTACTTTACTCACAACAAAGCCACAGAAAACCAACTTCACTTCACAAATGTAATTACTGGATTCTGATAATTTAAGATATCAAAACATCTGCATCAGACATGTAAACGTGGATTCTATCTGCTCAGCTCTTTAGTATTTAAGGCTTGTGGTACCAATACACAGAGCAGCTGTGAGCTACCAAGTGCTGCAGCAGTAGTGATTCACACTTCTAGGTCCCCAGGAGAGGAAGGCAGTGAACTGATAAACAACAGGGGCTCTTCCCAGGCTCTCCTCTCTGTGAAGGAACACTCTTACAGACCAGGAATCATGACAGCATAGTTTCAGTAGCACAGCAGATGGCAAAGCCTTTCTGAGAAAATCAAATCTAAAGTTCATCATTCAGCTGTCTTTCAGAATTTCCCCACCCAAAATTTTATGCTTTCTTACTTTTATAACTCTGCAGAAGAATATTAAAGACGTTGCCATTTCCTGAGGAATGAAAACAAGTATTACACTAGAGTGTGGCCATTTCCAGCTCAGACAACTAGGTATTTGGGCACAGTCTGTCAATGAAAACCAGGAATTCAGCCACTTTAAGGATAACTGCAGAAAGTGCCTCAAGGTTCTGTGGCAATCCTCATTTGAAGTGCTAAAGCATACTAAAAGCTGTTTCCAGAGATAAAAACAAGCACACAATGTTCTCAATACACCCCTTTTCCAATCACTGCTGGCAGTCATTTTAAATCTGCCACTGGCTTCTCCCTTTCCCCACAGTGAAAAATTAAAAAGCCCCAATGTCACTTCTTCCTACTCTTGAAATGTGTCCTTACTAATACAGATCTAGGTATAGAAATACAACTGTTCCTTCCTGTGTGTTGTCAGGCACGTTATTTTGGAAGCAGCAAATTATCATTTCAGTTGAACCCATACCTAACACAGAACTTCACTTGAGGGTTTTTTTCATTTCATGCTTTAGTTTGGGGGGGGGTTGGAGGAGAAAAAAATTGTTAGGTTCTGCATGTTTTTCTTCTCTGCGAGGCAGGATGATGAATAAAAGGTTAACATTCTTCTCCCAGCACTATAAAATAGTAGTACCATAGATGTAAAATCTTTCAAGTGCTGGTGGCACCTGGACACAATTTTATGTTACAACTAAGCTGATCTAGTAGTTATCATTACCAGTGGAAAGGACACTCCCTCTTAGACGCAGCAAACACGGTTCAGAGCGTAAGCAGAGTCAGATGGCTGATCTGGCATGAAACCCCAAGCTAGTCTTCTGATAGATTAGCTGACTAAAAATCAACCCACTGCGCAAATGCACAGGTAGTGGATCTAGTGCAAGTGAAATAGTGGAAGCAAGCAGCTTGCAAAGAGGATAAAGTAGGATCACTCCTCATGACAGCAACTCCCTCTGGTCTGGCTTAACGATAAGAGAACCCAACCTGTGCCAAATGAGACATTCAGAATGAACTGATACTTTTATACTTGTATGGTACTATCGTACTCATGTTGCTGGGGCTAGAAACTGTTTTGCTTTGTTTTGCCAAAGGTAGCTAACCCTCCACAATTTTCCCAGTTCATACTGATTCCCTGGCTTAGCCACTTGATTAGCTATGCAGCCAGGAACATTTTATAAGCAATTACTTACAGAGCATGAGAGCTTTTTTGTTAGGCTTTAATTTCCCAAATTTGAGACTATAAATAATTTAAATCCTAGTGATCCCTCCAGGCACCTTTTTTTACCCAATTTACAGCTAGGGTCCAGAATGGTGGAGGTAAACAAAAGAAAATGGTTCCATGAAAGCATCAAGGTAAACAAAGTATTATAGAAAGCCAATTTCCTCCAAATAAGATACTGTGGAAGATCAACTATCAGGAGTCTTAAGTCAAGAACAACTTATCTATGCAAAACCAGGAGCTTTTCCCTGTGAAATCTGGGTAACATGCAAATCTACCTCTAACACTACAACTAACAAAGACACACTCAACACGAGACACAAGGGTGCCACTGCCCAACAGTCATGAAAAATTCAAATATGTGGTATCAAGCTGAAGAGAAAGAAGCTTCAGGCATTTAGGTTCTAAACTTCTCATGACTAAAGTCTATCAGACCTTCAAAACAGGCTTGTCAACAGTCTTAAAGCAGGTAGATTTCTTCACTGTGGGTAAACACCAGGCTTTGAAAGAGCATCCATGGTGAGCTGGACAGACAAAATTCCAGACTGGTGAGAGAAAACACAATTTTCTGCTATACTGTAGATCATGGGCAGGTTTCACCATTCACCATTTGTTACTCTAAAGTTAAATTGACTGAAATCCAAGATGATCTTTTCAACAAGGAGTGACAAAGGAAACAGGTTCCAAAGACTTTCTTCCATGTATAAGAATTACAAGATTTCTCAAGCTGGGAGAGATGCAAAGATTGATGAGAAAAGCATTACATTTTCTAGACCTTTTAAAAGAGATCTTCAAAAGAGGGATAAACAAACTTTCCTTTCAGAAAACAATCTCAGCAGGAACACAAGCTACATTCACCTTCAACAAAGTCAATTCTGATAAGAGCAGGGGTAGAAAAAGAAAAAAAAATACAAACAAACAAAAAACCCCATCCCAACCAGAAGTAATACATGTGCTAGTTGAGAGCCTTTGCCTTGGGAAAAAACATGTCTTATAAAAAAGCCCTGTAAGAAACAGCATACCACCTCCTACTGAACAGCTTTTTGGGAAACAATAGCTGAACTATCTTGGATTCAACTTAATATAAAGAATGTTCTTTGCATTGTTCTTCTCTTAACTTCCAGCTTCATATGTTTAAAACTGAGAAAGACCATCAGTTCTTCTGAATATTAAAACTGCTGACAACTACCAAAGTGACTCCATAATTCCTCCAGTTACAAAGGTAACCAATACTTCACCTTCCATGGAAATTAACTTCTCATTAGTAGAAAAGTGGTGAAAAAATAGACAAGACAGGAAACTTTCTGGTCACCTTCAGTATTTGAAAGAAAACATTTTGTAACAGGATCACCTATCACTAAGGAGATGGTATTTTTTCAGTTTAAGATTTCATCAGCACTGGAGCAAAAAAAGTCTAGTTGCAAGAAGGCCATTTAGCACTGTTACTATGCATTAACAGTTTATGAGAGAGACAAGCTCCTTGGCAGTTAGGCTCACCTGCTGGGGTATCTAATTTAAGCCTCAAAATAAGCAGAAGGATTAAGTCATTCTGCATCTGAAGCAGTCCAATTAATTGGATCACATTCTCAGAACGAAAAAGTGACCAGATTAAAAGGAACCAGAGTGACCAGAGTAAAAGGAATACCTTTTTAACTTTAAGAAAGGCAGATTCTAGCACTGTGGAAACCACTTGGATTGGTGCTTATAACACACACCATTTTCAGTCCAGGGTGAAAACAGACTTTAAGGAAAGCTCAAAGCTCTGATAAATCTTTTTAAGATAGCACCTTCTCAGGAATTCTTCTAGAGCATCTGGCACAATTTGATCTTTGAGCACCTTCACATACGTAAAAATCCTTTCTTGAGACTATGGGGCAGTTGTCAAAAAAAAAAAACCTGCAATAAGACAGACATTTATTCATATAAGAAACAATCTGGCAAGATAAAATATTTTCTGATTCTGGAAAGCATGTAAGAAACAGATGTTCAGAAAAAATCTATAATAAGCTTTCATGTGATGAAAAATAGGTGAGCTTGTCTGAGAAGAAGAGACACAGGACAGGTTACATGTATCACTACCAATGGCCTTTGACTAAAGGTTTAAGTTTCCTATTTCTATACTAGAGTGCCGCATAAACAACAGCAACCGAGCCAGATGTCTAAAGAAAATATTTCAACTCACTTAATGGTATGGATTCAGTTTAAATTGGTGCGTATTTACCCTGTTGGTACCACAGACAGTTCATGTAATTTTTAGTTATGGGAGTATTAAATTTGCTCAGAATGAGTTACATACATGAAGTATTCACTTCCAGGATCATGAACCTTGATACACCATATGCTAATATCCTTCCTTACCTGCAGACAAAATCTAAGAGCTACATTCCTGCGTGCCTGTGCACACATCTCTCTACTTTTTCCTGGTAGGAAGCAGCTACTTGATTTGCACATCTGCTTGTCCATGACAGCAACACTAACAAACTGCATGTCAGACAAAAAAAGAGAAAATGCACTTGCAAAGCACAGAGGAGGTAAAGAAAAAGCATATGCAACAACCATAGGAAATCAGCTGTGTGAGCCAGAAGGCTTTCCTCAGGCAGTGGGGGAGGAGAGTTGAGTTCAACAGAATCTTTCCACTGCCTGGAGACGGCTTCTGGCAAGCACACCTCTGAATACCCCATGGCCATCTTAGTGCTGCACATTACCCTCTGTGAGTTGAAGGGATGAGGATACACTGCTTCCAGATGAGAACCCAGCTCAACAGCTTGCTACAGTAGGAAAAGAAAAATGCTAAAAGAAAACCTTTCCCATTATTTGTCACAGGTGTGATAAATGGATCACTCTTATGGATGTTATACAGCGGAGCCCAGCATTATGTTAGGATACTGTGTTTGTATGAGACATGATACCGAGCTTTGAACTCTGATTCGGGACGGGGACAGCATCAAGCTTGTCATTGGCAAGCTGTGGGATGAGATGCAAAGGTTAGAGGGACAGGATGCTAGTGAAGGCACTCTGCCCTTGACTCTGAAATGTGCTGGCCACACTGGGGCACACTTGGGAGTCTTACAGAGGTGAGTCAGGGACTCCTGAGGTAACAGAAGCTAGCAGGGATACAGCAGCAAAATATCTCAAACTAATTAAGCTAAGGGGTTTTTCTCCAGGAAGATGACACAGCCAACAGCCTGGCCAAGGTGCATTTATATCAAAGCACGGCAACAACCAGGAGTTGGAAGCCACCATGCTGCTGGAAAGTTATGATCCTATTGCCACTACTGAAACTTAGTGGGACAAACTGCGTGACTGGAGTGTGACTACCAATGGCTATGAGCTGTTCAGAAGAGACAGAAAGGAGGGAGAGCTGGAGGGGCTGCTCTCTACGTCAAGAGGTGCATTGAGTGTGAAGAGCTGTCTCTGAAGAACAGTCTTGGGCAGGTTGAAACACTGGGTAAAAATCAGACACTGAGGCAACAAAAGAAACCTTGTGTCTGAGGTTTGCTACAGCTGCCTGGCCAAGGGGAGCCTATTGGCTTTTTCTTGCCCCAGTTACAGGAGGCATCCTGCTCACACACTCCAGTCCTGTTGGGGGACTTCAGTCACTTTGACATCTCCTGGGAAAGCACCAAGGCAAGCTGCAGGCAATCCAAGAGACTCCTGCAATGCATGAAGGACAGCTTCTTGAGGCAGGTGGTAGCCCTACCAGAAGGAACCCAATACTGGATTTGATAATCACCAGTATAAATGAACTAATTGGGGATGCCAATATGAGAGGCAGCCTGGGTTGGAGCGATCATGCCTCTGGATTTTGCAGTCCTGAGGGATATGGGTCAGGTAAGGAGTAAAGTTAGGCTCCTGAACTTCAGGAAAACAAACTTCCAGCTCTTCAAGGAGACAGTCAATAGGGTCTCACCCTGGGAGAGTGTCCTCAGGGACACAGGAGCAGAACTGAGCTGGCAGATTTTTTACAGAAGTCTTCCACAGAGTTCAAGAGCTAGCAATTCCCAGGGGCAAGAAACTGAGCAAGGAAGGCAAGAGAATGGATGGCTGAGTAGGGAACTCCTGGTCAAACTAAGGGGAAAGAAACAAAGACACAGGCAGTGGAAATAAGGACAGGTAATGTGGGAAGAGTATAGGGATGAAGTTCAGCTACACAGGCATGGTTTGAGGAAGGCCGGGGCAAAGCTGGAACTGAACCTAAAAAGGACTGTAGGAATAACAGGAAGGGCTTCTATTGGTAGGCTAACTAGGAAGGACAAAGAAGGTGAACCCCCACCACAACCAATGCAGGCAAACAGCTAACGATGGACGAGGAGAAGGCTGAGGTACTCAACAACTCTTTTGCTTCAGTCTTCAATGGCAACCTCTCTTCCCACACCTTTCAAGTGGATGGATGACAGGATGGGAACTAGGGCAGGCAAGTGTCCCTTCCAATGTATGCAAAGATCAGGTTCATGAATATCTGAGGAACCTGAATGTACTCAAGTATATGGGATCTGAAAAGATGTATCCCAGATTCCTGAGAGAGTCTGCTGATGTAATTCCTAAACTACGCTCCATGGTACTTGAAAAGTCGGGAGTCAGGTGAAACCCCAGGTGAGTGGAAAAAAGGAAATACTGTACACATCTTTAAAAAGGGCAGAAAGGAGGACCCTGAGATCTACCAACCTGTCAGCCTCACCTCCATGCCTGGGAAGATCATGGAATAGATCCTCCTAGAAGCTATGCTAAGGCACACGGGGGACAGGGAGGTGATTCAGGGCAGCCAGCACAGCTTCACCAAAGGGCAAGTCCTGCCTCGCCAACCTAGTGGCTTTCTGTGATGGAGTGACTCCTTCCTCCCTGGGAAAGGCTGAGGATATAATTTACAGGTAATGTTTTTGAGATGTAAGGCTTTTTAGAGCCCCACACAACACCCTTCTCTCCAAACTGGAGAGTGGCAGATTAGATGAATTAGGAATTGGTTGGACAGTTGCATCAAGAGGGTAGAGATCAACAGGTCAGAGTCCCAGAGGTGTCCCTTAGGGGTCTGTATTGGGACCAGTGTTATTTAATGCCTCCATTAATGACACAGATGAAGGGATCAAATGCACCCTCAGCAAGTTTGTGGATAATACCAAACTGAGTGATGCTCTTGACTCACCTGAAGGATGGGATGCCATCCATAGGGATCTGGACAGGCTCAAAAAGTGGGCGCATGGAAATCTCATGAGACTTAACAACACCAAATGCAAGGTACTGCACCTGGGTTGGGGCAACCCCCAGTATCAACACAAGCTGGGGGATGAAAGGGATCAAGGGCAGTCCTGCTGAGAGTGGGAGCGCAGGTGGATAAGAGGCTGGATATGACCCAGCAAAGTGCACTCACACCCCAGAAAGCTAACTGTATCCTTGGCTGCATCCAAAGCAGCATAGGCTGCAGGATGAAGAAGGGGATTCTGCCCCTTTGCTCTGCTCTGGTGAGACCCCATCTGCAGTGCTGAATCCAGCTCTGGGGTCCTCTGCACAAAACAGCCTGTTGGAGCAAGTCCAGAGGAGGCCAGCAAAATGATAAAGGGATGGAGCACCTTTCCTTACAAGGAAAGGCTGAGAGAACTGGGATTGCTCAGTCTGGAAAAGCAAAGGCTTCAGTGTCGCCTTCCAGTTTCTGAAGGGAACCTACAAGAGAGAGGGTTTTTAAAAGAACATGTAGTGACAGGACAAGGGTGAATAGTTTCAAACTGAGAGTAGGTTTAGCTTAGATATTAGGCAAAAATTCTTTACTGTGAGGGTTGTGAGGCACTGGAACAAATTATCCAGAGCAGTTGTGCATAGGCCATTCCTTGAAGTATTCAAGGCCAGACTGGATGGGGCTCTAGGCAGCCTGGTCTAGTGGGAGGTGTCCCTACCCACAGCAGGGGGTTTGATCTTTAAGGTCGCTTCCAAATCAAGTCATCCTGTGATTCTATAACAAAACAAAATGTACACACAAGACAACGGTCCAGTCCCTGACTCTGAAAGTTCAGTCTTAGAAACGGATTAAAAATGGACCTAGACAGAACAGAGAGCACTGAAAGACTACATCTTACTCATCATATATGGAAAGTAAGCAGTATTTCTTGCAACCTTAAATAGGAATGATTAGGAAGGAGTAATTTTAAAATCAAATGAGATTGTGAATCTGAGTGACGTGAAAATCAGAATAAATTGACAGACAATGGATTAAGGATGATGTAGATTAAAAGCCATGTTTAAAAGTGAGATTTTGAAAATTCACTATGAATTCACTATAAATTCAAGAACAATTTTTAGTCTGTGCCAGAAGAACATGAGTCTGGAGAAAAAAGGAAGCTCTAGAAGACTCTGTAAGAAAGTGTTTGAGTTACCAAAAGCTACTCAAAAGCATGGCATTCCAGGATAAAGGGAAGAAAAAAACAAGCAAACTTCTGTGAGCCCCACAGAAAAGCATGAAGTAAAGAACAACAGCCTCTGAAGAATACAATGGAAAGCAAGGAGGTAATCAAAAGACACAGGCAGAAAACAAGATGGAAAAACACTTTAAAAGCAGCGCAGCTGATAGTGACAATGTAGTCAACATAAAAATGGAAAATTAGGCACTGGATCTGAACCTTAACTGGGAAAAGATGACCATAAACACTGATTACAATTGCAGCAGAGCACAACTGAAGCCACAGTGGAGGATAAGAGCCCCAGACAATGCACTCAAAGAACTCTGAGATGAAAAATGAAAATTAAGAGGTAGTTGCAAATACAAGAGAGGCCACAAACATTTTATATCTTTTTAAAAACAATGAGAAACACTTATTTCTGCTGACACTATGAGGGAAAAGACAGAGGAGTTGAGCTGATAAGGGGAAGAGGGTAGAAGAAAACAACACAAAATTCAAGGGAGATAAGGAGGTATTTTTGTAAGGTGCCATAAGGGCAGATGAAACAGTTAAGAAGAAGGGGGAAAAATCTTACAAGTAAGGAAGGAGGAGATGATTGTAACAGTTGGAAGAAAGTGATAAAGGTTAAGC
Source organism: Cyanoderma ruficeps (assembly GCA_008694505.1). NCBI lineage: Eukaryota > Metazoa > Chordata > Aves > Passeriformes > Timaliidae > Cyanoderma > Cyanoderma ruficeps. Next base: position 568,429 of record VZDJ01000041.1, read on the forward strand.
CAAAGCACATTCAATCAGAAAGTCATAAAGATTCCATGCAGAAAGAGAACTAGATGCCAGACATGCAAAATAGATACAAAAATGTGGATAACAGACCGCTATTATTTAACAATTTTGATTAAAGCCTCTTAACACAGCATGTTTTAGCATAACTGGGCTTATGTCCTTTGCACAAGTATGGACACAAAAAGGATCACTAGAGGATAACTCAAGCGGTTCAGGAACTTGTAAAGAAGGCATTTGCTATAGGGAAAAACCAGAATCCTAAGTGAGAGAGACACCCTACGCACAGTGAAAAGGAAAAATCAGGCTGGAGAGATACAAATTCAAAGTACTGGTGAACTACCAGACAAATAAAAGCATGGCCACGTTGCAAGTAGAATCCAAATAGTGGCAGAGAACCTGGAAGAAACCTTGCAATTATCAGAGATAAGAAATTCAGCAGCTGCATCAGAACAAGCACACAGGCATGCCTCGATGAAAACCAAATGAAATTAACTGACTATGTTTAATTAGAGGCTAGAAACAAGAATGCAAGCCAAATCAAGTTAGGCCAAAGAAGCATGCAATTACTGCCAAAAACAGCTGAGTGAAAATTTAGAACAAGCCAGGAATCAAACTTGAAGAGAAAAAGCTCTTGGGGAGGAAACAAGCATGCTGTATGTAACAATACAGAGGAAAGAAGATAAAAACTGGATCCCAACACTGTTTAGAAAAGGAAGAGCCTGAAAGCAACAGGAAAAAAGTAGCTCTATGCCTCTTCCATGGTCTGACCCAGGACAGAGAACAATACAAAAAAGATGACCATAAAAAAAGGGATGCAGGACACCGATGATGGCAGCAAAGCAAGGCATGTAACTGTGGTTTTAAAGCATCAGCTTCTCCCTCAGAAAATCAAGAACAGTGAATATGTCCATCCACAACCAGGCAGTTGTGAATCAAGTTTTTCCTTCGTCCCTGCTTTAATTTTACCTATTTCTTCTCACTCATTGTATATTCATGCTCTGGAGAAAGTCAATTATCATTATCATTTGTGAATGCTGAATTCATCTATTATAAACACACACATTTCACTCAATGCTTACAGATCTCTGTGCAAGTCTGCTCTATCCGCTTTATCTTGTAAGGACTGCAAATTCTACAGTTGTACAATCTGTATTACAATGCAGAGTAACTCACGCTGAAAGGAGTCCCTGCTGAAAGCAAAACCAACTTGGAAGGTAGATCCAGCTTCAGATGTAAAGATGCTTAGGGCTTCGCCCAGAACCAAATTTTGCATCTCCAAAACCAGGGCAATTCCACAGCTTTTCTGTAATTTCCCCTCCCTCAATCCAATGTTTGACTACCCTCACTGAAAATTTTTGCCTAATTGAACTAGAATTTTCTTTGCTGCAATTTGTGTCTGCTACCACTTCTCCTTTCACTCTATGACTCCAAGAAGAGCCCTAGAGAACACTAAATATCTAACAGAACAGAAGAAGGAAGGGCAAAGAGATTGCTACAGTCATGAGAAAGCCTTTGGACACCTAGAACTTCTACTAGATAATAAGCACCCACCTTTTTGATGTTCAAAAAATCTTATCTGATCAGGTAGCAGAGATCTAAGTGACACCATCAAAAGGACATGACTAGAGATTTATTAAAGATAAAAGATGGTTGTTTAAGACGTGAGAGAAGAACAAGGAAAAACAGTACTCCAAATGGCATATATTTGCTAATGAAAGAAAATAATTCTGTATAGCAAGGTTAGTACTCACCATCTCTCTTGCAATCTCCACAGCTTCCTGCAGCCCATAGAGCCTGCCACAGACCAGGTAGATCCCATTGGCCCAGAGAATACAACCCTCATGGACCCAAAATTCATTGCTGTCAAGAGGTAGTTCAGGAATTTGTAATTCCAGCTCAGTGCCACCTTCTGAAGTGGGCATAGATGGTTTTGAGTCCAAAGGAGTCTTTTCACCAGCACTGCCACCATCAGTGGTTGCTTTTTTACAAGAAGTTCCCCTTGAAAGTGACCGAGGGGCTCCGCTACAGTCCTCAGAGCGGTGCCGCCTCTTAAAGCGGGGATGAGCAGCCAGGCTTCTTTGCTCCTTCTGTTGTTGCTGTTCCTCCTCCTCTTCAGTATCTGTCTTCGAACCATTAGAAGCACTTTTGTGCCGTACCTTGACCTTGCTCTGCATTTCTGTTGCCCTCTTTGGAGGTGGATTCTTGGGCAAGGTAGCTGCATAATCCTGGGGGTAGAAAGGACCAAAAAGGTCACCCATGTTACGATAGCTGGCCCATTTGCCACACAGGCAGCAAACTAGATGTCCCAAGACAGAAGACTCCGTTACTACAGGGCCTTGCAGCATGAAAGTTGAGGTGGGCAGCACTTTGCTCTCCGCATTGCTAGGAGGGGGTGTTGAAGACATCTGTCCTTTCCGACCCCTCACCAATTTGTTCTGCTCCTCTTCCTCTGCATTTATGATTGTGCACACAGCGCCTAATTCACACTTGTTTACCACATGAATATAAGGGAAAAAGGACTTATTCTTGGAGTCAGTTTTGTCTACAGACTGGGTAGCATACTTAAGCTTGATCTCTGGTTCTTGAGGCTCCACGATTGGAGCAGCCCGTCTAGGCTTCCGCTTCCGTGGCTGTGCTGCAGGTTTTCGCCTCTCCCTCCTTTGCCTCTTGGGCTTTGGCTCACCAGTACCCACCCCTTCTGCAGGCTGTGATGGTGCTGGTGGGGGAGGAAGGGGCACGGGCAGCTGCTGCTGCTGTTGCTTCTTCTGCTTGTTCACACTCCCAATTGGCCTCCCTTTTTTCTTTCCAGAGGGGAAATACCCCTTTGGAGGGAAACCATCTGGCTTGGGTGAAATGTTTGTCACATCTCCATCTTTTTCCTCAGACTTTGAATTTGGTTCAGAAATGAACACACTGGAAGGCGAAATTGTTTTTGAGTCAGCAAAGGTCAGAGTTCCAGCTCCACTTACAGACCCATCAGACCTTCCCTGACCACCTGACTTCTGAGAAGGTAGTGGTGCTGCACTGGATCCTGGTCCTTCTTTACCAATACTGGTTGTTTCAGGGACCTCTTTTTTGTTTTTATCATCCTCACTGCTTTGCCACTCTTCTGAAGATCTTGCAGTTTTTTCACCAGTTGTATCCTGGCTTGCTGGCCCGACTTGATCTGACATCTCTCCTTTTCTCTTCTCAGCCTCTGGTCCATGTCCAATGCCATTTCCTCCTTCAGGTCCACTCTTGAGGGACAGGATGTCATCAAGAGTGACAGTATCTGGACCAGTTTCAGCACTGTTGGTAGAAACACTTCTCCTGATATTAGGAGATGTAATTTTTTGAACAATAGCTTCCAGTTTTAATCCTCGCCCCTTTCTTGGAGGCAATATTTTGGTCTTTGCCGGACTTGTAAGAGAAACAGCAGGACAATTCCTATTATCAGGACTTGGCAGGTCCTTGAAGGAATCTCCCTTTGCAACTGACTTGCCAGCATCTTGGCTCTGAGACGAATGCGCATAGGAGTTATATGTTTTATCAGCTCCTTCTTTTGCTGAAGTCATCAGTCGCCCTTTATCTTCATTGCCACTGTTCTTCATATCATGTGGCTGTCTTTTGGTAGGGATAGGAGAGATGAAAGAACGGACCCTTCTCCTCATAATTAATGGGTTTTGAGGAGACTGGTCTTCCTGGCCAGGGAGCCTAAGCATAGCATTACTAGGCTTGGGCAAATCTGTAGATTCCTCTCGTCGATGCCCATCGCTTTCTTGAGGGCAAAATCTTTTTTGGTTGGCTGCTCCAAGAGGGCCGCTGCTTTTGGCAGGAGAAGTTTGCCGAGAGAGGTCCCAACCAGATTCATGATGCTGCAACTTCTGGTTGCCATGTTTCAGTTCGGTGCATTTGCTCTGAGCACTGTCACTCCCCATGATACAGCGCCCAGCTTCCTGGCTTCCAGTATCATGGTAAGAGCTACCTTGAAGGTATATCATTCCATCCTTGTCATTTTTTAAGGGACTCCTTACTCGTTCCAGAAACTGCTGTTGTCTTGGGCTCTTCCTTGCTCCTTCCTGCCTGTGCTGAGCTGCAGCAATCACACCCTGAGCAGCGCTGCTTGCCCAATCTTTGTATTCTTCTTGCTGTTGTTGGTATATCTGTCTCTTGTAATGATACTGGGAATTCAGACTCTGGTTGGGGTCACCAAAAGCATGAGGCCTAGCATTTGTGTGATATGCTGAAGCCAGAGATGGGCCTTCCGAATTCTGAGGGTAGACAGAATGCAAGGAACTCCTGCTAACTCTTTCAGATAGTGTCATGTGTGGGTTCATGTGATGCAGATCTACTCCTGGGCCTCTGCTTCTGCCTGGTGACATTTTCAGCTTATCAGCAAGATCCTGATACTGAGAGGGTGATTTACCCCTTCCAGTTCTGCCAGGTCCTCGTCTCATCTGTGTCAATCTGCTGTCCTGCTGGGGCATGTAGTCTGGAGCAGCATCAGAGACTGCAGCTCCAGGGCTGGAATTGCCTCGAAAAGATTCATGCTTGATGCCAGCAGGATGACAATGATCTCCTGTTTTTTTATTATTGAGACCAGCTGAGCTCTTTGACTGTTCAAAATCTTCTTCCTTTATTTGCCCACTGTGAGCTTTCATCTTTGTTTCCATGGATACTAAACCACCAGGGAGTATTACTGATTGGCTCAAGCCAGGGGCCAGACGTTCATTCCTTCCGCTCCTGACCTCGGGACCCATGTGCCCCACGGGGTGAGGGCCAGGATCTCTTACAAGTTGCCTTAATGGAGATATGTCACAGATCACTGATCTCCTCTCTGAGAGTGCTCCTGCCTCATGGGCAGCAGACTGAGACTCCACATCAAACTTTCTAGCAACAGGGTAATCAGCTAAATTTATCTGCTTCATGTCTGAAGCTGCACTACTAGACTTCCTATCCCAGGGACCCCAGTGAGGACCTTCCAGGAGGGACCCCATGCTTTTGTTTAAGAGGCCTCTATTGGTCAATTCATTGGTTTGACTAATTAAAACATTGGGCCTCATGGCTCCCTCCAAACTCCCAGCCATCCCAGAATGCTCCTGTGCGTTCCTAGAATACCTTCTGTCCGGATGATGGTGGTACCCCTGTAAAACCTCTTGTAGGAGGCTAGGAAACTTCTCATTACGGCCTTTGCGCTCACTATGCCCTGAAAAATCCCCCTTTTCTTGACCAGACGGATACTGTGGAAAGCCACCAATATTTCTCTGTATACCAGGTGCTATATTATCCTTGTAGCTGTATCTTAAACTGCCAGGAGACTTGGAAGATTCTGTTCTTGCAGGATAATTTGTCCCAACAACTGCATGACCAGGCTGGCTGTTCCCGTCCCCATTATGGTTAGTGTTATCACCACTTTTGCTCCCCTTACCTCCTCCTTGAGTTTCTTGCTGTGTCCCTGCATGCCCAGCTTCTTTTGCACCACTAGTGCTAACTGGTGCCTGAGGGGTTGTGGAAACATCATCTTGTGCAGGTTTATCCTGTCCACCTGACTTTTCTACTCTTCCTGTCATGGCTTCTCGGGAGACAATCACCCCAACTGCCTTTTCATTCACTTTTGGGGCATTTTCCACGGCTACCACAGCTTCCTTCTCATCAGGTGAGGCCACATCTTCCCTAGCTGCTGGACTGCTGCTGAGTTTTGATGGCTCATTCTGAGAGCTTTGTGCTGGTGAGGAATTGGATCTCTCTAAATTACCCCCTTTGAAAGTGGTGTCTGAGCTGGTGCTCTGGCCACTCAGCTGTCTCACCCTTTCCCCATGATCCTCTGAACTACTGGAACAGCCACCATCCAGGGACTCTGCCATAGGAGATTTAAGCTGCTCCTCTGCCTGGGAGGAGCCTTCTGAGTTGGTGCAGCTGTCAACCTTCTTGGAAGAGGATGATCTTTTGGAACTTTTTTTCTGAGGTGCCAAGGCATCCGAGAGCAACATGTGCTGGACTGTGTTGGGCAAATTGGCAACTTGAGAACTTAGAGCACTCAGGCTGCTCAGTCCTGGATCTGTGAGCCTTTTTTCCTGCAGTCCTTCCAGTCCAAACCCCTTGAATCCACCCGCATGAGCATTGGGGCTTGGCATCATAGATGGTGTAGGACTAAGTTGAGGCATCATCTGCAGGATTCGGTTTCTAGAACCCATGGACATGTTGCCTTGCCCACACTGGAGATTTTCTCCACCTGGCATGAGAGGAGAAGGGGTGGAGCTGCAGCTTGGAGACTGAACCACAGATGCAGCAGGAGATGGATTAGAGATTGGACTGAAGTTTTGGTGGAATTGCATCGGTGACCTCACAGGAACTTCAGTCTGGCTGTACTGTCCCACTTGACTTTGAAGAGAGTGTTTGGTGGCAGCATTTGAATACTGCATTACGTGCTGAGGTGGGTGCTGTTGCTGCTGCCCCTGCTGCCCACTTTGAGGCAGCTTAGACTGCTCAAAGCTCTTCATTGGTTGAGTCTGAAAACTGTAGTTTGACTGGGTCCCATAGGCCTGTGAATTGGAACCCACAGCATGGCCTTCATACTGCGACCCAGAATTCACATTGTAGCTTCCATCATAATTCTGTCCTGACTGGCCAAAACGCTGTGGGGAAGGGAAAGAGGAGGAGGAGGATGACGAAGGTGGCTGATAGTGTTGGCTGAACTGACCCACTCGCAACTGGTAGCCTGAACCAGAGGAAGGCAGAGTGGATGGACGCTGCATTGGCTGCAAGTGTGAGGTGCTAGAAGCAGACTGGCTGGAAGCCTGGGGTAAAGGCTGATGAGATTGATAGATCTGCTGTCTCAGCTGCTGCACCTGCTGCTGCTGGCTAGAAGCCTGCTGCTGATACTGGGCACTCCCTGGAGAAAAAGGACCAGTATAATCCTGTTGATAGTGGGATACACCCCCAAGGGTCGAGTGCTGTGTTTGGAACTGGCCCACATGTCCCTCACTCCCATACTGACTCCCAAAGCTACTCCCTTGAGGGGGCCCATAGCTCTGTACTGGTCCGGAAGGCCTGCGCTGAGGTGGCTGCTGCCCTCCTGACACCACTGGATCTTTGTTGGCAGCCATATAGTAAAACTCTCCTGCTTCTTTTCTGAAACCTTGGTAGCTCTGATGGCCAGAGCTCTCACCAGGCATTGCTGTAGAGGCTCCTGTTGCCCCACGACGTCCACTGCTAGCACCTCCTCCAAAGCTCTGGAACATCTGGGCCTGCTGGCGGGGGCTGAACTCTTCCAGTCGGGATGAAGTATGCACTTCCTGCGGGTAGCTCTGCTGGTTTCCGTGATAACTACTTTGCTCCCGAAAGGACTGCATACTGTTCAGCAGCAGAGCGGTAGCTCAAAAGCCCTCCTAAATATGGAGAAAAAGAAAGGGAAAAGAGAAAGGTATGTTTCCCAGTCACACCAGTACCCCACGTAATTTCCATGTTTTAACAGCAATTAAAATTTAGCATCTCTCTTCTACTTCCTGGTACATCAATTCCTGGTACAACCCCTCTTCTTGCAACCTGCCAACCTTCTCGGTAATGCAGGCCAGTAGCCTACTACCAGTTGGAGTGCATTTCCAGCATTAATATTTCCCCATCATCATTTACTAACTGGCTGTGTTTACATGCCCTGAAGAGAGAAACTTCCAACAATATTTGCAAAGCAAAGGAGAGCAATCCTCACCCTCCAGCTATTCCCTTACGGCTAATACTGGGAGTAATCCAAGTATTTTGCCACCATGCTTAAAGACGCCACAAGAACTCTGCAATGCTTTCAAACCACACTTGGATTTACCACAGGAATGATATCTAAGGTCCATGTTTCACACCGGGAAAGAGCTCTATAAGCAAACACTCAAGTTACAATTGACCAAAGCTCAAACCAAGACAACCCAATTAAAGGATCTATGTGAGCATGTGAAAAGAACTGGCACCAGCATACTCAATGCTCAGTTCCTGAGTAATTCCAGTGACACTCCCAGGTGAAAACCAACGAAAGACAATACAATGCATCTTCCTCCCCAGCCATCTGCTTTGCTTTACAGGATGGAAAGTTGAAGCAAGTTCACTCTATTTGAGCAAAACAATCTACAACTTCATCCCTCAGGACTTTTATATTACCTTGAATGAAACGTAACTGAAAACACTTGCCAGTCAGAATACGTATTTTGGAATACTGTGTATGATCATTGATATTTACATAATCAATTCATAAGTAAAATACTCCAGGAAGGCTCTCCTCTGTATTTCAACATATTATTCAGTATGTGGAATTATGACTCACCCTCAAAGACTGGACCACAACTGCAAAATTGTCTGGGGACTCAGTCCCTCTGTAAAAGCCTATCACATTACTAGATGCATTAAGAAAAGTACAATAATGAACAAGTATGTGCATGTACACTGCTTTTAAAAACCAAAGCAAAACAAACAAAGATAAAAACCAAAACCAACAAAAAAACAAACAAAAAACCACACACACAAAAAAAAAAACCACCAAAAAAACCCCACCCCAAACCCCCATATTAACAGATGACAATAGCATTTCATGTCTGAAACACCTTGTGGTTTTCTCTTCCTGAAAAAATACAGATAAAACCACATGGAGAGACTCCTTCCTTTAAAAGAACGTTAAGACAATGCTCACACTTTTCCAGGAAACAGAACCCCAACTCCTCAGATTGGAGACTTCCTGGAAGACTTGCCTGCGTCATGTTTTCATATTTAGCCATGTTTTGTGTTTGCCACATTCAGCTGAACCCACTGAGAATTAAATTCTAGCTCTGCACTTAAGGTTTGTTCAAGTAGATCACCAAACTCACAAAAAAAAAACCAGGCACACAAATGAGACACAAGCAAGATGTGGCATCCAATTCTCTTCCCATCTGCCTCCCAAGGTTATTTTTTTTATTAACACGTATGTTATGTGCAGAAGACTAACTCTACCACTCGAATCTTTCATCTTCTACTACCTATTTGTGTAGGCTACAGAACACACAGGTACAAAACCACCCTACAGCACTGCATGTCTCTGCAGCCCCTTCCTCTAATTCCAAGGCCTCTTTGTGTTGCAGCCTTGGTTCATGCAACTTTATGTACATAATATTACTAGAATCAAAAGGGAACTGTCAAATTGTTAATGCTTCAAATTCTGTCTCTCTTCTTCTAGGAAGTCAACTTTACTGCTGTTTTAATCTTCTATTTTAAGTGTCATAAGAGAGATCTGCTGTTCTGCTGAACTTTCACTTTTCTAGCATTTTAAAGACTACATATATCACACGAATAACACTTCTATGAATGCTGCACTGTGCCAATCTGTCCAGTTCAGGCTTATTGTGGATAACCTTCTCCTTTTTCTGAATCATTGCTTTTGATGTTTCATCAGTTTGAAGCTCCAGCCCCTACTGATGTAGAACTAAAATTGGGATATCTAAGGCCATCTTCTTTCTTTTTTTTGCGACTTGCTGTTAAGGCAAAAAAAAATGAGGGGGCAAAAAAATAAAACCACCATACATAAAGTTATCAAGCTAAAGGTAAGAGAACATCTACTGTAACTGGCAGATGTTAAAAGCAGCTTCTCTAGATAGGCAGTTTGGGGCTCTGCAACCAGCAACATTCACAGGTCATGGAGACTGCATGCATGCCCTGGCTATCACATGCTTGGCATGCACACGCTTTTCATGAAAGCAGCATTTCCATCCTCTCACAGGCTCAGTTTCCCACAGAAACTCAAACACAATTTTTAAATACAACTAACACAATTTTTAAATACGACTTTACCAAAGCTTACTTTGCAGTCTAGACAAGATCTCAGGAAGCCTCTTCTGCACTATATCATACAAAAACTTTAATCTCTGAGTGATACTCTTTCTCTGTACCTCTAACAACAGGCTTGAAAACTGCTACATTTTCAAGTTAATGTATGTTAACAATGCTGGCAAACATTCTTAAGACTTCTTCGCTATTAAAAAAAGGAGTAATTTTAATTATATGATGAATAGAAACAGCACAAGATGCTGTAAAATGGCCTTAAGAATAGAGATACAGTAAAGACCAACCAGGGCACAAATTCTTATTCTCCATAATCTCATGCAATCGTGTTACATTTATTTAGTCCAGAAGTTACATATGCTAACTCAAAACAGGGAGAACCTATTTTTTCCTCCTTCAATATTTTGTTTTTTCAATCTTGGAATTTATCCCGACAAACAAATAAGAAGTTTTCATCAGGACAATGCTTGCTTTGAGTATCTCACAAGGAGCCTAATTTGAGTAACATAACCAGTAGAATAGCTGCCAAAAATTAAAAAGGCATTTCTTTAATAACAGGAGTAAAAATAGATAGGATGTGCTCCAACCCATTACATCACTGATAACTTAAGACATATAGCACATTTCCTGTCATTAATGTGCTATAAATACAGAACTATTACAATTACTACTGCAACAGCCTTTTTTAATAGTAACAGCCCTGTAAAGTGCTTAGATACAAGCCTTTCTTAATAGTAGCAGCCCTGTAAAGTGCTTAGATATAAGTGCTATGCTCTCAGCAAAACCACTGAGAATAATCCCCTGGACAAGTCCTGTCAATAAAATACATTCAGACAGATAAGGCCTTCAAAGTCTACCCCCATCCATATAAAAAAAAAAGTATCTATATTATTGATTTTTTTACTGGAAGCCTTTAAAGAAAACATGTTCAGCTGGTACATACTCCTCCTCATACATGATCTCAAGAGGACAATGCACCACCTGCCAACTAGAGATTACAACACAAACATATAAAACTCCATAATGATGGTACACACCCATAATGCCATCCTCAGCAGAAGGGACAAAGTCCTGCCTTCAAACAAGTGCTCTATTAACAGCTACAAAATACACACATTTACAGTACTTTCCAATACACACAATATGCAACATCTTCATTTATTCAAAGGGAAGGTAAGAGTGTGACACAGCTTTCACAACTCCAGTGTCACACCTACACTCTTGCTAAAACGTGCATGCAGCTCTCTCAGTAAAGCTGCATGACTTTAAAGTATTTATAGCCTGTAGTTGTAGAGCAATCTAAGCATATCCATCTAGACACAGCAGACTACACTTACTAGGCTAAGCAGTTTCACTCTGCTCCAACAACACATTGTCTTCTCCCCCAACAGCCAAGTAATAAAAATTTGCCTTCAACCTGACAGGAACAAAGGAAGCATATTACAAGCTTGCGTGGCTGATAAAAAACAGCCTCACTTATGGAATCACTGCACAGAAGTCTTGAACAGAAAGAAGCAATAGGTCCTACTACCCAAATCTCAGACTTAGTTGTGAAACAAGTTATTTCAGGCAGTGTATCAATTTACCTTCTTCATGTGAAGTTATTTTTAAGCATAATGCAGATTTTCTACCTTGTTTAATAAGGTAACAGCCTCACAGATCTTTGTTAACATAGGAGTTCCTCGAAATACGAAGTTACTGCATTGTGACCTCACTGTGAACGAGATTATCCAACGTTAGTCAACAGCATGTAAGCATCTTTCAATGGTTCCTGCATGTATCAGAGTGCCCCTGACCAGTGCTGATTAACAGAATTCATCGGTACTCCCACACCAAGATTACTCTGTGAGATGACCTTCTGCAATATACCATGCTAGGCTTTCTTTTACAGTCACATAAATCTTTAAAAGTCTTTTTGTCCTGATTATCAAAGACTGGACAAATAACAGGAGAGCTGCCCAGATCTCCCCACATAACACTGATGACGACACGACACGGTAATGCATCGGTACAGACAGCTCATAACAAATTAACTAAAAACCAAAATATTGTGGAGACACACCTAATTCTTGACTATAAGCCAATAAAGGAGCAAATGAAACCACCACCAGCTCATTCAGTAGGACATAAGTGAGGTCTTTCCACTTTGTTAAATTTTCTTTAGATTTAGGTTGACTACCACGATCCATCTGTGCAGAGAAGACCCAGGCAGCAGTCAAATGCAATATATCTTCAGTGCTCTGTCAAAAGCCTCTCACTTCCTAGCCTGCTTATCAGGAAAGAAAATGCAGTTACAGGCAGGTGACAAATGTTAAGATAGTATTTTCCATAAGCCAAAATGTATACAAAGAATTTGGGAGGTTATAGAGTGCTATAAATGCTTGCTAAATGCTGTACAAGTGACAGATGTACATAAGTGTGCAGCCATTTCTTTCCACAACTCACACAGAATGCAAAAATTACTATTTTTGTCCTTCCTCATTGTATTTTCTTAAACTAAGGGAGAACACACATAACCAAAACAATCTCTAAAGCCAGAACCTGAATATGAGCAATTCAGGAGTATATTTCCTAAGAAATAATGCCTGTGCTCCAAATTCAGACAGAATTAGAGGAAAAAAGGATTTCTGCGTACTAAGTACCATTTCTATTGTCAAGGCCAAGTTGCTAACCCTTATTTCTGCAGGTACAGAGTTATTACCTGCACACCTGATCAATGGCTGGGAATAGACTGACCTTGTTTTAGTTTTGGAGGGACACTGCTGCTTTTAAGAGAAGGCAAATCAGCCACCAACACCACATGAAGATGAATTTAAAGATCAAACTAAAACTGCATTTAACAAAGTAACAGATATAACTAATTTCTTCTACATTTCATGCCTTTTTTTTAGAAAAAGGGAGAATAATTAAGACTTGTTTTCGACATTAGTTGTGGTTATAGAAGTAAACCAAGACATCAGCCCTTCAGTCCCCCGTTTGTCCAAGCAGTTACATGCACTGCTCACTTCTTTCAGAAAGTCATGTTTCTGATATTATTCACCACCATACTTTTAGAGAAAACTACAGTCAGATCTGGCTCTCACCAGCCATCATGATATATTCTGTCAAACAAACCTTACTACACCACTCAAAGCTGAAACAGCATACAGTTAATTATCACTGAAAACGCCAGACCCTATGGAAGTAGCTAAACTGAAATACCTTGTACAGTTTATAAAAATTAAATTAAACTCAGAATACTGCATAATGGAAACTGAATTTTTTAATTCTAAAAAATCACAGCATGTCTAATAAACCACATGTAGTAGTTACACATGCTTAAATACCTATTAATAACACATATTAGCAACAAGTCTTACAATTCAGCAGTAATACTGGTCCTGACAAAAAAACCCAAAAAAAACCACACAAAAAAAAAAAAAACCCAAAAAAACCACACACAAGACACCAAAACTTAATTTTGTCCTTCTTAGTGAAAACCTTAATCAAAAAATTCCTCAAATGAGCTACAGCTTGGCCAAGTGGATTGTAACTAGCTTCCATCATCTCACAGAGACACTATGCCTTTTTTACTGAAATGTCTGTACAGCTTTTCAGAAAGTCAGTATGTATCAGCTTAAATCCAAACAATTAAGGAAATGGTTCTCACAGAATGGGTGAGAAAGAGATGAGCATGGCAAAAGGAGCACAGTGAACTTTGTCAGTTGAGAGAGGGAAATGCCCTGGAGATTATTTTGCTAGATAAAATCTACATTCACTTATTTTTCTATATATTTCCTTAAGTGACCACAGAAAAAGCCCAACCACAGTAAGCCTGAGTGAGTGTACCTTTCAATCTCACAAGGGAGATGTGAGTAGACATATTCAGAGCATTCAACTGCTATAATAAAAGGCATCATGTAAACAAACAACAAAAAATAATCAAATTTTGCATGTGGCTATTACTCGGCTGCTTCTTTCTTCCTTCACATCCAAAATATATATATATAAAAAAATTGTAACACCAAATCATAAATACACAGACTTTTTTACATCTGCAAGTTTTCCTTACTCACTAAGTGAACAAATCTAAAATACCATTTCCAGTTTAGCTTTGCACTTTTAGTGAAGTGTACTGTTAAAATTCATATTGCTAAACATGAAGAAAGAAAAGATTTGATAGGAACAACTTCTGTTGTAAGCCAGTATTTTAAATTGTAGTATTATGAAAACATGTATTTCTATATAACAAATGATCAAAGTTCAACACGATTTTGGCTGATAGTATATATCTGACTTTATTATTATGCCATTGGTTCTCAGTCTCAATCAACAGCACGGATGTACTTAAACAGCTTTCAAAAATCCACCAACCTCTGGTTGAAAGTAATCCATCCAAATTTTTAACAGACACTGCTATTTTAATAAGAATCAATGCAAATTCCATTTTATGTCAAAGACTAAAACAACAATTTTGCTTTCACATATAGGGTCAGTCTTCTCTAGCCCAATTGTAGAGGTCTAACCTTCTCTATGGCATTAACACAGCCATTCACGAGCAAGTCAGATCAGAGAACTGATTCGGTCAAGAAAATTCTGTGAGAGAGAAAAGCCGTTTCTGACCTGACAGATCCATTCACTGTATCATTACACAAACATCTGTACCAGCAAAACAGACCCATCAGGAACTATTTTAAGTGGCATGGCTACTGAAGGGCACTTGAAATCAGGAGCTCATATTTAAAAGGCTCTTTGCCTTTACGCAATAGTTGAACCAACCTTCCTAACACCAAAATGAAAATAATACTGAACCCTCAGCTCATCTTTTTTTTTTTTCCTCCAAGCTGCAGATCAGCTGATTGCACATCCTAATCCATTTCACTAGTCCTCCAAAAATTTTGGCAATTCATTGTCACAATATCAGACACACAAAAGACGAGGCAGACGGCAGAAAGTCAGGCAGGAAAGTCTTATTTTATTTTTTTTTACTCCATTATATACACTTTTTACAGAAGGCAAAAGATTAGCTACACAGGTTGCCACCTCTCCGACCTCACAGATAAACATCACCATCAATCATATTTCTCCTTCCAGAGGAGAAATACGTAAACAAAGTAAATAATTCTAAATATACATATAGTTTACATAAACTGTAAGAATCTCCACTACAAAATTGCAAACACTCACAAGGTAAGAAAGCTTAGGGTGACAATTCATCAATTCATTACATACATCTTATTGTAAATTGACCTGTGTCCCTACCCCCTATGTCTTCAAGCAGTCGAACATGCTACCTGCTCTGGCAATACAGCAAAATCTGAACATCCACTTCAAGAACCACTTCTCATCTGCTCCTCCTGAGACATGCAAGACAGGAGGCCCAGCAAAGACATCACAGCTCTCACTAAACCTTCACTCTTCAGTTACAAAACAATGAAAATGAGAAGTCAATTATTAATTGCAAGAAGAAAATAGTAAAGTGCAAGCAGTGTTGCCAGGTTCTGTCTGCCCAAGCTCGCCCTTTCTGTGCAGGAATTTATCCAGTATCTAAAACACTCAGAACTATATGGGGGGGACACCCCACCATCCTAACACATTTTTATTTAACTTTAATAATTTTTCATACTAAGCAGTAGCTTCAGCCCTGATGACAAGTTGCTAAGATGAACACTTATAAGGGTCATATTAAATAGTACCTGTAATATGTCTGTCTTTTCTATTCAACATACTCTATACAATTAAATCTTTTTGTTCTTTTTTTACAATGTCTGGTGTAATACGCCTGTAACTAAGACTCCTGGGAACTCCTCAAGGTAAATTGAGTAAACTGACATAAAATCTCTACCAGCTACATGCAAGTATTATTAAAATTGAGGCTATACACTGTACACAAGAATTATATCCACTGGTTAGGATAAAACCATTGTAGAAGATAATATCATCTATTTACATTATAGGCAGTAACTTTAAAATCACGTAGAAATATGACCTTGATCTACCTAAACCAACAAATGAAAGAATTACTGTTCAACTGCAGAAAAACTGTACTCAAATTTAAACCTTCCCATCATCTTATAGACAGTTCTTGTTCCTTTAAGGTGAGACATAAAATTTAGCTTTAACACTTTCCATTTTCACTAGCCAAGGTTATCATTCTTCCTATTAATTCAGCACTTCATGCCTCTAAATCAATGTGGACTTAAAAAGAATTTGAGTGTGGAAGATCTGCAAATACTACTGCTATGGCACACTGTAGAAGAAAATACGGTCAAGGCCATATCATGTTTACTGATTGAAAAATTGGAGAGGAACCATATTTTTTCCGAACATAACAACTGCTTGAACTTCTCTCAAAAAAAAAAAAAAATTCAAAGCATTTGTAAGATTTTCACACTAGAAGAACAACAACTTTACTTTGCCAAATATTTCTCCTTGTCTCCTACAATCTATGTCCTCTAAATATCACTTTGCTCATTTCTCCACACTTCAGATTCCACAGCATCTGCCTCGTCTTGAAGCCACAAACTAAAGCAGACCCATTCTTACAGTAAGCTTTGTCTTCTGAAATAACAGGGAGTGAATAAGACTACAGCCACACTTACAGGAAGACAAGAAAAACAGTTCAGATTAATACAAAATAACTTTATACATTTAAATAATTCAACAAAGAGACTGTTTCAGAGGTAGGACTATTTTAAGGAGGTCTTCCCCCTTTCTATATACCCATTCCCACCAATGCAGGCTTTCTCTGAAATTTTCAGATTGGACCAGTTTCTCGAACCACCTCATTATGCATCCCCACTGTAGCTCCACTGGCATAACCAACAGACAGATGAGAGAAAGAAGGCAGCACAAAGCAATGTTGGAGCAAAAAGTGACTAAACTTTTAATACACCTCCATAAGCAGTCTGTGAAAAAACTACGTTTTAAGCTCAAGCCACTGCAACCAACAAACTCTACATTTCCAAGTTTTGCTGCCACAGCCAAAGGCAGGGATGTCAACAGCAGTCAGACCACACCACAGGCACAAAATTAACTCTAATGAGAACAAGCAGTTCAGAGAAATTAACAACCTACAATTAGAGATCTTCTTACAACTGGGGTTTAAAGCTTTCTCCTACCCCAGAGGACTTCTGTATCACCACAGTGATAATGTCAGGACTGTTCAAAACTGGAAAGCCGATGGACAAAGCGTCCATTGCATTCCATGTCATATGAGGATATACCCTTAAGGAAGTCAGCAGCTGAAATAAAAGAGGAGGGATGAATCTAAAACTAGAGAAGAATAAATGCCTCTGTAAATATTCATTAGTGGAGGATAACAAAGACACTGCACTCAAGAGCATAGTTTTTGAAAATGTTACAGTTAACATTTTAAAGTAAGACAGAGAGAGCTTAGATGGTCCACTACTCTCGAATCAGTCCCACCATTCTCTTTAACTTAGGTTTCCACACTCCTGAAGTCATTCACCTTGTACACCAGGAAGGAGAGAAAAAACAAAACCAGCAGACTACTGTTTCTGTCTCGATCTATCTGCCCTCATGAGGAGGCTAAATAAATAGGTATAATTAACATAAACCATACGTGATAGATTACATACAGCCTAGCATTCTAAGAAAAGGACTAGATCTCTTCACCCCTGCTCTAAACCACCCCAACTTCCTAGGAAAAAATGAAGTTTGCTATCTTGTTTCAGCTAGAAAGATGACAACAATATGACTTTCACCTTTAGAATTGTTCCTGATTAAATTCTTCAAGTCCTGTTAACCGACTGAGCAAAAGCACCTTACTCCTTAGCTTATTCCAGAAAAGCAATGCACACATACAACCAAAATTTCATGAGTAATCACAGATCAACAGAGTCTTTATAAACATTACAGTTCTGTGGATAAGCAAAGAAGTTTATTTCCTAAATCCTCCTCCCTTCCACTTTCAGGAACTCCCTAATGCTGTTTCTCATTGAGCTTGACCCAGGCTTACTGAATTTTTCTTTTTCCACCAGCTTTGGCAGGGTTTTGACTATGCTGCAGAGTATACATATAATTAACCTCTTCTCCCTCCCTTGCTATTTTCAGTCGCTCTATTATATATACACCCCCCTTTGGTTTTCCACAAATCCCACCTTTCAGACATAAAACAAGCTGTATTCCTGCAAGGCAAAAAGACAAGGAAATAAACAAAATGAACACGTGACAAGTCAAATTTCTACATCATTACTACAGGATACTACCATCATTGAAATAAAAACGTACTCAACTGAGCAATTCGCTAGCAAAAACAGGGTTTTGTCTCTGATAAGCAGAATGTGAGAGATACCTAATGTGGAAAAGGTGAAATACACCAAATGTAGTGAAGTACACAGAGCAAAAGAAAAAAGGCCAGAATGCAACAATCCCCACTCTCCAAAGTAAACACGACATTAGCCGAAATCAGAACTCTAAAAACACAGAATATCACACTGCAACAGACACCCAGCTCATCACCAAAACCAGTGCCTTACCATAGCTGGCAAACAAACAATTCTTCAGCAGAGTTCTCTTCACACACTCTCAGAGTAACATGGGATGAGATGATTCTCCACCAAAATGCAGTGATTTAGACAGAAGGGAGATAAGGACAGCACAGTTCAGTTTTCTCATGCAAAATAAAAAGTGTCATTCTGGAGTAATTCTCAGTTATGCTCCTGCTTATTCCACTCTCCAACACTACAGAAGAGAATCTGCCACTCACTCAGCAATGCCCTGCAATACAAAGACAATCCTTCTGTAACAATGTTGGCCAACCCATTTAATTTACTGCCTGCTGAGTATCTGTTATTATTATACTTATCAAGACCTATCCAAAAGACCAAATTTTATGTAGCAATACACACAAGGTATGGTCAGGATCAAGAACATCAGAAAATCAGATGTACACATTTCACGCAAAAATTGTAGAGAAGAGAGAAGAGAAACCTCCCCATCTGCACACAAGCAGTAAAATAGGTAAAACTTACAGTAGGCAAACCAACTTACACACATGACAGAATACTTGAATTCATTCTTTTTCCCCTGAATGCAAGATGAGAGACAAAAGGGAAAGACATGGTTTATAGTGTCATGGAATCCATTAGCTTGTAAGAGACCTTTAAGATTATTAAATCCAACCCCTCTCACAGAACTGCCAAAGCCACCACAAAAACATGTCCTTAACCAAAAGGTCTACACATCTTTTTAACTACCTCCAGGGATGGTGACTCCACCACTTCACAGGGGACGCTGTTCAAATGTTTGACTTCTTCAGATAAAAAATATTTCTTAATATTGGATCTAAACCTCCCCTGGCACAACTTGAGGCCATGTCCTCCAGCCCTATTGCTAGTTACTTGGGAGAAGACACTGAACTCTACCTGGCTACAGCCTCCTTTTAGGTAGTATAGAGAACAAGAAGATCCTTCCTGAGTCTCCTTTTTTCCAGGTTAAACAACCCCAGCTCTCTCAGCTGCTCCTCTTAAGATTTGTGCTCCAGAACCTTCACGAGCTCCACTGCCCTTCTCTGGATCCACACCAGCCCCTCAATGTCATTCTGGTAGTGAGGAACTCAAAACTGGACACAGGATTCAAGGTGCCTCACAAGTGTACAGGGGCTGGCCACAATATATCTGCTAGGAGCCCAGTTGCCACTGTTGCAACCCAAATGCAGGACCTGGCACTTGGCCTTGTTGAACCTCATACCACTGGCCTTGGCCCATCAACCCAGTCTGACCAGATCCCTCTGCAGAGCCTTCCTACACTCCACCAGATCAACACTCCTGCCCAGCTTGGTGTCATCTGCAAACTGACTGAGGATCCACTCAATCCCTTCACCCAGATCATCGATAAACACATTAAACAGGACTGTCTCCAGCACAGAGCCCTGGGGAACACCACTTGTGACCGGCCACCAGCTGGATCCAACTCCATTCCTCACCACTCTGAGACTGGCCATTCAGCCAGTTTTGCACCCAGCAAACAGGACACCCATGCAGGCCACAAACAGCCAGTTTCTTCAGAATGCCAAGGGAAACACTACCAAAAGCTTTACTAAAGACCAGCTAGGCAACACCTACAGCCTTTCCCTCATTCACTAAACAGGTTACCTTGTTGCAGAAGGAGATCAGGTTGGTCAAGTAGGACTTGACTTTCCTAAACACATGCTGACTAGGCCTGGTTGTCCCATACATAGCAGGTGATGGCACTTAAGATCTGTTCCATGACGTTCCTTGGCACAGATATCAGGCTGACAAGGCCTGTAGCCCCCAGATCCTCCTTCCAGCCCTTACTGTAGACGGCCATCACGTTTGCCAACTTCTAATCATCCAGGACCTCCCCAGGTAGCTGCGACTCCTCATGGAAAGCAGCTCAGGGAGCACTTCTGCCAAGTCCAGCAGTACCCATAAGTGGTGTACCAGGGTCCTTGACCATTTTCCCTTGGGTTACAGGAGCTTCTTTCTTCTCCCCATCCTTGTCTTCCAGCTCTGGAGACTCGACACCCAGAGAACACCTGGTCTTACTATTGCAAACTGAAGCAAAAAAAGGCATTAAGCACCTCAACCTTTCCTCATTCTTTGTCACTTTGTTTCCCTGCACATCCCATAAATGATTCTCTTGGCCTTCCTTCTGTTGTTAATGTATGTTACAGAAACATTTTTACTGCCTTTCATGGTAGCAGCCAAATTAAGTTCTAGCTGGGTTTTGCACTTGTAGCTTTCTTTCCGTGTAACCTCACAACATTCTTGTATCAACCTGAGTTTAATGTCCCTTGTTTCAAAAGTTGTCTCTTTTTATTTTCCCCAGGTTCCAGCCAAAGCTCTCCCCATTCAGACAGACCAGTCATCGCTGCTGGCTTATCTTCTAGTACGTGGTGACAGCCTGCTCCTGTCCTTGTAAGATTTCCTTCTTGAAGAATGTCCAGCCTTCCTCGACTCCTCTGCCCTTCAGGAATGCCTTCCAAGGGACTCTGTAAACCAGGTTCCTGAACAGGCCAGAGTCTCTGCTCTCTAGAAATCTGAGATGCAGTTGTGCTGACTCCTCTCCTTACTTCCCCAAGAACTGAAAACTACCCTTGCATGATAGCTCTGCCCAGGATGGCCTCTGACCATCACATCACACTCCAGCCCTCCTCTGTTCACAAACCACAGGTCTGGCAGCTGCCTTCCCTAGTTTTCTACCTCATCATTCATGACAGGGGACACAAACACTCCAGGAACCTCCTAGACTGTTTCTGCCCTGATGTTTTGTATTTCCAGCAGAAAACAATGTTAATCATGCAGCCTTCACTACATTTATCATATAACCATTTATGTTAATTTTTTTTAATTACATATAGCATTCCCACTATTCCAGAACACCTACTCATAGAAAACATTGTTGAACAAATCAAATCTCATGGAAATTCAAGTGTATCCAGGCATCTGACCAAAGGCAACAGCAAACTGCAGATATCAAATTGAAGGCTGATTAACAACACTTCATTACGGTCTAAGAAGGTTTATTCCTATTCTGCCAAGTATGACAGCACTTATTTTTCTTTAAGCTACTAAGTTTTAGGTATGTTTTTCCCAGTCATTAATGATGCTGTATATGGACACAAGCCATTCAGTCAGCTCTGCTAATACCAAGTCTTTAGATCAGTTAAAAGCTATTAACAAGACACTTTGCGGCATCTAATTTTACAAGGAAAGGGATATGAACAATACTTTCAATAATCTGTACTAAAGTTTCCAGCACTGTAGCTCCCTATACAATTTCTAGCTAAGTACTGAGCTCTTAACAGAGCTCATAGATGACTGAGTTCATACTAGTAAAATACCACAAAGTAAATAATCATATTCCAGCACAGAATATGCAACGAATTTCATACACAGTTATTGGTATGAACACAGGCATGCTGTGTGCTTGTAATGAAGAGGTAGGGGGAAAGAAAGTAATTTTCCTAACTTTTTTTTATTTGTTGCATCGCAATTCAGGCAAGAAATAATGGCCTTCCCAAACGGAGAACAGGTCAAATCTCAAAGAACTCAAGCCAAGGCTCCCTGACAAAGAATCTGGTAACACTTTTTCCCATCTTCCAATATCATCACAGGTTACAAACACTGTGGTAAAAGCAAAACACAAAAAGCACTGGGAAAAACACAAGCATATTCACTGTCTACCAGGCTGAGCTGACAGGAGGATGCTTGCACTTTTGGCTACCACTGTTTAGCCTCATTCTTGAGGAATCACAGGTTAGAAGCAAGAAGAAACAGGAATCTTACTGCAAGATCACTGCTCTGTTGTATCCAAAATTGGAAGTTTGACTGCTTGTGCTGTTGTTCAGGAAGGCAGCAAGAAAAGTTCAAGAATTGGTAAAACACAGTTCCACATTTTTTTGTCTTCAAAGGCAAACAGGCAGCAAATCACAGACTCTAGAACACCCAGAGCAGATCTTATCCTCCAATAGGGCTAAACAGAATCCACACATCAGTCTTGACTTTTGAGTCTTTGGGTCTGGCTTTTCATTTTTGTCCTTTCTTGTTTTTAAAATGAAAGGAAACCCATGTACATGCATAATGAAGAACATCCCATGCTTTTCCAACTGACCTCAAACAAATCAGTAAGTATCTTAGCGTTAAGCAGCAGTGAAAAAGCTCAGCTGAAGCAATCAAGGAGTGGTGTGGCCAGACACCAGTGTGACAAAGATACACCAGCAGTGCTGTACATGGCCGTAAGTCATCTTCCACTTTTCCAGTTCAGTCAAGACTGAAGTCTAGTCAAGAACTATGAGGAAGAGGACCTGGGTCATAAGAACAGCTGAACCACCTTTTTTTTTTTGGTAGTAAGTGTGAGAAGTTTGATAGGAACAGATTTGAACATCAGACCCCACTACAGGGAGGCTATCCCCAGGAGAAGAAGAGCTTCTCCTGCATGATTTCAGAGAAGTATACACCTCTGCTTACATTACATTTGTGTTCTCTATCAGTAACACTAAATGCTTTTCTACAATAAAGAAAATTCTACACAGCATATCAACACTATTAGAAGTGTGTCTAAACACTTAAGACTGCCTTTATTTTTCATTTTAGAAGTCCAAAAACTAAACCAGAAATTAAGACATTATTTTGAAAGAGATCTCACCAAAAGCAGACAATAAAAAACTTTCTTTTGCTATCAAATTGCAGTTTTAATTTCTTGAATGGGAAGAGTCACTTGGTCTCAGCCGAGTCTCCGCCAACAAATCTGTTAGCTGGCTCTTCAGAAACTGCCATCCATAATCTTTCCCATTTCAGAGGCTAACCATGGGATTAAGTAACCCAAATTCTCACAGAGCCAGTTAAGGTACATGCTAAAGCCTGAGAAGACAGCACTGCCAAAAAACGTTACTAAATCTTTGTAACTTACAAGAACTCTGGTTCCCACAACATGAGTGTAATACCTTTCATAAGTATAAAACATAATCGAACAAGGTATGAAAAAATAAATACATGCTTTCGTTAAAAAGCTAAACTGAGATCTGGCATGCCCTATGTCAAAAGGCAAGTTATGCATAAGCCAGCTATAAACTCTTAAATACTTTTATCTCAAATTATAGAGAAGCCAAGGAAGCAGCATGAAATTATTCAAGTTTATTACATATTATGCCCTCACTCCAGATGACAGCACACTAAACTGGCAGAACAGCAACAGGACGTGCACTGCAACTCTTTCAAAGGGACCCTTCCAAGAGCAGCATTACTGCCATTTTGCTGTGCCTCGCCAGTGGTTTAGTTAAATGTGACCTAAAAAGGGAGTATGCAATGATTTTCTTTTTAACACTGTCCTAAGAGCCCAAACGGTTGTCTTTGCACACATTTCCACAACAGGAAGTGGGAGAGGGAAAAAAATCCCAAAATCCGACGCATTTCACTCTTTGTCCTGCAAACTTCATACATGTATCAATCATAGACAGAACCATTAAGAATGTTTTTACTTACACTCTGGAGTATCCTTTAAAATGTAGCAAACAGGTTAGTAATAGCTTATTTCTTCAGCTGAAGATTAAGGAAGCTTCTTCCAACAATAAAAAGAGGTCTCCTTTACAACTAATACAAAAATAAGTGCTCTTTCATTTAAATAACCTTCACTTCTTATTTATGCATTATAGACCCAGATTTATTCCTTTAACAAAAATTCACTTCAGGCCATTTTTACGAAGCATTAGTAACAAAGAAAAGGAACAACAACAAAACCAAAATTCCTGATCTCCTATCAAAGTCACTAACAATGAAGCTTTCATATAGGGAACCATGATTACCCTGCCCCATGCTACAAAGGTATATGAAAGTATGTGTTTCAGCAAAAACCCACATTTCACCAATCCCAAAACCTCTGTAAACTGATTTATAGGTCAAAACACAAACTGTGTCAAGACACACAACTCTACTAGAAAGACTAACGGATTTAAAGCTAAGTAATCTGAAGAATATCAAACTGGCAAAAAAATCCAAGAACGTCCCCCCAGATATTTAAACCTAACAATACAAAGCCCAGAAGCTACCCCAAAACTACGAAATTTAGGAGAGTACAATATGAAAGCAGTATGTTTTATAAAAAATACTTGTCATACTTTCACTCAAACGACATAACTTCCTTGTTAATTTAATCAGAATATACCATACACATTTCATGTACCAGCAATTTACAGAAATGAGAAATGACTGTCCTCCTCCCCTTGTAACGTTAACAAAGTTTAAGAGACAGATAACTAAGCGAATAAATATTTTTACTCTTTTTAATAGTAAATCTCTCTGCAGTATACTAATGCAGCTGCCTTTCTGAATGCCAATGGAACGTAATAGTAAGATCAATTAATACAGATTCAAACAACTCAAAGTGAACTAACATGGAACCCTACTTACAGATGTGGATTTAACGGAAAAAAAATCCACCAAAAACCAAACAGAAACCATTTCAGCCAAGAGAAAACTTAAATAACAACACTAAAAATTATTTATCACACACACTTAACCAAATGCACTTGGTTAGGCTATGTAATAATACTCATCAATAAAACTCAAAAAAACAAGCTTATCTGACCAAAAAAGAAAAAATCTAGAAAATGTATAAAAGAAATCAGCTCTTCTTGAATTGAGCTCAGCCAATGTGCTACAAACCTAACCCAGAAGTTGCTGCATCTCCATCATCCAGTCACTTACTGTCCTATAAAATCTGAGTACAGGTGATCCAACTGTTCCATGCATATCTATTGGTCAGGAAGCATACTAAAAATCATACCCTCCAAAGAATTACCCTTGCATGCAGCAACAGATGGCAAGGAGTGACACAGACATGAATAGCTTTCAAAATGCTAACCTAAACACAGAAAGCTCTGAAACTCGATCCCCTCACAGGTGAACCTCTTATTTTTCTTTTGTTTTCAAAGGAGGACTTTAAGAAAATGGAATGGTACACAAAACAATGATGCAATTTAATCAAACTGTTTGCCCTTTTAACGAATGAAAAGACAGTATACAAGAAATAAAGGATTCTGGTGGAGCCAAATCTACCCACAGAGATAGCCACTTGTTGATTCACACACAAACGTGTTATTTTCAGGTTAATAAGAGAACTCCAGTACCATTAGGCAGCTCTGATACATAGGTTAAAACACTTATGCTACATAACTTCCTCTTATTCCTCCCCTCAGGGTAGGAAAAATAACTTCCAAATGCAGCCCTAAACACAACTTCCAGCAAGTAAGCACCATTAACAAATGACAAGCTGATCCTCACAGCAGCCCAAACACATTATATCCTGATTATCTCTGCAGATAAGCAACGGCTACCTCGAGCCTCAAAAAGCAGACACTACAAACCTCAAGCATTACCAAAATAGCCTGTCCATCTACTACAATTTGAGCACTGTGCATCCATCTTGTCCAACAGTTTCAACCTTTATCTCTTCAGCGAAAACACCAATCCCCACAAAAACTTGACAATCCTTCCGGGATAGAAAAAGAGGTAAGCACCTCACCAGGCAGCATGAGAGCCTCTTTGAACACACGTAAACAAACATTTCTTCCTTTAAAGAAAAAAGAAAACACGCCCCCTCCCCCCCCAAAAAAGGGAGATGGGGGAGGGGAAGAAGGTTAAACTGCGCAGGAGCCCTTTCACAAGCCCCCCTCGTACCCAGAGCTCGCCCTCCAACTCACGGATGAGACCCTCGCATCCCCTCCCATACGCCCAGGCGACCTCGGCTTTCTGCGCCAGGAGCTCGCACTCCCTCGCCAGGCCTCCCCACACACACCGACACAGCCTGGGCGAGCGCGGCGGCCCCTTACCTGAGACCACCCCCGCCGCCGTGCCCGGCGCCCTCCGCCGCAGCGGGCGGGGCGGGCGGGGCGGGGGCGGCTCAGCAGCCGCGGCGGCGGGGCCGGAGGACAGGCGAGGACGCGG
Organism: Cyanoderma ruficeps; assembly: GCA_008694505.1. Classification (NCBI taxonomy): domain Eukaryota; kingdom Metazoa; phylum Chordata; class Aves; order Passeriformes; family Timaliidae; genus Cyanoderma; species Cyanoderma ruficeps. The sequence continues at coordinate 594,618 of VZDJ01000041.1, forward strand.
GAAAGTCTGGTTCCATTCTCCTCCCCTCACTCACACCTCACACACACACACATACACACACACACAGAGGAAATAACACGGGGTCACCTGACCCCAGGCAGCCAATGGCGGCAGGCGGCGGTGGAGCCAGCGCGCGCGCCAGCGGGAACGGCGGCGCGAGGCGGCGAGTCCCGGCCGGGTGAAAGAAGGATGGCGAAAACGGTGAAAGGCGCGTGCGCGCGCGCCCCCGCGTGCAGGGACGTGCCTCCGCGCGCGCGCGGAGGGGCGTGTGATATGCGCCTGCTTAAAGGAGCAGCGAGTCGCCCCCCGCCTCCNCCCAAGTCATTTTAAGAACCAGCTTTTGGTCCGTTAGCTCACTTCTCTCCGCCCGGCCTGCCGGCCAGGCACGGCCCGGAGAGAGGCGGCCGAATCCTGACAGGGCCGGGACGCCCCTCGACCGGCCCGGAGCCCTCGAGGCGGCAATCGGGCCGTACGCCGGGGCTGGGCGAGCCCCGAATCGCAGGTGCCTCAGCGGAGCCGGGGGAATCTCAGGAAAAAACATGGAGGCGGCGGTACCCGGGCTCCCCTGCCCCCGCAGCTCGCCTGCCCACGCACCGCCATCCCAGAGCCGCTCGGACCATCAGAATTGGCATTGCCAGCCCTCCGAGTCCCCACTGGCCTTGCATTTGAGAGTCTGGTGTGTCAAGCTGCGCTTCTGTGCTGGAGAGATAATTAAGCTTTTTTCAGATTATTCACTAGTTTTTGGGTTTGAGAGCGAGGGGCAAGGAGACTGGTGGGGCAGCTGTAGAGCAAGGATGCAGTGCCTATCAAATCATCACCTCCTTCATTTAAGCCTGTACAGCAGCAAAGGAAGCTCTATATGACATTACAGTTTCCTCCATCTGCCACTCAGAACATTTCACGTGAAAACACAGGAGGATTGGCAGTCTGCAAAGCTCTTATGTGCTGGGCAGAGAAAGCTCAAGCATCATTTAAAACTTGCTTTGCCAGGAACTTTACTGAGCAGATATGACACTTTCAATAACTGCTGTTTCCCAAGCTTTGTTTCCCAGGTCCTCAGCAAGCTGTATTCCAAGAAAAGGGCTCTGCTCAGAGCTCATCCAAAAGGCAATGAACTGCTGAGAGGAACTCTGTTGTAAGCACAGCAAGTTGACAACTTCACTAATGGCTCCTCCACAGGTGACTTACTTTTTATAAAAAATAAATACAAACCACATCTCATGTCAAAAATAATTTGGAGGCTGGCTGAAATCCCATCTAGATAACCCTAAAATTATGCCAGTAGTCTGGGGAAAACAACCAGAGCAGACAACAATTACATGTGCTTCTACCATTTGTCTTTCAAGTTAACAACTTGTGGGTTTTAGGGACTCCCCAGCTGCTGGTCAGGCAATCATGCACCTGGAGCATCTAGAGAAGACTTGCCTGCCCCTCTGCCCACTCGTCTTGGGACTTGAGAGGCACTAGCTCCTTTCTGAGACAAGTCTACTGCTGTGATCTATGCCTCATATCCTTCAGATGAGAATACTGCAATGCACTCCACATCAGCTCCCTGGAAATTGCAGCTGGAGCACACAGGTGCTGCCTTATTGTGTGCTGTTTAGTACAGTGCCATCTCTTCGGCACTGGCTGCCCATTCACAGGTGCTGTTTCAGGCACGGTGCTTTGCTCACAGAAGGTGGAGGTCATCACTTCCTTTGCCTGGGAAAGAGGCTCCAATAGCAGATGCACCATGACTAACCACAAGCTTGCTCTTGTCAGAAACACCCTTAATCTTGTTGACTGCTGTGGCATGCTAAGAGCATGGTTAGAGCAGCATTCCCCCTGGGGATCCAGGACTGTGATAAAAGTTGTAATGGGGTAGGGGGAGTTGATAAGATTTTTATAATTTGGTTTTCCATAATCTATTTTCTGATTTTGAAGTGAATCGTCAATCCTTTATTGAGGTCAATCAACCTCCTAAATCGAGGTCAATCCTTTATGTAGATTTATAAGGTAGGAAGGAGTGCTTAGAGCATTCTAACTTAAGCTAAACTTAAACTTACTTTAAGGGAAAATCCTTTGGTATATATAATATAAATATATGAGAGCATGGCTTATCAAGATAAGCTTGTTATCAAGGTATTTTTTACCTAATGTCTAAAATGAAGTTGCAGCATAAATAGCAGAAGTTTTGTAAAATGCTCAGAAATGCATATAAAAATACAAGGACAGTAATCATACCCAAGTCAAACATTTCTCAAAGGACCAAAAATAAGTGAATTCACAGAGTTAAGTATCTGGATCGCTAATCTGCTGCAGAGCAGCATTTCCCATCTCCATTATGACTACTTTATAGGTGTTATAAGGGAAATACAACAGGAGTTACTTTTTAAAATATTTAAAAGCTTGAAAACTACATGGCTGATTTTGAAGGATGACCTGAAGTTTTAAAAGAGCTCATGCTATAAATACAGGCAATTGTCACACCATTGTCAGCTGTTGCATTACAGTAGGCATCACTGGTAATACACAGTTGTCCTGGGTTATAGTCTATTCAATTTCATCTGCTGAAAACAGTTGGGGGTGGGTGCCTTTTGATAATGGGCCAACGGTCAGTATCAGGTAGAGCATTGTTCTTATCTTTAATGGGCCATTAACAGTCTTCTCTAGCCGTGTCCCCTTCCCAACACATACCTACATCCTAGCGTACCTATTGTGTGATGCTCCACCCCGTGGGAGGAGCCAGCCATTCTCACCTGGATAAAGCTGGGACTTTAAACCAGCACAGTGTCTTGCTTCATCCGATTACGGGAGGAAGGCTGGACCCTTCTCACCACCTCAGGACCCCTTTCTTTTCTGCTACTGGATCATTTTCTGCCTCAGCGGAGCTGTACCTGCCATTCCAGGAGGACTCACTTTTGGACTGCTTTCCACACCCTGACTAACAAGGTTGTAGCTTTGACCCTGTCAGGACTTTTCAAAATTGTTGTTTGTTGGTTTGCTGGTTTGGTGGGGTGGTTTTGTTTTGTTTTGTTTTGTTTCCTTTTTCTTTTCTACCACATTTGTATTCTTATATTCTTAGTAAAAAGCTGTTATTCCTACTCCCAAATCGTTGCCTGAGAGCCATTAATTGCAAAATTAGAACTTGGCGGGGGGTGAGGGGTTTACATCCTCTATTCTAAGGGGAACCCCAGTTTCCCTGGCAGATACCTGTCTTTCTAAACCAAGACAACAGTGCAGAATATAAATGCAGAATGTAAACAAAGTTATTAAAACTATATTAGTTAAATATCACACAAGTAGAGACACCATATCCTTTGCAGCTCTCCAAGTGATATATCAGGCTTCAACGTACAACCTCACTGAGCTTAATGGATAATTTAATTCTCTCAGAAACTAATTTTTGGCTGCCTGCAGACTTCAGATGAAAAACCACTGTCATTAGTACATCTTGTTCACATTGCCAAGTTTTCCTTTGCCACCGAACATTTCATTTTCCTTCCAGAAGAAAGAAATTCAACCTTCTGACTTGGCCATTCAGTGACATCTACCTACTTGACCACTGTCAGTTACACAAAAAAAAATTGTTATAAATAAAACATTACTAGGACTAATGAAGAAAGTAACCCTATCATGCTACTAGGGCTACAATCCCACACATACAGTCAGGGTGGGAATCTAACACCCATGCAAGCCTTTCTACTTCAGGCTAAAGTCCTCAGCTGCATCTATACACTCTCACCCTTCGATTCTGAAAAGAAGAAAAAACCCCAGGGATTTAAGGCAAAAAATGGTTACAAACAAAAAAACCCCAAACCCTTAAAGGACCAATTTTACAATCAACACAACAAACTAAACAGGTTTGAATGTAAATTTCCAGCAAATACATTCCATTATCCAAGAGTAAGTGCTATAAATTCAGCAGATGTGCTACACCACATTCGTAAGAAAGCCTGAAGTCTCTCCTTTTAGTGCATGAAAAACAGCTTGGTCATAATTGCAGAGCCACTGTGGTATTACTACAACAGAAACTTTCCAAATCCTACCCATTTCCTCTCTGAAATCCTCCTTGCCATCTCCTAATCAAAATGCTTTTGAATATAGAGACACAAATAAGGCAGGAAAATGCTGTCAAGACTTGGCACTCTCCTCTGTGATGGATGGGAGATTCTGAGCAAAATGAAGTCCCCTGAGTAGCCATCTGGGTTAGTGCCACTGCTCCCACCAGTGGTGCTGTCATTACACACATGCAAGCAATGCTGCATCTTACTGCACATGAACTCTGCAATGGGTAAAGCAAATGTTTTTCCCTGTTATGCCTTAATATAAGGCTTACCTTGCACTTCCCCTTCCTCTCTCTCACAGATCCCGGCGAAAAATTGTCCTTATGACCCCAAGAGGACTGACAAATGGAGATGGAGAGTCTCCTTCTGTCTTTGAGGTCACCACTTCTGATCTAGCCGTAATTCAGTAATTACTCAGTTTGTGTGGCTGTCCAGAAGCACACATTAGCAGCTTGGAGGGGGAACAGAAGGATGACACCATTCCTGACCCCAACCACCTCTCATCTTCACAACTCCCTGAGCTCCCTCCATCTGGGAGGAGGACAGTAAGTGATGCAGGATAGGGGATCGAGAACAAATTCATGGGTAACATATGCTGGAAAGGCTCCAAGCACCCCAGTGTTTGCTAGTGATTTCTGAATGCAGCTGGTGGGATCTCCTGAGAGATTTCTTCTTTACAAAAGAAAGAAAAACTGCTGAGGCAGCACTAGGAAGGTAAAGCCTCTGCTGAGTCAGGCACGCAGATTTGTCACACACATGGCACCCGTCCCCTCAAAGTATTACCCTTACCCTAATCTTTTCCCCTGTTACACAATTTCATGTCATGCAAAGGCACTTTCACAGCTTTCATCTAGAGGCTCTTAGATGCTGTGGGAATGGGCATTAGTGACTACCTTGAAGACAGAATACAAAACATGACAGCAAGACTGGGCACCTACAGGTCATGCAACCAGGGACTGAAACTTATATTCACAATGGGACAGCTACATCTTTAAGCAAGTGTCAAGCAAGGGCAGCTCACCTGTTTCTCTTTCTCCAAGAAAGACATCAGCACGGCTACATTCATTAACATTTCCTACCTCTCTTCCTACCTAGCCCCAGGATTTCCCATACCTTTTTCCTATTTCTTTTACACTTAACTTCAGATAAAAAGTGTTACATCTGACCCTACAAAAGGGAGCAGCAGTATCAGGTGTCTCGCAAAGAACTGCGGCAAAGACAGGGAAGGCTCTCCTCTAATTAATTCACTGATATTTAACTTTTCCCCTTAACGATCTGTGCTTGCTGGAAAATATTTTGGACAAGCACAGATTTTCAGCATACTGACAGTCATGTCTTGGGTGCATCACTTGGAAGCTGCTTTCCGCCAGACACTGGGAGTGTCTTCATAAGCCATAGAGTTAGTCCTACAGCCGCTTCCTGCAACAGAACAACAAATGGATTGAAAGACTTTGGAGCATCTCAAAGAAAGGAAAAATGATAAAGCAACTGGAGGTAGGTAGTGTGAACCATAGCAGGAGAAAAAAATAAAACACTGCAACACTTCTGCCTTTTCATCTTCCCATTACAAAAAGCTGATTCATGAAAATAAGATCTTTGTACCTTAAGACCTCTTCTGCTTCTTCCTTTTGCTTCCTGCCAAAAAGCTGTTTCTGGCAGAATAGAATTAGTTGCTGTGAAAGTCAATGTGATGCTGCAGACAAAAAAATCTAAGTCCAGCAAAAAAAGCGAGAAACAACAGAAGCTAAACTTCTGAGGAAAAGCCAATCACATTTCCATGCAGATGCCCAGAGCAATAAAGGTGGAAATTAAAACAGAAAGCCATACAAATATGATTCTCCAGCAAGACTGTCTCCAACAAGGCAGGAAAGACCATCAATAAATCTTCATTATCTGAATTGCTAAGCATATCTAAATAAAAGTAGAAATTCAAATATTAAAATTTGTCTTTTTAAATGATCTTACATAAAACCAACTCTGCATTGCCTGAACATGTTTTACAGAAAGGGATTTTTTTTTCTCTCTTACTTCTACTAGCCCCACCTCATTTGCTGGGGTGACTTTTTCTGCCTACAGGCAAGTGGGAATTTCTGGGCTTAACAAGCTCAAATCCCCATGACATATAGTTGCAAATTTTAGAAGCAACTAAGGTTTTGATTCTTATTTTGCTCCCTGTTGGCTTCCTCCCTGATGTATGCAATAGCTGTTGAATCTCAGCTTTTTTTCTCTCAACAGGAGAGAAAAAAAAAAGTCCCTGAAGGAATAGTTTTCGTTCTTCCAGTCACCTTGCTGCTACAATGCTGCAGAATTCCAGGCACATGAAACAGCACATAAGAAGAGCTTGCAGCAGCAAGGGGCCAATGCAGAAAACATCAGACTGGACCAAACCAAGAGAGTCTTCTATATTCATCTGGTAAGAAGTCTGTACTTATCTTGGGTAGTAGAAACCTAAGAGTCCACTAAAGATAGACATTGCATGAAGTCTCATTAACTTCTTGTCATAGAAATCAACTTCTGTGCTTTTCTTTGTTACATATAGTGATGTTCTCTGGTCCTGATTCCAATCTGAGAAATTGGTTTATTGAAAATATTTTTAAAGTTCCACCACAGTTTACTTATATATCTCCTCTTGCTAACAAAACATGAGGAGAAAAAAAACCTACTTCAAACACAACCACTTTAATTATTTTGTATCTCAAGATTCATTAAAGTTTATTCAATGCTCAAACACTCTAATTCTACATTTTAAAAGATATTAATGTCTTATTTTAGTGCCCTGCATTAAAGTTGCACTCAAATCCAAATCAGGATAGGGCACATGAGAACATAAAGAACTTTCAACTTTGAATGCAACATATTCCACTATTTATGAAAACTACTGACACATCTGGGGATGGGGAAAAGTAGCATATTTTCATTCACATTACATAACTCAAGTGATGAAAATGCTTTAAAAGCTACTAGGTAATAGACACAAAGACACAACTGTCCTCAGTTAAGAAAATCAGTCTTTAATTTTTAAAGGCTGGACAAATCTATCTTTAGCGAGTCCAAGCCATGTAGTAAAATCTTAAGTAACTTGGTTTTGTTTCAAGATTTGAGGGATTCTTCCAGTTGCCTACTTAAGTTTAGGTTCAAACTAACAAAACCTTTGCTTACATATCATTCCTCTTGAAATGATTATCTTTTGCAGATGAATAGCCTGCTGGCACTCCCATTTGTCCTGAGAGATGTTTAGGACTGATGGTCTCCCATTTAACTTCTGTAAATGTGCTGTGAGTAATTAGACCTAAACAAAATACTGTCAGTTCCATTAGGGCTCTGAAAATAAGGTCAGCGCTTCTTAGGACAGCAGAAGCAAGAACAGATACCTCAGCAAGCAAGTTCATGTCAACCTACCAACTAGGTAAGTCTCTACTGGTTTTAAGCAAGTTTAGGAAATAGCCCAACCTTCCAAATAAGAAAATAAGCTATCCCAACATTGACATTTTCAATGAGAAGCAGTAGCATTGGGCAAGGGGGGGAAAGGGGGGGGGCTGCAGTACTCAAGGTCATCCCCTGACAAGCCTGGCTGAATGCAGGTTTAATGATGAGACACTAGTTACATTTGTGGAGAGAAAGCATTTCACCAGGGTGAAATTTCACATTCCCTGGGGTACCTGCCCCCAGTTCAAGGATCCCTTCATCAGGGCCCAAACCTCTTCATAGCAGGGAGCATAATGTAAGAGAAGAAATGACTGCTCTTCTCCAAAAGTAACAACTCTTACAGTGTGATTCATTCCACAGGCTAAAGATCAAGGCTTACTCCTAATATTGATGAAAAAGGATAGTCACCCTATTTATAATCAGCTAGCATTATCTCATCTCGAGAAGAAGTAAGTCAGCAGCTAGCCTCAGGTGATAAGTAGGGGGTTTCCTTAACAGTCCTTTTCATTGGGACACATGTTTAAAAAAAACCAAAAAACTAAAAACCACCTAGAAAAGAAAGACACAGTCATGGTTGCAAAGAAAGGGAGTATCTTAACACTAGTGGGGAGGGGGCTGTGGCAGCGGAACTAATTTACACTTTCAGCTCGTTCCCCTTCACCATTGCCTGGAAATCTTTTCTGATACACACTGCCTTCCTAGGACTTTTTGAGAGATCCTTGCACATCCTCACTGATTACTTCCCCTACTCAGGGAGACGGACTGTCCTTTACCCTAAATGCTTTTATCCTCTTGATGAGGTCTCTTACCCAGCTGGATCCTGTTTCCTTCTCCCACTGCAGTCTCTGAGCCTAAGAGAAGACACCTGGGGACTTTCCCCTTTGCTTAGGAAAGAGATTTAATCCTTTCATATCCTAGTATGGGGCTGAAGTGATGCACATCTCCTCCCAATCTGAACACCTACGGTTATAGTGCTGAGTGACAGATGTCCCCAGCTGAAGAGAAATCAAATGAAAGGGTTTTCTCCAGTGTTTTCTGCTCTTTTAAAAGCAGGTGTAGATGAAGAACTGAGGAAAGCCCTGTAGGAGATAATCCTGCTGTACCCAGACAAAATAATGAGGCTTAAAATCTCTTCTGTATCTATTTGTAGCTAAATCACATCGCCAATGTCCTCTGCCGTCAGTTTTGCAGGGTGCATTTTACTCATCATCCCCCCACCTCCCAGACTCACACGCAGTGTCCAGTCCCACTTGGTCACCCCCCCCCTCCTCCTCTCCCTAGGGCCAGGGGTCCAAAGGAGGACCCTCAATGGTTCTTTTGACTTAATCCCCCAATTGGCCTGTGGGGTGATTCTAAGTTTTACTTCCCAGGCAAGCCAGGTAGTGACTCAAGACAAGCCAGCAGACAGTATTCTGCACAGACAACGATTTTTATCTTCAAAGTGTTTTACAAACTTACAACTCCTTACTACCCCTCTGAGAGAAAAAATCCTTAAACATCACCATTGTGATGGAAGAGAGATACAAAAATGCCTAGTAGTTCTTTCATAATGGAGCAGAGGCAGAGGAGAGGAGTCCTCTGGTGCGACAGTGCTTTGGGTTTGGGGTTGTTTGTCTTTTTTTTTGGTTTTACAACAAAGACCTGGATTCGAATCCTGTTTCCTATCACTCCAGTATGAGTGGCTCTCACACTGTGGCCAACAGGTCCCTTCCCCAAGGGCCGTGCTTGAGCTTGGGCTCTGAGAAGCACGTGGCAGTCAGTACATGGGTGTCTTCCAAGAATCCACTTGCTTGTTCAGACTGCAGAAGTGCTCCACAATTAATTACACATCTGTGCTACAAAAGATCAGCTCTATAACTGCAGGGGGTGCTATTCATCAGCCTTGAAACATATTGGCAGAGGACAGCCAGGGTCCAATAGTTGAAATAAATAACTACAAGAGCAGGCGGTGCTCTGGGTCTTTAGGAGTGAAGTGCAGCAGCAGAGCCCAAGTGACCCGGGAGTGGAGAGAAGCCTGGCCCTGCAGACAGCCGGGACGTGGTGCCTTTCACAAGAGCTTCACAAGCCAGAGCAGCAGAGAAACCACTGGTCATCGGGGTGATCGGGGTGAGATGTGTCGGCAGAGCGGTGGCAGCAAGGAGCCTGCCTGACATCTGCCCTTTTTGTTTCTCAACCCTCCTTTTTCATGGTGGCAACAAAACATCACCTTTCCAGCAGCAAGAATCCAGTCCGAAGTGGCTTAACCAAAGAGCAAATTCAGAAGGAGCCCCTTTCACTCATCCCTTTCTTTTGAAGCCCTCCTTTCCTGGAGCAGGCATTTAGCAAGTACAAATACACCAGAACATTAGGCATCCTTCCACTGTCACTATCCTTCCTCCTCCAGACACACACACTAACACAAAATGACGGCTTCCTCCACAGACTGAATGAGCAAAGCCCTCGCGCTGATCCTTAATTGTCTGCGCTTTACTCTCTTGCTCCAGTCATATTATATCACAAAACTCAAAGCAGCCCACCCACTTGCCCCCATCTTTGTCCAAAATCTCAAGTGAACAGTAAATTTGACACGGAAAAAAAATTACCAAAGAAGGGAGGGGCAAGCTAACCCCCCACTTCCCCCTCCCCCCGTTTTCCTCCTCCCTTTAAAAATATTTTTTAGGTAGCTCTTTGCTGGTGCACCCACATTGCTATTGTGCAGCTGTCAGTTAAAAAACAACAATCACCAACCCCCCACCCCCCCCCGAAATGAAGCTATTAAAACAGAAATCGTATTTCACAACCTTTGAGAATGTGACCCTGAGNGGCGAGCGGCTCGCCGTGCCCGGCCACGCCAGGCTCCGGCTGCCCCCGCCGCCCCCAGCCCTCCCTGCCCACTCCCAGCCCCCCACCCCGCCGCGGGCACCCCGGGTGGGCACAGCGGCGTCGCGGGGGCGGATGACACGCACAGGGCGCCGCAGACACACGCCTGCCACCGCCGCCGCCGCCGCGCGTGGTCGGCGAGAGCTGGCCTCTGCAGGGCAATTTTCCACTCTCAACTTTCAGGGAGAGGGAGAGAGAGATAAAGCCCATTTACTGTACCTTTCTGGCATCTTTCTCAGCTTTCCCTGCTGCTTCTCCCCACCCCCTTCCGATTTATCTCAGCTACTGGTTTTATAAACCGAGAGGGTGGAGGGTGGGGGGAGGGAAGAGGAGAGGAGAGGAGGGGGCTTTTTTTCTCTTCTCAGCCTCGTCTGCACCTTCTGCTTGAGCCCGCCGGTGAAGTCACAAGACCGAGTCTCTGACATCACACAGAGCCCACAAACGCCGGATTGTGACCTCACTGCAGGGTAGAACTGAGAGGAATAGGGAGAGGGGAGGGGAAAAGGCTCTTATTCAAACACATATCTGCAGTAGTAACAAAGGGAACTCAGGAAATGGCTGGCCAAGAAAATGGCTTTTTTTTTTTTTAATAATCATACTCCCTTTTTTGTTGTGGTTTTTTTGTTTGTTGTGGTTTTTTGTTTGTTGTTTTGTGGGGGTTTTTTGGTGGTTTTTCTTCACAAATAAACTTAATGACCATGGTGGAAATACCTTTTAAAAGTGGCTTGGGCAGGACAGACAGCAAGTGCCAGTCCAGGTGCCATACTCCAGTGCAGTACAGGAACCAGCAGCTCTTCTGGGACAGAACCACTTGCCATGGCCCCTTTGGACCTGCTGCAACTGGAGGAGGATGAGGTCCAGGGGTAAAGATCAAGGAGGGGCAGTGGCCACCGGAGAGGCTTGAAGGGGCATGGCAGAGGGGGATTGCAGGCTAAGGATGGAAACAGGCAAATGCTATGGGTTGCACCTGAGACACACAGGTAAGGCAGTGCTGAGAGTCACCGGGCAAGCAGGACCATGCAGAGCGAACAGAACTCCGTGCCAGAGGTCTGGGAGCTGTGGGCCAGGCAGAGGTAAGGCTCATCAGTAGGCACTTGGGTTTTTTTCCCCTCACCTGGGGATCTGAAACCACTACTAAACTTCAATTCGAGTAAAGGTCGTCAGAGTAAAGGTAACAGAGTAGTATGTAAGGCCTAAGCAAGGCAATAAGGAAAAGGGTGGAGTTTTTGATTCCCTAGTGTATTTTTAGGTTTTAGGTGCCCTGGGGAGGGAAAGACAGACTGGGATAGATGAAAGAAAGGCCACAAGACTTTGATGTACTCCCAATATAAGGCAATGCTCCGATGTTGCTGTGGGAGCAAAAGCTGATGACATAAGACTTCTGTAGTCATTTCTGAAATGAAGCCTAGAAGAAAAAAAAGGCTTATTAATTAGCTATTGGCTTAATGTGACCTGGAAAGTTTTAAGATTTGGGGCTTTTTTTTGTTTATTCAGCTGGTGTATTTTTTTTTAACATCAATTTCTCAAAATTTAACACCACCCCAAACTTGTCAGTAAATAAGCCCAAAAAAATAAAAATCTGTTATTTGTGTTTAAAATGTTTTTTTGGTTTTTTTTCACCTTTTGAAGCAAAGCAGATCCAACACTTACACTGTGTTAATCATGCCTGAAGGCCAGGAATTCAGAGGAGTAAGTCAAGGGCACAGCCACAGCCAAGTGAAATTAAAAATAAATTTAAAAAATTAAACTGTCCTAATTGCAGATGTTATATTTACAAAGTTATTGGAATGGCAGAGTCAAAAGCGAGACAGCCTGTGACCCACACAGTGCGTCCACTCCTCTCTCCAACCTCCATCCCTGCCCTCATCAAGACCTACAAAGCAATTCCCATTGCCATGTGGACCTGGAAGGGAGGAGAAAGCAGCACTACCATCGTAGCCTGCCCTTTCCACAACCTGCCAGTGAGGCAAGAGGGAAATCTGTGGAATAAGTGAGAAGCAAGGAGGAAGCAATCCAGATCCCTGTCATGAACCAGCTGGCAAGTACATTCTCAGCTTGCTGCTGCTGGATGGTGGGAGCACCCCATGAGTGCCTGAGGTGCCCCAGAGGGCTGGCACCAGCCATGGAAACCAAACACACTTGTCGGAAACTTCTGTACTCCAGCAGCTCTGTGTGCTTCCAGCATAAAATCCAGGAGATCATCTTCCAGGTTGGAGTTGCTCCCTGGCCAAAGCCTCTGTTCCCACATTGACTCTGAATCCTAGTGCCTTGGGGCATCATCCCAGCCCTGGCAGAGCCACAGTGTTAGGGAATACTTCCCCTGTTGTTTTACAGTGCCTCCATGCTGGTACAGCAATAAACCATGCTGCAATGGATGGAATAAACTCTCCTGCCTCTGCTTGTGAGAGGGAGGAAAAAGGTATGAATTGCAAGCAGGGAGGTCCCCATCCAATCTCATATCCTTCAGCAAGTCTTGCATCTTGTTTGGCCACAACTTGACTACCATTTTTATATTGACTCCTTTCATTTTTTAATCTATTTTTTTCCACCCTGCTGACTGCATGAGAGGAAACCTCCATGTTTACCTCACTCCTCTCTCAACCTGCCCGTGGCAGGGAGGCAACATGGCTGCCAACATGCCAGGATGCAAGGTGAGGAGGTGAATGGGGGAGAAAAGGAGGCACAGGCATTTGCTGGGAAAAGGAATAAAGAAGAGGGAAAGAGCAACTAATCTAACACATACACACCTACTAGCATGGGCTTGCTCCAGCCTGGCCGACGATGCAATTACCTGACTTGGAGGCTGGCCAGGCCTCCCAGGTTAAGTCCCTCTGTACTTGTGCAAAATGCTGTCAGAGCTGCCGGGACTGTGAATACTCAGGGCTCCAACAGCATGCCTCGGAAAAGAAAAAGAGAAACAAACAAACAAAACAAAAAAACAAAACAAAACAAAACAAACCAAAAAAAAAAAAAAAAAAAAANAAAACAAACCAAAAAAAAAAAAAAAACAGAGACAGGGCAGGGTCTGAATGGGCTTATTTTCACACAACTGCAATTGTTTTGTTGATGCGGAAAGGTAATTAAAAAAAGTTCTGATTTCAAACGTGCCACAGAATTCCCAGAGCCCGGAGGCTGCTGCTTAGAGGCAGATTAATCACACTGAATTCTTCATCTAGATATTGCATGCACTCCAAACTCCCACCGCTAATAGCTCTAATATTCTCCTCAGCGTGTGCATGCTGCTGGTGTTATGTTCCAGGAATATTAATTCCCCAACTTGAGCTCCTTTTGCTTGCGCATGTACCCTAGAGGGTTGCTGCTGGGCACTGGGAGATTATGGAAAAGAGAAAACAGGGCTAGAGGAGAACCAGGGTGCAAAGGTACTGGCTGCAACTCCTCAAGGAAAGTCATTAATGTTCTTTGGATAAGCAAGCCGTCCAAATAAAATCTACCTGAAGGCCAAGTTCTTTAAACAAAGACAGCCAACTACACATGCACAAGATGGTTGAAATTAAAATGAGCTGCCAGTGCTGTCTTTGTGTTACCCATTCCCACTACCCTGAGACTTGCTCAAAATCTCAGTCCTGTTAATTGTGAGCTCTGAACTAGCAGTTTTCATTTGTGTCTTCTGCTGGTGTCTTCCCCCAGTCCCCCTTGCCCCCAAGCAAGGCTTTGTGCATCTAAAACTCCCGCTGCCACATGCCAGTAACAGTAAAAATATAACAGGTTGTACTGCAAGCATCCGAAGAGTAGGTAGCACTTTACACAGCAAGTCCCTTCTATCCCTGGCAAAACTGACAGGCCAGGGGGTTCATGGTCCAGCTCAAGGCATCCCCAATATCCACACAGAAAACAGGAATGGGGAAGATGAAGGCAGGAGAGAAACATGCAATTTTTCTTTGCACTCAACTAAATACCATTCCCGATAAGCAAGTCAGAGTGTGTGTGATCTATACATATGGACAAAAGGCCAGCTGCTAAGCTTTAAAACAAATGCACACTTGAGAAATACATTTAAGATGCCTATGATGTAATTTTCAAAGCTGCTAAATGTCCAGTGCTTCCACTGCTGTTCAGCAAAGACTACAGGTAGTCACCAGATTCAGAGTTCCCTAAAACTGCCCATACCAGGACTCTGGAAATTGCCACGCAGAAGAGACCTTAAAAATGGATGGTGCTGGTCATACTTCTATTCAGTAGGATTACGTGCTTGACAAGAAGCTGTCATGAGCATGATTTTCTTTGTCAAGCAGTCAAAATATGTATCTCTATGTAACATAAATCAGTGTACCTATGTCAGTGCTGGAAAATCAGAAGGGGTTTTCCCCTTTTGTTGCAGGTGTTTCTCATAAGCGAACCAGTACCATACCTGAGTCATAGGTTAAACGAGATGTTTAGACCAGCTCATCAGCTGTTTTCATAGCTGAGAACACCTTACCTAGTCTCTAGACTAAAATCTGTAACACCACAGGTGCACAGGCATAGGTGGTGGCCCTCTCCACAATCATGGCAAGTCAGAAAGAAAAGGCATATGTTTTTGGTAAATATTTTACCAGGGGGCTGTTGTTGCTGGGAGAGAAAAGGATAGGAACATTTTTGAAGCTTCTTCTTGCTATCTGTACCATGCAGGTCTACAGTCATACATGCACCTTGAACTCTCAGCCAATTCCTTAAACTTGGCTTCTTCTGCAGGGAGGGAAAGGACAGGACTCCAGCTGAGGCACTGCCTATTGTAAGGCCCTTGAGGCTTAACTCTGCTGCAGTGGGCAAGGAGAGGCATGGGCTTCCTCCACTGGGATAAACCAAGGCACTGGAATCACTCCGTGTAGCTTAGGTGCAAATCTGTGATCCTCTTTCTCTCTTTGTGCACAAAAAATGAAGCTGACAGCAAAGCTGACATCTAAATCCTCTAATATTGCACATCTGAGATAACCCCAGTTGGTTTTGTTTTTCAAACTCAAATATACAAGAAGGGAGAAAGACAGAAAGGTTTCAACCCTTGTCAAACCCTGTCACCAGCCCCCTGAGTTACAGATCTGTGAACTCTTACATAGGATGAGGGCTCTTTGCTTTTATCTCCCTGTGCAGTGTGTGTACTCAGCCCTTTGCAAACAGTTATTTTGCCCTCCGAAAGGAAACAGGGAGGAAAAGAGAGCATGAGCACAGGGGAAGGAGAGAGAGAGAGCATGAGCAAGAATGCTATCTGCAGATGTCAATCAGGACTTCAGTCTAGGTCTAACCTGCCAGTCCTGCAAAAGGAGGATACATGAATTTTCTAGGTGGATAGTCAATGTCATCAAACAAGAAAATTGTGAGATTCAGATTGTAATGCAGTCTCACATTCAGTAAAAAGGCCTTGTTACATGGAGATTATGTGGGACTGAGGATCCTATTCCTAGCACTTTAAAAATTAAAATTTCACTACAAATAACCCAAACGAAATGGTCAAAAATAGTACATCATTTCAGACCATTTTTGTAGAGCATGATAGTATTTGGCAAGGGGAAAGTGACTGTAGTTCGTAAAATACTGTCAGGTTTAGGGAAAGCTTTCTCTGCATTTAAAAAATTGTATGAAGGAAAATATTCTTACGAATGAAGTCTAGTGATTACATGTATATAGAGTGTCATCTCTATCTTGGCGTTTAACAGAAATCAACTCCCCCACACCAACACCCTCCCCTCCAGCCACCCACCCTGATATTCTTCTTCACCACTTCCCACCCATTAACCCAGTACCTGCAGTGCAGTGTTCAAGTGGGACTGACGGAGCTGCTGCCGCTGTCATCTCCTCGGAGCTGGCAGTCACCTGCCAATCTCGCCCCCACTTCCTCCTCCCTCCTGCTCCCCCCCACCCCTCGTCAGTGCAGCTTTCCCTGGGGATAGATCTCTCTCCCCCTCCTCCAGCAGCCTCACAAATAACTATTGTTAACTCAGTAATATCCCCCTCCACGGTTTTTTAATTACCAGCTGTCCACAGGGCACGAGACTCTCACATACAGGGAGAAATGGGCCAGAGAGGCAGGCTAGCAACAGGGCATTGGAGAGTTTGGGCTGATGTGGGTTTCAGCCAAGAGACGGCTCCTTGTGCTCCATCCACATGGCAGGGCTGGCACAGGCAGCCTGCAAACCCCGGCAGGACTGCCGCCCTGGGCATGGGCATATGTAATGTACCACTGTGCTTAGGGAGGTGGGGACTTGGTCCTGCAAGGGCTGGTGTGGAAAGCTGCTCCTGCAGGACAACGCGATGCTCTGCTACTTCAGTTGAGGAAGCATCATCCAGGACAACATTTGTTTACAGAGTATTTTAAATGGGAACCAAAAAAAGTAGGGGAGGGGAGAAAAGGGAAAAAAAAATCAGATGCATTTCTGTTCGTGTATCTTCACCAAATACAACTCTCTTTTCACATATAAAATGGGGGGTTTTTTTCTTTTGCGAGACAATAGCCTTATTTCACCTTTTTTTGTGTGAAAATTCATCTGCAGCTTTTTGTTACCCTTTTATGAAATGGACATGGCTTACTAAACTTTCAGACAATCTCTCCACCTAGTATTTGTTTGTTCACACCCATTTACACTCTCTTGATTTTTAACAGGTCTGAATAAGGCTTATTTTTTTAAACACTCAGTTAATGAAGTTTTATCTGAATAGTCATAAGCCCATTAGAGCTCAAGTTGTGCATCAAATTCCCCCTCCCCCCTAGAGGTTAAATAAGACCAGAAATTCTTTTGTATCTGAAATAACACACTGGGAAGAAAAGAAGCAAAGGATAAAAAAAACCCAAGCCCCCCATTAGATCCCTTTTAAATCAAAAAGAGACACCAGAAAAGGGGAATAAGGCAAGGCACTTCCCCCTTCCCCTTCTTCATTCTTCTCCTTCCTCTTTTGTAGGTCACCTTTACTATGAAGACATTGATGCTTCAAATCTTCATTTGCTTAAATAAAGAAGTAAGTTCAACACCCCAATTGGGTAACCACTATACCCTAGGCGGCAATGAATGTGGAAAGAACATCCAGGGAGGGAGGCACCCTGCCTAATGTGAGAACTGGGTCCTCAACACACAAGTAGGACTGGGGGATCTTCCCTGGGAAACAGCAGGCGCTTTTGGAAGAGGACAAGTTTGACAGCATGGCACTGGAAATGCTGGGCTCCAGTGGAAGGGGAGGAGACAGACATGGTGTGCTGAGGGATGGCCCCTACGCTAGCCTCTGCACCCTGGGAAGAGCTGAAGGCAGCAGTCAAGGGGAAGGGCATGGCAATCATGACCTAGGAGTCCTTTAGCTGCGGTCCCTCCATCCCGGCAGAGCATCCTGGCAGATGAGAGAGCCCCCACTCCCCTGAAAGAAACAGCAGCCATCCCAATGCTTCATTAAACTAACACAGCTTCCTGCCATTGCCCCGGCAACCAACACAGGCCTCCTGTTTGCCAGCTGGGGGAATTAAAGGAAGCCTGGCAGCCAGCCCTCGACTCCTCCAAAAGCTCCCCTTACTCAGTCAGAAAGCATCCCCTGGCAGGGGAGGGGACCAGGTGGCTCCCAAGGTGCCAGCTGAGATGGGGGAGTCCTGCCCACCCCCACTCTCACAAGATTCAGTCCCCAGGGGGCCAAGGACCCTGCCACTGCCAGCAGCACTGCTGCTGGAAGGCAACACAAAGCTGGAGGGCTCACCAAAACGGTCCCCAAACTGGAAAATGACGAAATAACCCCTGGATAGTCCAATAGCACAAAGGTGGACACCACTCCTCCACAGCATCACCCCTGTCCAAATGTGATCAATAGTTCACATTAATCAGCAACACATTCCTCTTGCTGCCCATCCACCAGCTCAGAGAGCAAATTATATCCTGTCCCTGGTTTCCATCCTTTCATCCATGGTTTTTCTCCTCACTCTTAAGCTACATACACTGGGGGGTAAGCCTTAACATGACCCCCACTTCAGCCCCTTGGTGGATGAAGAAGGCACCATAGACCACCAGCTGCCCCACCCTTTGCTGCTCACCCTTAGAGAAAGCTGTTTCAGGAAAAGTTCCAAATGGAGTTGTGTTGTACCAGCCCGTGGATGCCTCCCTGCTCTTCTACCTGTTCTTAATCCATCCATTCAAAACAAGTAGATGTGCCCTTCAGCCAAGGCAAGAGACAGCCCTCTGCAAGTCCTCAGCAAAGCAGCTCTGCCCAGATCCCAAAATCGGATCTGCTGGGCTGGCGTGGGTGTAACACCAGCTGCTTCCCACACGTTCTTCCCACCACTGTCCCAGGCCACCGAAACCACAAAGGGAGCTCAAAAAATTGGTGCAGAGAGGAAAACGTCTCACTTCAAAACAGCAACGAATGAAATAGTACTATTCACTTGCTTGGGCATCCACATCTGCTTTGTCTTGTTTTCCATGACTACTGGCTGTGAGCAGAGGTCTCACAGGGAGGAGAATTGAGTATTTATTCCAGCTCTTGGTTTTGTCAGCTTCTGATGCCACCAACATGTTTCAATTCTGCTTGAGAAACTACGTTGCTTATTTTATTTTTAATCCAGAAATCCCAAAACAATCATACAGAGATACCTCCAATCTCCCCAACAGTAGCCTAGCTCTGCGGCACACATTTCATAACAAACTTAACTGTCTGGAGAGACCCATTTCAGTCCCACCTTTGAACAATCTATGCCCTACTCCTCCCTTATTTTGTGATGAAATTTAGCTTTGTGAAATACTACTTAGCTATATTTAGAACAATTAAGGGAAAAAAAAGGAGGAAACTAAAGAAATTAGAACATTCCAGATTCTGGCCACAGTTCTGTATTGCATGAGGAAGTGACACGTGGAAAACGTGGAGCTGTTTACAAGCATTAAATTACAATCTCTAGAAGTCTTGCAGGGGCAAACATAAAGGTAGTGAGTCCAAGCAGCCTTACAAAAATTAGCTCAGCGATCCAACCTCAGTGACAGAAGAGAGCACTGTAGTTAAAGGTGTTTGAGGAAATCTGGAGCAGAGGAAAATAGGGATAGGATAATACAATCAAATACCTTTCTTCAGTGGAACGCTATCAAAAAGAACTGTTACAGACTGTGAAAGGGGAGTCTTTGAAGTTTAAGGGACTGTAAATTACAGTGGAAAGAATACTGCCTTATCTTTGATGAGGGATGTAGAGAAAAGGGGACACTTTTCGCTACTTGCGGGAGAAATTAAAAGGCGAAGATGTGTGTGCAGACCACTGCAGGTAATGGCCATTAGACTGGGGAGCCTAGTAAAAAGTTGCAAGCCTGCTGCTGGTCCTGGTTTAGCCATGTCTCCTTCTCTGGAAGTTTTTGATATTCTCACCTTTTGTGGGGCTCTGACCTTGCAAAAAATCACATACAGAAAAAAAGGCAGGTTCCTATTTCTTAAGCTTTTCCTTACAGCAATAAAAGTTGGATCCTGGAGATGCTTTCCCCAAACGTTTTTCCCAAAAGAAAGCCAAATTATGTTTTTATTTGTCGGGTTTTTCCCCTTCAGGTATTGCCAGGGTGGGGAGGGAGAGGCGGCTGACAAGTCCTGAGGCAAAAAGAGACCTACAACAACAATTTGGACTGTCCCCACCTCTCCAACTGGGAAGCATTTACAGCCTGCTGTTGCCAAACCTACTTTTATTTTTTCCATGCTCCTCACTAATTAAACCTTCAGTCAGGTCTGCCTCTTCTCCCACCTGGACTAGTTCAACTCCCTGCTTTCACAGTTTTTTCATTCTTCTCCAGACCCAGGAGATTTAAGTTTCCTGGAGGATGGGGTGGGTAAGGAGTGGTCTCCTGGCTCAGGCGAAACACGGTCCCCCTCTGGCTGCCCTCCTCTAGGGCTGGTTTTCCGAGCAGAAGAGATCGCTGTCAGCGAGCCAAAGGCGCGCAGGGCTAAGGGGAGGTGCTGCCTCCGTGTGCGCACCGTCTCCTCCTTCCTCACTGCTGCCATACATGATTAATCATCTCTGAGACACGCCTGCTGCTTCCCTCTGGCTCTCCAACAACCACAACAGCGGCGGACAGCAGCAGCTGAGAGCACAGAGACCTCCTCAGGTTCCTGGCCCCAGCCCAGTGAGCGTTTCCCAGCGGGGACCTCTGATCGTCGCACTCATCTCTCCCGCACATGCCGGTCCTGCTTCACGGCCTCGCAATTAATCGTTCCCCTCCCATTTTCAAACTCGGCTCATCTCCCACCCCTCCCCCCCACCCCCGACTCCATCTGTGTCTAATTGCATTTCATCCGTAGTCATTCTCTGGAAAACTCACCGGGAAGGTGTCCAGGAGACTAGCACAAGCTTAAACATGCGCTTGACACCGAGAGTCAGGGAGCAGCCCAGCGCTATGCTGGGGTGGATCGGGGCCCGAGGGAGCTGGTCTTCTCAGCAGCCCACCCCTCTCCTCCCTGCTCCCAGCCTGGGCAGGGGATGCAGTTGCTGTCAGTGGACGGGGGGGCTGGCACTGGAGAGAGCCAGCAGGGAGCCAGGAAAGGCCGGTGAGAACCAGTGGGGCCACAGGTGAGACTGCTCAGATGCCAGCTCGTGCTCCACCGCACACGGGAAGCACTGGCTCCCCTCCTTCCTCCGCCGAGCACCCTGGCCTCCCCGTGGGCTCTGCCAAGGCCAGTGGGGGGCAAAGACAGGGGAGAGGCAAGGCCCCACCAGTACGATCTGCCCCCAGCATGATCCGGGGACTCCTCTGGCTTCTGGCTCTGCAGAATGATGTCACCATCCCCACATAGGCACTCTCCACTTGCATCACCAATGTTCGTGCTTTGACCGCGCCACATTTAATCCTGACATGTCCCAGCTGTGTCTGGTATGGCAAGTGCAACCCTGCTGGTCTCACAACTCCATGGTCCCACCCCCTCACCTTGCTGCTGCTCTGATCCTGTATGGCCTCCTGTAAAATCCAAGCATTTTCCAAGGGCTTGTTCACCCTGGGAAGGGAGCGATAAGCTGGGCTCTGAGTGGACAGCACACTGGGCACTGCACACCGACTCATACTGTAGCCCCTCTTATTCAACACTGCTGGAGGAAGCAGCTCAGCTCTTAAATGCATATGAAAAATGCCCAAACAAAAGAGTCGAGAACAGCGAGGGAGCCATAAACTCATACTCCATCTTACTGCATGCCAATTTCCTTGCATCAGCAAGCGTAAGTGCCAGTGGTTTTACACTGAAAGCAAGGTTTCCTCCTGGAGACATAGACCTTGAATGTGGACTATTTTAAGGTTTTAGACCTTGGGTAGATGATCTGCAGTCCAAGGGCCGGGCATAGACCACAGGTGCATTTTGTATAAGCTGGAGCCACCTGACTTCACATATCACTGTTGGATAATGTTAAGCTATGGACGGATCTGTGGCTGCCCAAATGCCCAGCTCAACAAATGGAAGGTTCTCCACCTTTTCCACAATGAGTCAGTCTTCCAGCTGTGGGAGGATAGGGAATAAAGTACTAACCTATGTAAGACCACCTTCAGCTTTGTCCATTTGCAGCCAAAACTCTGAATATAAAAGTTCACAGCTCAGATGAGGGTGACAGATTCCAGTAGGCAAGCAACTTACGTACAGACGAAACTTTTCCCATTTCTTTTTGCCACCAGCTCTACAAACAGATCTGCCCCTATCCAGACTATCCAGAGAACAGTGATTACATCCAGGTAAACCCAGGCTTTTCCTTTCACTTGCCTCCCATTGATAATGGTCACCCACTGAAATCAGTTCAAGAGCTACAAACACAGAAATAAAAACTGAGTTACCAAAACTAACAAGTTACCCTTTGCTGGCTGAGTCACAGAAATACTAAATCAAGCAACCTCCTGATAGTTTAGGGAAATGTTTTACTACTTATTGCAATGAAGAAAGATCACAGAATCAAACTACTACAGCCCAGATGACAATTTATAATGTTATTGTGGTAAATAAACTTGCTGGTGATCATCTGTTCATGTTTTGCTCTGCCAGTATCACACTGAGTCAAATCTTTTGATTCCACCAAATGCCACATGCCAAGTGCATTCCTGCAGTACAATTATAATGCAGTTTGCGGCGAGGATGCAAAAAACCCCTACATTTTCGTCCTTCTAAACCCCTTTTCAAGATCATTATCCTAATGAAGAATGCTGCATTGAGGCTGTTCATCTCCACAGCCCGATTCAACACAAAAATATGGAAATGTATCTTTAAATAAGCACAAAAATCATCCTGCCTTTTTCCTCATTCTTCCTGAATATTGGACACTGAACCAAGAATCTGAGAAGTGTGGGTTTAGTTCCCAGTTTTAATGCAGACTTTCTGCACCATCTCAAACCGCACAACACAGTTCTTCATGAAGCTATAAAATGGGGACAGTACTACTTTTGACACAAAGCAAGGTGAAATACATGCACCAGTGCTTGTAAAAAGCTCCATACAAAGACAAGGGTTGCATAAATAAGTAAATATAAATATACACATCAGATTCACCTCTTCCCTAGAACTCTGACTCTGTAAGGTAGTCTACAGAGAAGGGTATTTCCCTGATGCTTTCCCATCTAAAGCAAACAAATACCTGTGAAAGAGCAGACAGCACTCTATCTGCAGATTAATTTTACCTGCTTTCAATGCTAATGCAGAGCCAGAAATGCTGGGAGTAAACAAAATCCATTACAAGACAACGATTTATGACAAATGAGATTAATAGATGAACTGAGGACCATCAAAAAGGTTCCCCCACACACAACAACATGACAGAAACTACCATCATCCTTACAAACTCTTGCAGGGGTCAGCTGGGCAAGAGAGAAACTTACCTGTTCTCCCACTGCTAGTGGCACTCTGCTCCATGTCAACACACATCCTCCACACTGCCAGAGGAAGTTTTAACTGGCATTGTCTGAACTGTATCTTTACAGTGCAATGACTGTCAACTCTCTCTCATCAGCACAGATTTTTCCTTATCAGAGAAGGGATGCACAACAGGGAAAGAGAATTACGTACACACAAGCAGTGTTTCTCCGATGCTCAGCATAAAAATCTAATCAAAATTGTACCATAATGGTGATGTGAAAAGCACCCTGCCAAGTCTGTAATAAATATAAAATTCATATCTTACATTGCCACAATGTATCACCTCTCATTCCGCAGTACTTTACACATTGTTGGGACTCAGATGAATCCCCAAATCAGAACAGATTTGTATTGGAAACTAACATTTTTGTTGGCTTCACATTCATTCAAATTACAGCCCTAAGCGAGAGTAGGATAACAGGCACTTAAAATGGCCCCTTGAATGCGGCAACAGCCATTTTAAATGGGGCCCAACTCCTTCCAGCCGCCAGACTGATTCCCTGAAAATCATCCCCCACCCCCGTCTCATCCTGAGCCCTGAACGAGGTCCTGTTTCCCCTTCCACCCACTCTGTGGCAGAGGAAAGACAAAGTGATTACTTTAGGGTGCATAAACAGCAGTTTCTCCCCAGTGGGCCCAATTGAGGATATCCTAAATCCAAACACAAACCATCTAATTTTGGAGATTGCAATCACCAAAACCTGAGCAAGCCTCAGATTTAAAGCAAATAAATCCCTATCTTCTTGGTTTTCACCCTTCTCAAACAATACCACTGCACGAGTATTACATACAGCATCTGCAGAGATCAAGAACTCTGCAAGAGTTGAGCAGTCAACAATAGTAACAGCTTTTCCTTTTTCTGAAGACCTTGTGAACTGGGAGAAAAGTAGAGATGGCAAGGAGTGAAAAGTCATAGTCCACCTCCCTGTGGCTCATTATCACCCATTACAAAATCCTTCCTGGCAGATGCATTTTCCAACTACTCTGATGGGAACACTGAGCAGTGCCATTCTTTCTTGTCCTATCAATATGGCTATGTGACAAAACTGCACTGCTTTTTGGCCCAAAGTTGCACTTTCTAAAAGACAGATGCATAAAAGACAGAAGGTGTTAGAAACCATGAGGAGCACTACAAGTGTTAGTAGCTACCGTAAGACAGGACGGCTGACTGTAATCCTTCAGGCATACCATACATAATCACTGCATGTCTAAGTAGGAAAGGCATCTTCTAAATGCTCAGCTAAGACTAAGGTGTCTAAACAAAGACCAGGTTTTCATGACTGTTCAAAAGCCTTGAGCAGTAGGTGTTCAGTTCTAAATTCTGATGTTGCCTCTAACAAGCCAGAGATGATCTCAAACTCCTCTGCTTTATCACTAGTGGTAGCACAGCTAACTCAAGACGGCAGCAGTGGAATTCCTTGTAAGGTTTCCCTTTTGTCAGTAAGGTTTTGGAGATCTTCATATTTTTCATATTCACATCTATTCACTCCTTGGGGCACTCTCTACAAACCAAGCTGAAAGAAAAAACCCTTTGGAAGGCATAATCATATGAATGGCTTAAAGTGGTTCCCTCAAAGCAGGAAAAAGGAGCTAGTAATACTTGGAGATGCTTCCAAAAAGAATTACATTATAACGGTAGGAGTCTTCTGTAGCTTCAAATACATTTATCTGCATCTACACTGATTAAATCAGGACAGATATTTCACCTCTGACAGTACAAACACAGCTGCAGCACATGCAAGAATCAGCTCCTGATATTAAAAAACACCCCAAACCCTTTCACAATATAATTTAGTTTTACAATGAAACAATAAACTATGCATCATTTGTCTTCCTTTTTCTAGCATAGATAAAGCTCTAGAACAGCATCACATAAACTGTGGTCCATAGGTCACTGCTGGCCTGTGAAGCATAATAGGAAGTCAGTGCAGTGCCCTATCTGCAAACAGTCTGCAAGCCACAGCACCCAGTAAAACTGCCTGTCCATTGCCCCGTGTCATTTTTCTCCTTATAAACTCTGCACGTTTGCTTGCATGACAGAAAATCATTTACATCTACATGTAAACCATCATCCAGAGTGCATCTGTTTGGACCAAAGAGAAGAGACAGTATGAGACTCTTCCTGAGAGAACAAGCCATCATACCTGAACCATCCGTGTTTGGTACTCAGAGTCATTGCAGTGACACAGGCACAGGACATGCAGGATGTGGTCTCCTGAAGAACACTGTTGTGACAGAGCTACTTCTGTGTATAGGTGAGCATTGCTGGAGGCAAACAGCTGCACTTACTGCATGTACTTACAGTATTATTAGCAGTCTCTAGAGCTGACAAGCCTCAAATTATTTTGGTTGCAACCATACCAGAAAGCTAGTATTTGACGCTGGGCTAAACCTCCTCAAAAAAAACTCATGACAAAACAGAAGGTTGCAGAAGAGCAACAAGTGCATTATCAAGAACCAGAAATAATTTACAAACACAAAGACTAAACAGGAGATCTCACTAAGCAATGGCCAATGAACCAAGAACTGAACTGTCTACAAACCTCTGAGACACACAAACTAAAAAGAGGATCATTCAGTGCCACCTGAATATTCAACACAACCTGACCATTGCTGCATGGGGAAAAGAGGACAGATCATCTTAACAGGAGACATATACATGGTCTTGTCTTCTCAGGAAAACATTGGAATGCAATCACTCAGGACAGCTAAAACTAAAATGAATGGAAACACCAGAAAACACATGGAAAGAAGAGACAGATATCACATCTACTGGATTTTGATCATGCATGGAGCTAGGTAATCAGATTGGGGGGGCGGGTGTGGCAGCATTGTGTTGCTGTTCCTGGCTAAAGAATATTCAATTCCACAGCTAAACTGCAACTTAATCTTCACATCCACCTTGCTTGTGGATAACCAGGCTTTAGTGTGGGTCAGTCCCTGACACTCCTGTACCTACAGTACAGTGAAAGAGGCTTCAGACAGAACCTCCATTCTTGACTCTCCCAGGATAATCAAGTAACCCTGCTGAATCAGACTGGTTGTTTGTTTTGCTTAAGATGTATTTACTTCAACAAGTAATTAATATTTTAAGTAGAAAAAGCCTTTGTTGAAGATTCACCACATTCACCTCTTCAATTAAGGTTTTAGACATTCACATTAAGAGATTCATTTACACCTCCCACTTGTCCTTCAGAAATGCCAGAAAAGATCAGACTTTACATTCCTGCCATCTCAAAGATAAAAAAGAGGGAAAATAAAACCAAATCCTCCAGAAAACAGCAAAACCAAAACCTACATCAACCAAATAACAAAAAACCCCAAACCAAACCTAAACCTACCGGGTCTTCTATCCATCTCCAGAAAGAAAAAATGGTGTCCAAGTTGTTTAGAAATCTCTCCCCTCTCCCATGCAATACCACAGCTGTAAGGTGAGTTAGAAGAGCAGCTTTGGCAACTGGGGCATCACCACCCACTGAAGGAGATGATTTGAGCCCCTCAACCTGGACATGGCACTGAAAAGTCTCACACTGTGGCTCTGCACCCCAGTGTGGCCAATGCAGAAGAGGTGTGAGGTGGGGAGATCTGCCCCCCCTCACTACCTTCAAGAGGGCCCAGATACTTCTGCTTTGCCCCGCAGTGAACTCGATGTACCCTGGTGGACAGGTACCACCGGGGTGGCTGGAATATTTGCATATGTTAATTGCAATGTCAAGGTGTTTGTGCCTGCTGCACTCACTTCTTCAGGGGGAAACGGCAATGACAGGATTCGGATCTACCTGTGCTGTGCTGGTGATGTCACATGCAGCTATTTCCAGCCCCATTGCCATGGAAACCACCAGGCCTCAGCACCAGTTAGCAGTTCAATATATAATTTACTTATTCTTTTTCACCTAAGTGATTAGGATTCAAAATACAGAAGCATCTCACACACCCTCAAACCGTCTGACTGTTTCATAGGAATTTCTCAAAGGCAAAAACCAGCCTGAAATAGTGAGATGGGCATTCTCCAGGGGGAAAAAACCCAGGCAAACAAAAACCTAAAGAAGATTTGAAAAAAACCCCAACCTTTTTCCCTGCTTCTTCCCCTGCCATCCCAACTTTCAAGGGAAATGTTGTGGCTCATGGAAGATTTCACAGTGCTGTCATCATCTGAAGGAGGATGAGCCAAGAGTGAAGGAGGAGATAAAAGCTCAACACAGGAGCTGCCACATCTGGCAGTGCCTTTGGTCCATCCCACCCAGGACACCACACTCCCCTGTGTCCTCCAATACCACTCACAGGGCAGGACGCTTGCCCCATTCTGTGCCAGTGGTGATAGGCAGCACCAGGATACCCAGCAAGTCTCCTCTGACTCCCATAAGTAACCATTGTGCATAAAGGAACAAGTCTCTCCTCCTTATTAATCTTAGCAGGAGTGGTTGTGGGTGCTGCTAGTCAATGCAACACCTACCAGAGCCCTGGAGAAGGCAGCCGCTCCATCTCTACCCCTTCTCACAATTCCGGATTGCAGTGGTTTGCCCATATTTTCCACAACTTTCTTAACTAGTGCTATGGTCAGAGGTCAGGTGATTTCTCTGCTCTTCCACTGCCTAATTAGTCACTGCAGAAGCTTCAGATCCAAGGTTATGCTTTAACATACTGTTTTGTTGAGAGAAAATAGAAATATTTTTCTAGGGAGAATTTTCAAGCAATCCATCTGCCTTCAGGTAGTTTCAAAGTGTCTGTCTTAATTTTTCTTATTGTGCTTCATTATATTTTAAACCGATACTTTTCAAAATGGGAACTTTTAAACATTAATTTTGAGAACTAACTGCTTTGTGGCTGAATCACAGTTCTGCTGCAGTCTGGCAGAACAATAGGAACAGCAGCCCCCCCCCNTTTCAACCCTGCATGGGCCATCCTGGTCTTACTTCCCAAAACAATGTAATCACAAATCATCCCTGCTACATCCCTTCTCTTCACCAGTTTTTCCTCATACATAGACTTGGCAGCAGGGAAAAGGGGACAACCACCACGGAGAACAAACAAACAAGGCCAAAGACTTTATTGGGCACAGTTTTAAATCAGCCACATTACTCTCTAAACAGTAAAGGAAGACAAAAAATCCACAGACAAGAAACTTTCTGTAGCTTTTTGTTGGTGTTTTAAATGCTTTACTTGTTAGAAGTTGTCCTCTACAACACAGGAGCCAGTAGGACAATATGGCAGGGGACAGTTGTGCCAAGCCATTAGCACAACAGTTTGAGGGACTATTTTCTAGGAAAAGGAGAGCGCTATCAAACACCATTATGACCTTGAAGAGCAAAGTATAGAGATCTCCCTACTCCAAATTATTTAATGTGATAATCTAGAGTGTTCAGATGCTTAAAAAAAAAAACAAGCCTCATTTTTGCCCTGAGTTCAGAAACATAGGGGTAATGTCTCAAAAGTACAAATCAGATGATCTACAAAGCTAAGTGAACTGAACAAACCCTTTTCCTTATTCCATCCCTTTGTTTTCTTCCAACTCCTTGACCTAACCCACCTTTCTCCAAATCACTGCTTTCATTTGCACTCCACTTCCTTTCCTTCTTTGATCTGCAGCATCTCCTTTCCTCTCACTTTTTGAGTAATTCTTCCCATTCCTGCAGCTCAACACCGGCCTCCTGCCAGTACCTCTCAGTCTAAACTTCCCTTTTTTTCTGTCACTGGTCCCTTTCTGACCCTTCATCCTAATTCTGCTAGGTCACCAGGTGTGTCCCCTCTTCTCTAATATTAAGATTCTTCTACCAATATCAACTATATTAAACAAGCAGGAGTTACCTTAATTTCAAAGACAACATAAATAAAAGATAAATTTACAAGTGACTGAGCAAAGGCCACATGGCAAGTCAGTAGTGTTGTATAGAATAAAATGCAGAATCAGGCTGATCTGTACTTGGGCCACTTCATAGTCTGAACTGGATCACAGCACTGACCAACTGAAATAGATTTATGTCAGGTCTAAACCAGAAACAGCCACTGGAAAAAAAAAATGTTGTTCGGCTGTACATTCAAACCATGATTAAAAAGATTATTAAATGTTTCTCTTTTGGAAAAAAAAATTAAAAACCACCAAAAACAAACAAAACCCCAAAAAACCTCAACCCAAACAACAAAGAACATCTTTAAAACCGTCTTGCTACAGTAACTCATTTCACACAGGGAACAAGGCAAGAAAAAACATGTTGTGGTGTGACTTTAGCTATGGGAAAATGACTGATACTTTGGACTGAGCTGACAGCTGACCTAAGAGTCATCACTAGGTCTAACGTCTTCCTTCTCCCCACAGCCTCAGTGGTCTGGCATGCCTTAAAACTTGAAGGGGAAAAAAACAAACCAAAAACCCTGCTGATTTCATAGGAAACTAGCCAAAGAGCCTGTTTGGAGGATGAAGTCAACTACATATGGTTCTATTTATTTGTTTGTTTTGGGGTGGGGAGAGGGATTGAGTGGCAAATTCTCAGCCCTAACAACCTTCATAAAGCTTATGAAGTCAAGAGTTGCTCAAGGAAAAGAAACACTCTTAAAGTTTGTGTTTATTACATAAGTGCCAACATATTTGCAAGATTCCAAAACTCAGGCAGCATCCAGCTTGAATGATTAAAGATTATTTCTCCTTGAGGATTTGAATTCAGCCCAGATACACTGTAATCCAAAACTGCCTTTGGACAACAGGTCATTACAATCTACACAAAACCCCCTCTCTATATACAGAGGTGATACAAAATGGGTACACTAGGCAGGTCATGTCCTAATGCACACTTAGACCTCTGCACCACAAACCAAACTGCATTTAAATGCATGACCAAAGCTTTCTGCATTTTCTTTGAGTGGGGGGAAGAAAAATATCTCCCTAGGAAATGAAAATACCCCTTCTCTGTGCTTTATGAATGGGAATTGACATAGAAAAAAGGCAGGAAATTAGGTAAGGTTGCTTTTTTCCTCGTTTTCTATATTATGACCACAATACATACATACATTTCTACATTTAAGAATATAACCACATACTCATATATAGCTGCACCTCATCCAAGCACTGGTCACTTGGGAAAACTTAGAAATTCAAGAATTCTGCAACTCCAATCCTACAAATATTACCAGTTGGGAGCTAACATACATTTCTTTTTTTGTTCATCCTAAAGCTTGAATTATAATTTGCACATTAGCCTAATAAATATCTCATCCTTGTGTGGCCTATAACAGCAGACAGAGCAGTTATTATAGCGGTTCCCCAATGCAGCAGAGGAAGCTTGTCTGACCTCAACATCCCTCAGCACTTTAAGCAAACATGGATCCAGTATAGCACGTCTATCCTCATGAAGCTTTCCTGCTAACTCAGACACAGGAAAGCAAGAGGTGTGACTCCTCTCTCTCTGGAGTGCACAGAGACTTTTCTCCAGTCACAAGAGAAAAATCCCATCCCCAGGGGTTTTCTCCATCTGCTCTTGGTAAGAGAAAATTAACAGTCTGTGGCACAGGGGCAACGTGCTATAAAAAAGGTTCACTAGCTCAAGTGTTTTAGTTGTGCTGAACATCAGTTGTGACCAATGTAATTTCCTGTCATTCCAATTTTCCCAAGTTGCCTCTACATATGTCCTGAATCTATGTGAAACTTCTGTTTACACTTGGGTAAGAAAACTAAGATATTAACAGTTAACAGGATTTTTTATTTATTTCTGAAAAGCTTCTCAATTAATATAAAAATGACCCCAAAATAATGAGTCTGGTTTGGGGAGGTTTTTTTTTGGTTTTTTGGGTTTTTTTGACGAGTTGTTTAATTTCTTTTTTTTTCCCAGTTTTTTTTTGTTATAGGGTTTTTGGGGGTTTTTTTGGGGTTTTGTTTGGGGTTTTTTTGAAGAAAAGCAAGCTGAGATTGTGATTTTGATTCTGTTGAAAACTCCCCTGGCCCATTCCCAAAACATATGCCTGATGAGCATGACTTTCCTAAATGTACTAAATGGGGCAATTTTGGGACCTCTTCCAAAATCTCTTTCCATCTGTCCATTTTCTGCCCAGCAATTCATCACCTCCCCCAAATCTCTAACTCCACTGCATTCTTCAGCCCTGGCATTGGCATTTATCTCTGTCCCACATTCACCCAGTCACATCCCACCTCTGAGCAACACCTTTGCTCTTCCTGGAGTTGTTTCCTTTCACAGAGATGACACCAATTAAATTCTCCAGTTTACCATTTCCAAACCCAGGTGTTTCTGGGACAGAACCCACTGCTGGGAAAAGGAAGAGGGATAATTCTATGTCACCGATCTTTTGTTTTCTGCTGCAAAATCAGGCATCAATCAAAGCAGAGGAATCAAGTTCTGCCTCTTCTACACCAGCTCACACGAGCTCCAATAATCCACTTGTCCTGTTTCTCTTTGGGATTCCTTTCTAAGCAAGGCTGAACCCCCTAGCACCATTATCTGACCTAATCCAGCCCTGCTGAAATCCCATCATTTGCCTGCACAAAACATGGAAAGAACTAGCACTGATCTTCACGGATTCCAGACTATCAATGGTCCCTGTACACAAGAGAGTTAAGTCTTAATATTGCACATGCCCAGAAGAGGTGGCAGAAAGACTCTTCTGTCTGCAGCAGGTGAGAGACCTGCCATTTTCCTGGGAATCGGGCTTTTTCCTTTAGCCTTCTAATTTACAGTGTAATCAATAGGTTGCTGCCCATTGCTGCCACTCCCTTTAGTTTCAGAATTGATGGGCGGCAGCGCTCCAGTGCTATTGTGTTACAAACTGTGAAATGCCACCGAGCCGAGTGCTCGGCTGAGTCACGCACAGTCAGCACAACACAATGAGCCAGAAGGGTTGGAAGGCTCTGCACGGACCCGGCCGTGCCAAGGCATCCCGTTCCCGCCTGTCAGCAGCCCTTGCCAATGCCATTTCTTGCCCCGCAGAGGTTTTGACAGCAGGAATTATTCTTAGGTCTCTCTCCCTCTCACACATATATACAAACACACGCGTTTCATCGGATCACTTCTCTGCCTGCAATAGCCTTATCACACCCTCATAAAGCTGGGAAGTACTATTAAATGGGGATAACAGGCGAGGGCAACAGCAGGAAGCAGACGAGTTAGCCAAATGAGCTGAAAACAAGTTGTCAGATAACACGTCAAGACAATCCAAGTCCTTGCTCCTGCTGAGGGGGCAAAGAAGCCCCTCCTGCCTCTTTTCCCTCAGCATATTTCCCTGACTAGATCTGGCTGAAAAACGTTGTCTTGTCGTGGCTAGTTTACCACAGCATACTTGCAGCAGTAACAAGGAATGTGGAAGACGACTGGGTCTATTCCATTTGGTAGCTGTGCTGATCTCTATCTACATCAGCCTATCACAAAGCCATGCCCTTAGGAACAACTTGACACCTGCAACCCAAGTGCCAATATCGCTCCATCTCCAGGCCATAGATTTCAACTCCAAATGGTGAACAGCACTGAGTGAGTGCAAACCTGCTTTCATTCAGGTTCCCCCGTCTGCTTCCCTTCCCTCAGCTCAGTCGGGAGAGGTTCAAGCCAAATTCCTGCCTTTCTCTCGGCCGCCCACAGCCGGAGCTCACAAAGGGAAGCCCTCCAGCATATCCTCTTCTGGAGATGCAGAGAAGATAAACAATGTCATCAGCAGAGACAGGCTTGGGTTTGAAGTGCAGGAAGCCGAGTCCTCATCCAGCACCATCCCTCCAGTGGGCTGGCCTGTCTTCTCTGCTTTCCCTGAACTGCACAAGTTCTAAATGATACTGCAGCTACAGCACTGCCAGGACCACTTAATGCAAACCTGCAGCTTGAGAAACAACTATTTAGTGCATCATAACAAGTACCTGGTTCATAACTTGACACCCACTCCTACCCTTTCACCTTCCAACATCTTTTGAAGGCATTTTCCAAGAACAACTTACAGTGAACAGCTTCCAAGGCCAAACAGACGTTAGAATGCCCTAATTACACTGCAGCAGGTGACACACCTTTTCAAAGCTCTAAGGAAACAAAACACAAACCAAAACAAGCTTCTTCTCCCACTCTTCACAGAATGACATGAAGGCACAGAAGGATCCTGGCTGCCAGTGAGAAAGCCAGTTTCCAAAGCCATTTCCCCACTTGCCATCTCCAGGTGTGACTGGGAAGGAGGATCCGTTTCATAAAAGACGGCCATGAAAAAACCTCTCTGCCCACCACCCTATCCCATCAGGAGCAAAGGCTTTGCTCTAGCTCAGATGAGAGCCTTTGTGCTGGCAGGCTAGGGGATATTCTGGGCAGCTGGACAACACCACATTCCTTTCCCTGTGAAACTTGTATGAAATGCTGTGTCTTAGACAGACACTTACTAGTGTTTAAACTGACACTTTCCCAAAGAGAAAAAAACCCCACATTTAATCAATATTCCCAACTGGCTCATGTGCTCGTATCTACAATGCAAGGAGAAGAGAAACACTAAGAGGTGCAAGGAGAGGGAAAGGAGTTTTTTCAGATTGAATGAGACACATGAGAGAGGAATGACAAAATGGTCAGCAAGTGCCTTCCAAAATCACACAGCTGTACAGGAGCTTTTTGTATCAAAGAAGAGATTTTATAGCAAGCCAGAAAATAAGCTGCTGTCTCCAAAGGAGTACAAGGTATGGTGTGAAGAAAAAGGAAAAGGGAAGCTCAATCTGCTCGAGCAGCTGTAATGCTTTGACTGGAACCAGATGATCAGCTATAAAACACATTAGCTGGATGTATAGGGTAAGTACGAACAGAGGGATCCTGCATTTTTGTCTCCACCACCTGCAGTTCTGGCAAGAGGCTTCCTGGTACTTGGACATGGAGGACAATTGGAATTTCTTAGATGCAGGCACGACCAAGGAGGTCTTGCCAAATTGCACTCTCTGTGGCCACAGAATAGAAGAGTTCCTTTGACACTCCAGAAGACAGACTTGCCAGTATC
Source organism: Cyanoderma ruficeps (assembly GCA_008694505.1). Lineage (NCBI taxonomy): Eukaryota > Metazoa > Chordata > Aves > Passeriformes > Timaliidae > Cyanoderma > Cyanoderma ruficeps. The sequence continues at coordinate 628,706 of VZDJ01000041.1, forward strand.
TTAACAATTAGACTTTTGCAAAGATAACAAAAATATCCACAGTGTATTAGACACAAAATCAGTTATAAACTAGTGCAGACCCCCACATTTCGAAGTATACGAAGACCAACTGACAGAGATATAAAGAAGCAGCTTGTCTCTTAGGATCATTGCTCAAAATTACCCACACTGGAATAGTTCTTCACTTTCCATGGACACTTGGTGTCAGCCCTGGCCTCACAGCCAGCTCCAGTGCCCAAGACAGAGTATCGAACTGAATGGGTCAGTGGGCCCAACAATAGGGCAGTGTCCCTGGCACTTTACCATGGGCATAAAGCACACCACACAGCAACACATGAACCATGACAGCCCACACAATGATGATCCAAGCAAGACGCCACAGTAAGAGGCTTGGAAGAACCACTGACAGTAAACGTGGTCTATCCAGCCAACACCTCACTCAGTTCATCCATCATTCATGTTTATCTTATGCAACCAATATAATGAAAAATCCATTTCTGTGGTATTTCACACTGAAGTTTGTGCTACCCCACTTCATCAGCCTGCAGCCTAGGTATCAGATGCATAATAGTCCTAGGAGAAACAGGAATAACCTGAAAATATCAGGAAAGTAGATGCTCCTCCCCAATAAGGATTAAAGTACAAGTATTCTCCGGGGCAGAAATGTGGCTTACAACAAAAAGTCAGGGGAGGGGACTAAGAAGGAGGATTGAAATAGAAGGCTACGTTTAACATAAAGCTCTTCTAGGGGAAGACACTTCTGCTGTGCAAAACCCACTATGGCTCAAATTTACCTGAATGGCCCAACCATGGGGTCTGATCAACTAAAAGTGTATGTTCCACTGCTGAGGGACAGGCCAGACAGGCAAAGGCAGGTAAAATAGAGGGCCTCTGTGAGGTCTCTGTGACCTCCTTTCTCCCAAGCTGGAAGTCATTGCTCCTAAAAGGTAATGAAAAATTGAGAAGTTTGGAGGGGGGGAAGATCAGATTCTATATTTGAGATTCTGGGAGCTGAAAGGGAATAAAAAGCTGGTTGAAGCCTAGTTCTGCTAAAAAACCCTATGTGCAGACAAAGAAACAATGCTCATTTTACATTAGAAACCAGGAAATGAGGTGGAGGGAGAATGCAAGACAGCATTGTGTTTCTGCATTAGGGTTTTTAAGTACACTGCAGGATTTCTGTCTCAGAGTACTCATTGAGTTACATCAGACTGTAATGGCCTGTTGATTTTGAGAGATTATAGCATCACTGCTGATGTGGGGGGAGAAGAGATGGAAGGAGAGAGAAGATGCAATGCATCAGCCAGAGGGCACACACATTTCAGATGATTACCCCTACACTCCTGTGCAAGAAAGACATGGCAGATTCACAGCAGGACTACGACCAGGAGCAGACCATGCATGGGACCCTGTTAGTAATCAGCACAGCCACAGCAGGTGGGTTTTTGCCCCTCTGGGGCAGCAGATGCCAAAAGCAACATTTCTGCAGGGGAGTCCCATCCAGGGCTGGCAGGACCAGAGCCACAGGGCATGGCACGGCAAGCATAATGGAGGTGAATCCCATGTTCAAGGTGTTCAAGGTGTGCAACGTGTTCCTGAGATGGCTTCAATCTCACTCTGCCAGGCTGACAACTTTGCTTGTCTGCCTATTTCTCTCTCCTGTATTTCACAGAAAGATGGTATCCTTTCCTTTTCCTTTCTTTGCTCCCGGGCACAAGCAATCAAGAACAAAGGATGAAAGAAAAACGCAGGGGGGGAAGGGGGGGAGTGAGGCGGGGGAGGGACATTTGAGAGTTAGGGAGCAATCTTTAGCAGAGAGAAGATAATTTAAAAAAAAAAGGCAAAAAGAGATGCAGAGGCTTGGAAAAAAGCCCACAATATGCAAATGAGGTAGAACAAAAATCAGAGCTGGGAAAAAATAAAATATAATCACACTACATCAACCTATGTCTCCATAAGCTCTGCATCTCTCAGACAAGGAGATGCCATTGGGATGAGGGGTTCCCAAACCCTTCTACCACCCTCCACCTCCAGCAGACACCCGTGGTTCACTGCAGGTAGGCAATCTACCCTCTGGGGCATGGCAAAGGAAGAGAGGAGGGAAGAATAAAGCAATTCTGGAGCAGTGAAAATCCTTGTTTTCGCTCTGAGTTAGGGAGCTGTGGGGCAAACAGAACTAGCCAGGTGCTTCTAACACAACGTCTATCAAGCACTCTGATTTCAAGCTTCACAGGAGGAGTCCCTCAGCAGCTGCTTTAATCTACTGCAGCGGTTTTCCTCCACAGCAGGCTGCATTCCCCTTGTGCCTCCACTCTTCCACTAGGACAGAAGTCCCACAGAAGCAGAGACCTCCACCTCAGCTGGCAGGTTGCCTCACAGACTGAACGACCTCAGGCCATACCACAACCTAAGGAAGATCAGGCTTGATCTGGAGCTTTCCAAAGAGCATCCAGCTGCACAAGGAAAAGCAGGATTTTGCTCCTGCAGATGACATACTATTCTTGATGTAGAGCCTTCATACTGGGCTGTCAGTGTGTCAGAGGTGGATGTCAGCAAAGGTGACTTCTTCCCTCCAGACCATGGAGTAAATAACTCATCCATCAGTTTGTTCATTAGCGACACTGTAGCTGGTGGTGTTGCAACACACCATAGTGCAGTTACTCTCCTACTCATCATTTATTTCTTCTCCTTCCAAGGTATGGCAACACATCCATGCATGCTCCTCAGCTGGGAACGGTGAAAGCTGTAAAAGGGAACTAGGAAGCAGTAGGATTACTGGCTTTTAGACAAAGTCTGGGGCTGACTCACCTGAAATACTACCTTTTAGCACCAGGAGTGCCCTCCTTTCATATAAACAGCAGCTCCTGCGTTCCAGCTTTGTTCTCCCATCCACATTTCTATTTGTACCATTATTTGTTTGTCCAGTTCTGCCTGTGAACACCTGAAGCTAGGGACTACAGGCTATGGGTTGGTCCTAACAAAATATTTTTTAAAACTCTATCAATATCAGAAACATGGTATTACTTTCACTTGTTACCAAGGAGCATCACTTAGTAAGTGCTAACTGCCTAGAAGTACAAGTCACAGTTGTGTTGCAAAGGTTACTTAAAAAGCAATTTCAAGAAGCTAACAAATTCCACATCAAAGTTGTCTAAGCTCTGGTGGCACATCTGAAAGCAAAAGCTAAGCCTTGCACCATATTTTATGAAGGACTATGGCTATCAAATAAAGCACACACGGGAAGCTGTGCTGATATTGAGGGCAGTCAGATGTCTAAGGGGAAAACAGCAAGAGAACAAAAACACAGCAGTGAGAGGACAGGAAGAAGAGAACTGTAAGTTTTAGCAGAGATTTCTCCCATGAAGATTGGTAATTCCAATCACCTGCAAAGGTCACTCGCACCTCCTGAAATCAGAACAGCTGCAGGCACTGGCTGTATTTCTCAGGAGCCCCCTTGCTCCCAAGTGTGACTTCTACACCCCAGAGACCCACAGGGAGGCAGAGTGAGAAGATGTATGATGTCTCAGTTCACATCTTAGCCAGGTTTGTGTCCCCATCAGTGAGAACTGCCACCACAACTGACACTAATTGGTTCTCTTGTCATGCTGCAGAGGTGACACAGACCACATGCATACAGACAGGAGGCCTCCCTCCCCCTGGTCCCCTCAGGTCACTGCTAGGTACCCTGGCAGAACAGTGTGCATCCATAGCTGGTGTTGCCATGATGTGTGATGCCTGTCTGGTGAATAAAGAGCATCACTATCTGGAGCTGTTGAGCCTGCGTCACTCACTGCAAGAAGCGGGGGTGGGGTGGGGGTGGGGGGGGAGGAAGACAACTACCAGCTTAAACCAGATTTTACTGGTAGGAGCATCACCAGAATCCAGGCTCTCAGGAACTTTACAAGGGATCCTGAAACATTACGAGCTGCAGTTGCAGCCCCCATATCCTCTGTCAGCCTGGAAAAACACCAATTAGCACATGTGTGCATTAGCGCATGCATGTGTTTGCATGAGCCTGCAGTGCAAACATACACAATAAACAGTACCAAGAAGAAAGAGATTGTTGTTTGAAGCTCAAAGAATCTATTTGTAAAAATCTGTGTGCAACTGAGAATGAAAAGAAGGCAAAAATTACTTTCATCTTTCTGTGAGGCAGAGGGGGCAGGGAATTATGCATACACATCCCCCAAGCAATGCCCAGGAAGAATTATGCTGCTTGTGATAAATGCACTTTTCTGGTTCTGTGAAAAATCTGACATAATGAAAGTACCTTGAATGCAATTACTGGCATTTGTTTAGCATGGCAGGGCATTGCACTGCCACTGGGCTTGCTCCTCTCTGCTCCCAATTAGCATGCCAAGTCCTCCAGTCATACACATGGACTCACGGGTCAGGGATTGGTGTGGAGGAGCAGCAAACAGCTACCTGCCCACCAATGAGGGAACACGTGATGTGCTGGAAAGCTCCAGCTTCCTTCATTTTACATCCTCCCATCCCTATCATACTCTTTTCCTCCACTCCTCCAGGGTCTCTGGAGGCAGTGATAAAAACCACAAGCTCTCCCCCTCCTCTCTCAGATGGTCTCATTCACAGCTCATGGCAGACCCAGTTTTCTCTAGGGACTCACTAATGAAGACGGCCAACGTTAATCTCTTTCCCCCTCTCTGACGGGTCGATTTATAGTTCCACGGAGAGTCCTGGATTGCAGCCAGAGGGCTTGACACATTCTTCTTGTTCCAAGACAAAAGGGGAGGAGGGAAGACAGGCTTGCACACACATGCTGAAGACACACACACACATTTGTGATTTGGATTCAGCTGGAAGATGCAGCTGGAAAACCTGTTTACCTGTTCCAAAATGGAAGCTGAAGGGAACAGTAGCCAACAGTGTCTTTGTATATATGTCTACATTCCAAACATCTTTGTGTTTCCATAGCAGCTCTTCCAGCCCAAAGACCCCAAACCACAGGGACCACTCCCTCATCACCAGGAAGAAATAAAGCATCAGTTGTGTGCCAGCAGCATTACCTGTGACTCATTAAGAGAGGAAGCAAATGATAACTTCTCCAGGACAAACGGCAGAGGGAGGGAAAGGGGAAATTTTAGACAGGCAGAAAATAATGAACTGGAATTTGGCCAGAACACTGAGGTTACTGTCCCCTCATCTTGTGAGAAGTGCAGTGGGATCTTTAACAATCGATTGATCAAGACCTCGACTCTACCTCTCATCCATAAGTTCCAGTACTACTTGCAGCTTCTTCAAGAGCAATGCTGGTGCATGGGCTCAGCTGCGGCTCAGAGAGAAATGCACCCCTCTGGTACCCCCACCTGCTTTGCTACAGCACTGCAAGGCTCTGCCTCTACTGGAACTCCTCAGACCTGTCACTCCCACAGCTGCACCTTCAAATGAATAGGAGAGGAGAGACTTGGGTACTTTTTTACAACTGAGCTATGGGGGAGCATCCCTTCCTTTCCCCATGTGGCAGTCTCTGCCGTAGCCTTGTTGGAACCCCTAACTTGGTGCTGTTTGTTCAGCTCAGGTCCCCGTGCACTCAGCAGACTGGAGCACACTGACAGCACAGCTCTGCTAATAGGGTCAGTCAGTGAGCTACTGCCGCAGAGCCGCAGGGGACCATAAACACTGGCTTTATTCCTGTAAGACCTATACATTACATCCTTGCCCCCACCCCCTCAGGAACCAAGTGGTGGATTTAAAAAGAGCACTGTCAACTCACTTAGGCCCATTATTTTGCACTAGAAGAAATGGCCTTTACAAAGCTCAGTAGAAGCACCCTCTCATTCCATCTTTAAGTAATCTTGAAGGTTTCAATTGCAGGGCTGTAAACCACAATGCAAAAAAGTACAAATAGATCAGATATGAGACTGCCCAGACACAGAGCTCCCCTTGCCAAGCTGACTGCAGAGCAAAATCAGAAATGAACACTGCACGTAATTATAGTATTTTACATTTCCACTGCACTTTCCATACTGAACAATCCCCAAATGCACACGCATGTGCATATGTGTGCATACAGAGAGGTAGGACATTGGGAAAATTCATTTACTTGTGAAAAAAACAAAGAAATTGTCATCCAGTGCTAACATCTTGTACTGAACTAAAGCCTTCATTAATACACAGACATGCTCATAGAAAATCATTATAACGGGAAACAAGACTAAGCCAAGCCACAGCAATCTGCAGATAAGCAGCTCCAGCACTTCTGCTGCTGCGCAGTGTTTCCCACAAAACAGATTAGAAACTGATCTTTTATTAGCTCTCGCCCTCTTGTTTCCCAGTAAAGCCCAAGGTGCCAATTCCATCTTGCTACCACAGTGCAGGGGCAGCTCTGCAGCTTTTGATTCACAGTCTTCCCTTCTCCCTCTGTCAAGTGCTTTGCAGTCTGTAAGCAGGCACATCCCCCAGGCCTGTCGGCTGCAACAGCCCCATTTTGGACACAGCAGAGCATCTGAAGAGGGGAACCAAGGTCAGGGACAGTGCCCAAACCACAGTGCTCCTCTTTCCGTCCTGACAGAAGAGCCCGTACCAGGAGCAAAGGCCTACTCTCTACTTTGTGCCACCCAAGATGCTCTGAGCAAGGATGAAAAGAGCCAGGAAAGAACACTGGAAGATAAGCAGAAGCAGAGACCTGACGCTCTAGGAGAAACCTTTGACTTTCTCAGGAGGCTAAGAGGCAAGGGAGAGAAGAGCAGGCGCTAGCTCATATCTCAGCCTGGGTCACTCCTTTCTCCTTCCTATGTGTCTGTGGCAGTTCAGTCTCGTCTTCTACATATTAAATATCTCACAGTAGTTTTAAACTCCCCTCAGAGCACACAAGCGTTTCAATGCTGGTATGTGTCCAAGCACGTGAAGAATGGGGGTAGAAGTTCAAGAGGAGATAGAGAAGGAAGAAGCTCTGAAGCACTACAAAAATGAACCAATAGGTCAGAAGCAGGGAAGGAAACAGTCTGAGGTTATGAAATGATATAACATTGGCTTGAGAAAGCTGGGGTTTTTTTTTTTTAATGAAAAATAGGAATCACACCAACAAAACTTGTAAACAAGTGTAGTACACAACTGTTCAGGGAAAAGCCTTAGCCTTTACACTAGCATGAGGCCAATATCTGCTTTTGATGCCCCTCAGAAGAATCTGTTCATGCAGCAACATGCTGTAGTAATATCTAAAGCTCATTGAATGACTGGCCCATGCTCCTCTTGGCAGATATTCTGGGGAAGAAAGATGTTTTGTCAAGGACACTGCAACAACACCCACCCGTATACTGTATGAAATTCCATTCCATACAGTATAGAATTGCTGTCATCCAGAAAAGACTCCAGTTTTTAATAAGATCACATCTGAAAGAGCCCCACCTAGTAAGCTGCATGGAGGTCAATTTACTGACCTCAGCACATGAAGTTGTGGTTGCAGGGTGTGTAGGTAATTCATACCTGATGCTCAAGGCCATCCCCTCTGGCTAAAAATGGGAGATCAATGTGATTTCTTTAATGTAATTTAATTTACTAATCCAGTACTTTATTCAGGAATGCAAGGAAGAGCCTGCTTAAAACAAGATTTTTATTTTGACAATGTCACTTTAACAACAAATAGCTGGCTGCTCAGTTCCCTTAGCAGGAGACAGCAGGTGCTCAGCTGGTTGATTTAGCAGCAGCCACAACTGCCACCACGAGCTGCTGGGTGCAGTTCACGGGCTGCAATTCCCCCAACACAGATTCCTAAAGAGGGGGAAGGGCTAAGGAAGCCAGAGGAAAGGCAAGGGGGTGAGCTTGGGATGAAGTGTTACTGAATTAATGAACAACCCTCACTGCCACTTCCCTGGGACATCCTCACTGGGCTGATGGGCACCTACATCAGCTGCCTTCCCCCAGCCTTGTCTGCACACCTTCCTGCATAAGGGAATTAAACTCCTTTCACACCTCCTTCCCACTCAGGAATAACATGCCCACTTTTTACATGCAGGCAACACCAGCAAGATACTCTGTGATCTTTTGAGACTTTCCCCGATGGCCTCATTTTATTGAAACCAGTGTCCTCAGTATAAAAACTAGAAAGCAGGAAGACCATGTTGTACAGAATTGTACCTACAGAAAATTTGGGCTATGGAAATGCATCTTAGAAGAGGGTATGGTACAGTTAGAAGCCTGTGGCAGAGATAACATTAGCAATAATCTTTAAAATTAAAAATAGACATGTGCGTGTGACTTTGTGATTTGGGTTTTGTTGCAGTTTGGCAACTGTATTTTTAAAATCATGCAGCATAAAAAGACAAAAATTTTGGCCATTTCCTTTACCTCACCCATACTATCCATCCAGCAATGAAAGCTTTTCTAGACTGAAAGACTGTGAGAATCAGTGGGTCAACAAATTTTTAACTCCTAAACAGTGAGAAACTGAAAGCTGGGTTGGTAAAAGGGAATGGGATTTTACTCAGCTCACAACAAATTCTGGGTGGTCTTCACTTGTTTTTGCTACTGTCTATACCAAGACTTGTATTTATTGAGATATCTTAAACTGCATAAAGGCAAAATTCTCTTATCTACAATTAAAGTATTAGAGCTCACAGAAACATCCATTATACATCAGTAACAGGTCTCTAAGGCCTCCAAAAAATTAAAACATAGAGCACATGTTACTCTTTATTGCAGCCTTAGATATATCAGGTTTGATGACAGTGTCATTTTTTAAATCCATTGTGACGGGGTGAATGGGGAAGATAAATTGGTACAAGCCTAGTTTAGAACATTCTCTTTGGGTCACCTGTAAAACTAAACTAGAGCTAACACTAGAAAGCACGCTCAAGGAGAGAAACAAAATCCTTCCATTTTTTAAATAAGCATACTATCAGTGGGAGAGGTTTGAATAAAAATAATAAAATATGAGTTTATTAGCCAACTATTATTGTTGGCTACTCAAGCAAAGAAGGACTTCAACCATTTGGAATTTACAGGACTGGGAGCCTGGCGGGTATTTAGTTTTTATTTTGTGCCAATTTGCATTCACTCATGCTCCTGGGTAAGTGATGATGCTGTCAGCAACTTCAGACCAGCTGGAAAAGTGGGTTAAGAAAGCAGTGGACACTTATCAAAAACAAGCTCTTGCCTGCAGAGGGGCACACAGGAGAGGTAAGCTAAAGCACTTTAAGCAGATGGGTAAAATTACATAAAACACCTGTATGGACAGATTTATACAGAATGCAAATGTATCCCTGATTTGTCTGCTTCATTACCAAACCTATTTTTCCCAAATCAGCTGAAAGTTAATTTCAGTCTAAATAAGGGTATGGTCAGATCAGCCAAGCAATTGGGTCAGGATTGTCCTTTCAGACAGATATCAGTAACTCACCATATGTACTTCCAGTCTTCTGCAACACAAAGAAACTTACAGTATCTTCAGAGAAATCTCCCACAAACTGTTTTTGTGAGACTTAAAAATCAGAGGGGCCAGTTTGGCTGGGAGTCAGCAACCTGGTATGTTGGCAGGGGCAGGCTACAAAGGATATCCCAAGAGTTGAGAGTCTAGCATTATTTCTTGGCTCCAAAATTAAATAGACATCCAATTCTTAATTTTCCCCCAAAAATACAGCTTTGACCTGTAGGGATGCTGCCTTGGGAACACCCAGAGAAACTGCCACCAAGAAGAGGCATATCTGCTGTGGGACATTTTCCAGCCACTCAGAAAAAAGAAGCCAGGTGTGAGCTGTTGCCAATTCACAGACCCTACTCCAGGACTGGGCAGTGACTCAAGAAAATTAATTCCTGACATCCTTCCAGCAGTGACCCCAACCATGCACCTGCCTCAAGAGATGCTTTTATGGCTTTGATAAGAGATGCCTCATGTGCACTGGCTTCCTTACTCGGACAAGGGCCCACCAAGCCACCTGCGTTCAACACTGGATGGACAGATCTCCTGTAAGCAGACATTGAGAGATGAGCTTGTCACTGAATAGAGATATAGAACTGATACAGTAGCTGTTTCTTGAGGAACAACAAGCTGCTGGCAGCAGAGAAAACCCTAGTTTGCTGTCTACCTGATTTTCAGTCCTTCCTGACCTAGGTATCACCCATCACCCTTGACTGGAATTTTGTAAGAATGAAAACACAAGGACAGAGATGACACTGCTGTCCCAACCCTTCTGCACCAGGACATGGCTGGGTGTGGACTCAATCCGTTGACCATACCAAAACCCTTCCAGCCCATCTCCCAGTGTGTCACAAGCGCCACTCTCTCAGGGCAGTTCCATCTAATCAGCACACACCAAGTGCCAGCCCTCTTGGCGCTCTCCCCCTCTCATCAGAGCTATCCAGCAGTAATGTTTCACAGCAGCTCTCGCTCTCCTCACAGCCCCATCAAGCACATCTCTGCTCTGACCTACCACCCCAGGCACCTGGCTCCTGACCCCCAGAACCCACAGCTGCCCAAGCCTGACTGCCCCTCAATCCCAGCAGTGCTCTGGCTGCCTTTGGAACAGGAAAGCAGCAAAACCCCTCATCACCCCAGGCAGCCAGCTCGGACCACCAGCCTCATCCTCCCTGCAGCTTAACTAGCATATTAAGGTTGGAAGGGGAAAATGCCCAGCACCCACCCTGCATCCCTGCCAGCCCCCTCCCTTCCCCAGCTTGCCACCATAGCGTAAGCCCTTTTGTTCTGCAAAAATATTTCTCTGCAAAAATACAGCAATTATTTCAGAAAAATCTCTCCCCTCATCACTGTTTAGAAATACCATAGTCTGAGACAGGTGATGATTGCAGACAGTGGAATATTCCAGAAAAAAAGGAAGATCTGGGGAGGGGACAAGGTATCTGGGATCCAATCTTTCTTTCCCTGCCAATCCCCTCTGTCTCTAGGAGATTTCATTTCTATCAACAAGATTTCTGTGAATTTTTCACTCAATCCTCCCTCTCTCCCATTTCAACTCCCAGCTGAGCTCAAAGGTGCACAAGAATAACGTGCTGCCACCATTTTCTCGCAGTCTGGACAAATAAGTCCTCAGCTAGCCACATGGAAGCCATTAAAAATATATTAACATACCCAGCAGGGTCTGTCACTTTTTCTTTTCCTCTTCCACCCCCCCCCCCCCTNCTTTCTTCTTAAACACAGAGAAGGAAGAAATCTTGCCACAGTAACAAGAGGTTTTCATCAAGTCTCATTACCTCAAGCACAGCCACACACCACAGCCCCCACAGAGAACAGCCTTCAGTTCCCGCTGTCATTAAAGGAACGAAGATCTTAAACAAAAATTAAACCCTGGACAGCATGAAGTTGAGAGCATCTGAATGGACCAGGCAGGGAAAGGTATGAGAAAGCCAAGGGGAAGAGCAGGAGCATAGCCACCAGACAGGGCTCCACTCTAGCAGCTCGGGAGGGATGGAGCAGGTTAAATGTGTCCCACAGAGAAGGGCAGAGAGATGCATTTTCAACGTTTTGAGCCAGCATCAAGGTATGCTGTGTTTCCCACACTTAGTGGCACAGCAACATCCTGGAACATTAATAAGGCTCAGGGTGAAACCAGCCCAGCAATCATTATAAAAAAAAGCACAAAGCTTTGTCTCAGTCTGTGATGTTCCACAAAAGGATGATTTTGCACACTTTGACACAGGTCCATTTTTACTCCAGGGAGTCCTCATCCCTTCCAAACAGCATTGTGTCCCATGCATACTGGAGCTGCTGCACAGCACATCTTAACCTGCAGCAGCTGCTCGAAGCCTGAAGAAGGTGGCCACTGGTGTTTAAAAGCTCAGGAGGAGGGTTTGAAAAGCCGAGGCAGCAATTCTACATTTAAACAAGGGATTTCTATACCAGGGTGTGTTAGTCAAAGAGCTATCAAGTCAAAGTGCTTTTAAACTGTAGTTTTTCAAGTATTTCTTTGAGCAAATCGCTGGGTTAAGCAGCTTTCCTCTCCACCTTGGCTACTTTAATCCAGATCAATTCCCTGATCCAGTTCCCAGAACGTTCAGCTGCACTGTCACAGCTGAACAACTAGCTCAGAAGCAGCAGCAGGAACTGCTGAAAACACCCTCGGATTCAACATGCATGACACTTTGTCCCAGGGGAGCAAGACACTGCATGCATACCCCATGAAAACAAAGGGAAGAGGGATACTTCATACATGGTTAACAGGGAAGAGATGAGCTGAGTCAAAGAGGACACAAACTAACCAAAAATCTGGTGACAGTGTGTGTGGCCATGTTTTATGCACCTCTAGACAAGACAGAAGTTTTATTTCTGCCATGGGAATGGAGAAAAGCAAAAAGCTCTCGCTTGTGAAGTGGGCAGTAGAGTCAGGAAAGGCAGAGCTTGCAGAAGAACCAACAATGACAAAGCACCAATGAAAAGTGGACAAAGACCTCTGAGGATCAAGGAGAGGATAGGAGCCCACAGCTGCTGAGGAGTAAGAACTGTGTGGGAATACCAGAGGAATAACTCACTGGCAGAGCAGTGAGGAGCAGAAGGCAGCCATGACATGTACTGGAGGACACAGAGGGAGGATGAAGATATAGAGGGTCCACATTGGGCACAGAGGAGATGATCAGGAGAAACATTAAGAAAACTACTTCACATCTCTGGTGTCATAGCCATTCTGGTTATGAACAGTTTGATGGGTCATTATCCAAACAGTTCATACGCCCCCTGGATCTGGAGTAATTACATCTATTCTTTAAACAGACATCACATAACAAGGTCTACCAAAATTATAGAAACAGATAGGAGAGTACTGACTGTACTAGAAAGTGACTAGAAAATAGTGTCAATTCCATAACAATACAATGCAACTCAAAAATACATTTGCCTCTGCAGCACTGAAATGTGCTCTACTCATCCCACCTTGGAAAGGGAATGCAAGAAAATGAGGAGGTTCAGCAACAAAAAAAAAGAAACCTGAAAAGTATCAAATGTTTTCATGAAGTCCACATATGCAAAACAACGGCCATGCGCTGTGAACGGAAGCCTTCTAGTGTCTCTATACCATAGTGCATACCAGAGCTGTGACACTAGGTGCATGCTGTTCTCCCCAGGAAACCTGTCCTTCTGCTCACAGGCAGCCGCTACAACCTGGCCTAACTGCCACCAGCCTTGGAAGAGTCATTCCTTGAGGAGCTAGCAAGGCAGACTCTTCACCCATACCTGCCAAATTGGATACACTGCATTCAGAGTCTATATTGCTGAGTCTCATGGTTGGTATTTCCACAGTGTCACAGACGAGCAGCTTGGCTCGGCTGCTCTTCCTTGCTGCTTCAACATAGACAGCACAAACTCTGTCATGTAAAAGAAATCAAAAGCCCTGCTTTGAACTGACTGCAGGAATATACTGGAGTCTTACCCACACTTTCAGATTTGACAGCAACACAATTAGGTCATGGGATAACTGTAATGTAACAGCTTGGACTTGGCTGTATCCAAGGTAGAGACATACACATAAATGCTGTTTCAGAGTCTATTTCCTTACTTGCCAGCAGCCTGGATTCTTGAAAACCGATTCAGATGACGAGTCTGTCTCGGATCACAGGTCAGGCCCATGGTGTAGGGCCCTCCCAGATCTCAGCTTCTGCAACAGCCTCCAACAGCAGTGCTAAGGACAGTGGAGTCTGAGCCAAGGTACAGCTGCGTACAGTTGCCTACAGCTGAAACAGGCCTATAACAAATGTCAGAGGAGAAGGAGGAGCAAGCTCTAGGCAGCACGCACAAGGAAGGCACTGGTATTGATGCAGGCTAAGATCATCCCAGGGACCAGCAGTCTGACACCCATGATTAAGGCCCAATCAAGAAATGTTTCCTGACAGAAAAGTCTATTAGGCTGTGGAACAACCTCCCACAGGAAGTGGAAGAATCCTCATCCCACTTCTGTGTAAGGAGTGATAGGACAGGGAGTAGGGAATCAAGTCCTAAGACTGGTGAAACTGCCTGACAGGGAAAGTCTCCTAAGATGCCTCAGGAGTAACACAAACTTGAAGCATTTCCTCTGCCCCTCCTGCAAAACATCTCCTCCCCAGTTCTGCTCACACTGCTGCTTGGAAGACAGCACCATGGACTAGATCACTGTAAGCTGGGTCATTTCAGATATTTGGAGGAATAGGGCTTCTAACCCACAGCAGGTAACTAATGTATGCTATACCATGGTCCTGACAATGACTGCACTCCCAAAACCTATGGGATGATGGTGGCACAGAACAGGAATGAGAGGTGAGGAAATAAGAATTTCTTAGGCCTTGCTACAAGCATCTTTATATTAACTCTGTGTGCATTAAATAAGGCAAAGAAAGGAAGTGGATGATGCAACTAGGATGGAGGGTGTTTACTAAACTATGATTGAGTATGGTCAGACCTGTGTAATAGAATATGGCCTAACATATATGGAGATTATCTTAGTTTACAGCTGACAGTGTCCCTGTTGATAATATATACAGCATCAAGTAAGTTTCTGACACACTGGACTGGCACTAACTTAAATGTTTGAGGTCTGAAAGACTGTTTCAGTTTATATTTTATTTAACATTTAATTGCACCCCTTACATATTTCCCATTTTTCTGAATGCAAAAAGATCAGCTTGGTTTTGACCTGTGCAGATTGATAGGAATGCTTACTTTGTCATATTTAAAGCTAACAGATGCCTATCTCCTATTTGGTTTTGGATTTAGTTGTCACTGTTGTTATGGTTTTTGAAGGTTTTTTTTTTCTTTGGGGATGTGGGGAAAAGAGGTGTTGAGGGTTCAAAAATTAATGTTTCACAAAGTTCAGAATTAATGTCTCAACTTGTAACACACTTCCCCTCTCCCACAACACTGGTTGCAGAAGCTACTCATGGCTGGCACCACTCATGAAGCTCCATATGGTTCTGCTTCTCCCCACTTTTCCTCAGCCTAACAAACTTTGGCATTGCTCCGATTTTCCTGGTCCTGAGGAAACAGGAGAGATTTCCAGTAATTCCAGTTTCTCCTTCATTTGCTTTTACAAAGCTCCCATGGTGCCATCTGTGAAAAACCTATCCCAATGGCAAAGCTTAAAGGTAAACTTGTCTGAACATCATTGGTAGTGTAGAGTTTTTCATACTGCATTCAATATTGGTAACAATTACTTACATTATAGTTGAAGGACTTCAGTAACATCAAAGCACCTCGAGCTCAGCACAACTTACACATACAGCAACAAATGTCGGTGCCTGACTAACAGGCTAGTAAAGTTTCTTAAGGTAGAAAGGCTTCAAAACAGATCATCATTTTAAAGCACCTATGAGTTGACAACAGTTTGTACAATTATCACAAACCACTCAAAAAAAGCTTCCAGTACACCTGGGAAGTGACCATGTACACAATAAGTACCCTGTATGCACCATAACTCAGCAAGTGCTTTTTGCAGCTCCCTTCTACAGTCAGTCATGAAGGATATAGATCATTACAGCCTCCAGCTATAGAGCTTTAGCTCAGAGAGTAGCAGCTCACACTTTTAGCGATGGAGATCCCCAGTTCAATCTGCTGCATGTCAGCCAAGAGGGCAGCTGTCATATAATTACAGCCACAACTTGGCATGTGAAAAAGTAGGGAGAGTGAACAGAGATCTTATTATAGAATTCTAGTTGCAACCTGCTGAACAGCTCCCTATTTAAAGTAACTTCTTGTAAAGAGGAGGGAGAGAGGGCCAAAAAAAAAAAAAAGGGAAAAAGAAGAAAGAGAATCCTCCAACTCAGCTTCCCAATTCCCTCTGTTTTGTGGAACAAACAGCGCTGCTTTGCACTCTTTTGTTACAAATGCACATGTACACTAGATGATGTACACAAGTGCAGAGCCAGGAGTAAGGCTCCTGGCTTATCAGTCCAAAAAAGAGAAAAAGGGAAAAAAAAAATTCTCACTGCTGCAACCGAGGCATCTGAAGTCCAATAAAGCATCATATTTCTTCCTGAACTATAGCCATCCCGTAACAGCCAACCCACTTAGTTATTCAATTTAAATATTAAAATTTAAGATCAAGAAATTTCAAGTCAGTTACATCCTGTTTTCTTCAAGCTGTACATACAAGCTCTTACAAAGATTTAACAGAACAGGGAACCCAGAAAAAGAGCACGTTTGAAATACAAAGGTACAAAGTATAGTGAAAAATTCACTCTCAAATTAAAAGTTCTTTTAGTGAGTGCAACATAAAACAACAAGACCAAATTTCTTCATATCTATCCATCTTTCTGCAGATCCTTCTGCACACAGTCATTTTTGAGCCAAATATTCTTCCAAGCCAAGACAGTCAAAAACTAAATTTGAAACAACGTAACCAAGTTTTAAAGAAACATCAGCTTTCCTGAATAAACAATTCTAGAAATCTATTTCAAGCTTAAGATACAAATTCCTTGCCAAACATTCTTTTCTCCTCGACAGTTCCATCCATCCATGACTCAGCAGCACAAAACCTGTGGGTCCCCCACTGCCTGAGGTGAATCAACTATTTTGGACCAGGAGTAACAAATGGGAGCTAACTCTTCAACTCCCAGAAAACTACTTACCTGCTTGCTAAATACCACTTAAGTGGACCAATCTGACTCAAACTGTTCAGTACCTGCCTACAAGAACACAGGCTTGCTGAAACACCTCAACTAGTTAATGCATTCTGTATCACTGGCCCTACAAAGCTCCCTAAAAGACGCTGTCATGCTTCCAACAAGATTTGAAGAACTACCTGGTCTCCAGCCAAGCTGGAAGGTGTTCAGGTAATTGCTAATGCCAAGCACAAACCTGCCACAGTAAACACCATAACAGAATTCAGCAACACTTTCTATTTAAACCAGTTGAGTTCTCTGGTGACATTCTTTCATCAGCCTTGTTTCTGAAAACCCATTTTCATTTGGCACAGTCTTCTGCTTCTCCCTTCAAGCAAGACCTACTCAGGAAACACAAACTAGCTGACCATCTCCTTCCCTTTAGAAGAGGGTGAGGGAGAGAATCAAGGACATGAAGCCCAGTTTTGAAGAAAGTTAGATGCAGCTTCAGCAGCACAGATGCATTTGGGGTTGATTATGGACATGCAACAAAACCCTGTCTGGGCTCATCCCACAGGAGGAACCCAGAAAAAATTCACTTTCCACTCACCTCCTGCAACCAAGGAAAGCTCACAAACATCTGAGGCACTCTTGTCCAACAAAAGCAGTACACAACCCTATGCAGAGATGACTGAACAGAAACACCATTATGCTATTTTCTGGTATTATTTCTGTGAAATCAGCACTGCTAAAAGGTTCCTGATAGACATGCTTTGAAGACCCAAATCCTCTGCCTACCTTGACAACACATGCAGAGGGAACAGAAGCAAAACTCATACATACTATTCTCATCTCTTCCAGCCTGCCAAGGCTGAAATGACTGACAAGGGTCCAAAATGAGGAACACATACAGATTACTAACATTGCACTAGTAGTCTCACTGTTGCTGGAACAGTCTAAAGACTTAACAGAGGCAGCCTCTGCAAGGAAATACTACTTTACTTCAAAATCATTCATTCAGGAAACATACAGAGGAGAAAAGAATCACTCTGCAACACACTCTGTCAAACCCCATAGCTTTAAGACCCTTTATTTTTAAAGCAAAAGCATTTTTAACAAGAACAGGAAATTGATGTGAAGCATAAGAAGCTTCAGATTTCAAGTGAGCAACACTGGAACAGCATTACTTCCAGACACAAATCCCAACACACAGATCTTCTCATACCTGACCTGGAAAGTCCATCCTAGTTCTGAGAGCCAGGTAAGTTCTGTTTCTGCACCGTCTGCTCAAACAGCTAAGTGGCATAGCAGTGAGAAGATAATGGGGAGCCATGCTCTACCAATTGGAAGGGAGCCAAAAAACCACTTCAGTTTGCTTCTTGGATTGCAACCTGTGCTTTACACCCGTGTAAGTCTCCAGATTCACATTCCCACCAACCAAGCTTTTATTTCATCCCAGGTCTCATGCTGTACCTGCTGCCACAGTAGCCATGTGACCACAGGCAGTACACAGAGAGACACAGCTTCCTACTGATATATTCACCTCCTCTCCCCAGTTGCAAGGGGAACAGTTTATGCAGAAGTATTAGTCTGTTTTGCAATAATTTCAAGAACTAGGACAAATGACCTGAACTTTGATGTTTCTGAAAAAAACTTAAATTATTTTCATCTTTCTTAGCAATCAGAATAGATTTTCTTTTCATTTGAAACACAAAACCTCCCTCCCAAAATATCTGAAGTAGTTGCTGAAATGTTTTCTTTACCAAAGCCTGCAAAGTCTCAACATTATTAATAACATTTTGAATATAAAGAGGCACAACCTTGCTCCATACCAACAAAAAAATGCAGTCAAGTTTTCACACACAATGAAGCAATTAATTTTTAAACTAGTACTTGCTATTACAAGTTCTCCCATTTAAAAACCCAAAAAGGTTTCCAATAACTCTAGACACTAATGGAGACAAAGAAAAAACAGAGCCTACCCCCAGCTGGATGGCATTCCTCTCTTTGGGTGCAATGTAGTAACATTTGATTGATGCATCTGATCCATTCCAAAACTCCAGGCGTTGTTTTAATCATCAATGGGTAGAATCCTATTAATTTTCAGGGGGAAAAAAAAAGAAAAACAGAAAAACAGAGTAGAATATGGATACAGGACACAGAGCACCTCACATTTGTCTAGGAGATCGAGCTGATTTAGCTAGATCCGCAATAATCAACAGACTGAAGACTGAGTTGATGACAGAAACGCACATCTACCAGCACAAGCTCCCTTTTCCCTTCCACCCTCTTTCTCAGCTCAACCCAGTGTCTCAACACAGCCTGGAACATTAGTCCCATACCAAAGGAAATGAAATAGGAAGAAGGAAAGGAGTGGGAAGAGAAAATAGGGATAGCATGAAAAGCCCGTTGGCATGCAACCAAGAGCCTGCACAGGTCCTTGCTACAGCAGAAAACGGGTGATCAAGCATTTACAAGGAGACAGTGGCAGAAGAGATGTGAGAAGGTTCAAGCATCCCTGAGGTCAGGGGTAAGAAATGGCAGCAGAGCACAACAGTGAGCCCCAGCACACACGATCAGCCTTCAGCAGCAGCACCAGGTGACCTGCTGGCTTGGTGTCTGCCATGATAGGCATTTTCAGTATACCAATACTGATATTGTATGGTATGAGCAATGTCGTGTGTGAACCTTCCACATCAACTAAGGCTTCCCGGTCTGCCCATAAATTCATTTGGCTATCAGCCAAACCCAGATCCACCAATACTAATCACTTTTGCTCTGAAATAAGCCTCCACTTAGTCTTGCAACAGAACAGTCACTGATGTTTCATTTCAGTGCTGATGAGAACTTCAAGCCCTAAGGACCCACGCACATAGGAGGCGGCACAATTCTAAAGGAATTTACCCATTCCAGAAGCAGCCAGGTGAGCATCTGACCCTTCCAGCTGGCCAGCCAACACATCAGACCAGCCCCCATCCCATTCAATCAAACCTGACACCTTCCCACTAGAAGTGGAAACCTGGCTGAATGGTCAGCAGGACATCATGAAAATACTCCTGGTCTAAGTGACCAGCTGCCCATTTGGAAACACGAGCTGCACAAACATCTTCAGACACTCTGCTGTTCCTTGGTTGTTCCTTACATCTGTTCTGTGTTCCCAAGCCTCAGGAGGATTACCAGCAGAGAAATGCTGGGTGAGGAAAAGTAGAAAAGGGAAGAACAAATTGATGTACTGCAAAGGGAAGGAAGCAGCAGACTGAAGATGGGATTTTACAGTAGGAAAACTGGTTGCTAGAGTGTAGAGCAATATCTGGGACGAACAGGAAGCAGCTGGTCACAGAAAAGAGGCAGGCAAAGGCTTGCTACTACAGGGAACAGGAAAGGCCTGTAGCCCCAGGCTGACAAATCAGATATTGCTGCCAAAATCTCACACCAGCCCCCAAGGCCTGTAGCACTGACTGGGGGCTCAGCAACAAGCAGGATCTGCCACAAGTATGCCCACCCAACAGCTTCAGGTAGTTACTTAAGGTATCTCAGCCCCAGACCATTAAATGCCCTGATGATAAGGACACAGACCTTGAATTCCACATGACAGGTCACATAATGAGAAGGATATGCTGCTTTGTCCAGCTGTGACAAGGACCACACAAGCTGCAGCTCATGCCTCCCGTAGGCTCCTCACAGCCAGCAGCTGCATTCCCAGCCAGCCTGGCTTTGCAACTAACATCCCCGCCCACCAGGAGGGCCTGAACCCTGCAGTATCAGCAGTAAAAGCACAAACCTCCACCTTATGCTCTAAATAATTAAACTCCGTGGGAGCATCAACAGACTCATAAAACTCACAGTCATTAATGGGGGTCAAAGATGAGTGCTCTATTTTTTTCAAGAGTGCTTTGATGCGTGGAGAGAGTGGTGAGAGGAGATCTTCATTACTCTTCTCTGGTGCGTGATGACTTTTTCCTTTCCTGGCTACCAACACCTCCTACTTCCACCCAAACCCGATACCACTGGCAATCGTTCAGACAGCCAGAGACAACTGGAAGGTGTGTTTGGATGACACCTGTGCTAGTGGTCACCTGCAAATAGGGAAGCAAGGGGCCTTGCCAAGCAAAGCCAGGCTCTACCAGAGGTTCATCTGATGCTAATTACAAGGTTTGGGTTTCCCCGGGGCCTGTGCAATGTTTAAAGTCATGCAAGCCACAACCTCACACACCGTCTACCCTAACAGCAAGGCACAGAGCAGAGCACAAGGCAGTAAAATATGTCAGGATTATTAGCTTGGGCTCAGAGCCAGAGCGGGGAGCTGCCACAAGGGTAGGGAGGCTCCCTGCAGGCCAGCAGGAAGTGGAAGTCTGTCTTGGTTTGGAAAGACAGGTGTCTGCTAGGGAGGGCTGGAACCTCCCTTGGAATGGAGAACGTAAACGCCCTCCCTCCGAATTATTATAATTTTGGAATTAAGGGGCTCTCAGGCAAAGATACGAGGATAGAGATAACAATTCTTTGCTAGTATGTATGACAAGGCAAACAAACAATAACTACAGCATTAACAACAAAACAGAACCAGGAACCTCGTGACAGCCTTCTCAGCCCAGAGGGGAAGGGATGGAGGAGAGGCTTTGCTTCACAAAACCCTGGGGCAGTCTGATCCCGGTGCCCCTGCAGGACTGTGAGGAGCACCAAGCTGGAACGGCAGGAATGAGCAGGAATCCCGGGCTGGTGAATGAGATGTACCAGAAGCTCCGCGGTGGTAGCTGGAACTGCGGGATGTCCCAGCGGGCGGGGGGTGCGGGGCTACCGCGCAGGCAGATCCAGAGCAGCGGCGGGGGCGGGACAGTGGCAGCCCAGCTCCAGCAGGGCAGGAGAAGGCGAGCTCAGAATTCCTGGACACATGAGCAGATGGTGGTAGGCCCCTAGAACTGGACTCTAGTGATGACCGTGAATTTTCCCCCAGTAAGCAACAGCTTGATCTTCCTCTTTCTGATGCCGAGAGCGATAGTAGCTACCCCCAGCCCCATCCTTTTTCCTGCCCCCAAAATCTCATGGTATCTCCCCCATGGGAGAGAAACTCCCAGAAACAAAAGAAGTGTAGGGGGATGCTACCCTCCTCTCTCGACTTCGGCCACTTCTTTTGTTTTGCTGAAGAGCCCATAAGTATCCAGTAGTTAGTTACCTAGCAACTTATAGGGAAAAAAATCCTGTAAGTAAAAAAGGGGAAAAAAAATCTAACCACCAGCAAAGTCCCCTGACAAGCAAGGCGAGGCAGCACGCAGGAAAGACAAGTCACACTTGAGAAAAGGTCACAGAAACACTGGTCTGACCCACCCCTTCTAGCCTTAAAATACATATATATACACATACGCATGTGAGCTTCCTGCTCCTGTGCTTTGTTCAGACATTTTAAGGAGAGGTCTGCTCTTCCCATTCTATCTACATTCCCCTGATCCATACCAGCTTTGGAAACGGTTTTTTGGATCTTCCATCAATGAAAGCCTTGGGTGGAACGAAGGGAAAACAGGCACTTTTGGGGACAGGATCACCACAACACAGAAACACCCCCCAAGCAGCAGGCACGGGTGTTGGATGCTCCAATTCCAGCTTGCACCAGCAGAGCCTCTGCCTGCTCTCTCTGCTGCATTTGCTTTGTGTGGAAGAGAGGCCCCAGACTGGAAGTGGCTCCAGGATCCCTGCTACTGTGCCAAAAAAGCGACTGGTGTAGCAAAGCCAGTTTCTATTTATTAATTATAAGTAGAACTAATAGATGTCCCTTTTTCCAGGTCACTACAAACCTTCTCCTGACAAGCCCAAATACTCCAGAGGGAAATTTAGCAGATTTACACACCATATCAGCACTCAACTTTTCCATCACGGCAAAAGCAGCATCTGTTATTCCCCTTATTCTCGGCAATAAGGGGGAAAATAGCTAGGACTCTTGAACCTTGGCACCTCTTCACTCTCACCCTCTGGCTACCAGAGGTTCTGTTCCTGTTCAGGACAGAAGTGCACCACAGGGTACACATTCCAGGGGGCTGAGCCATCCCACGTGGCCAGGCTCAAAATGGCAGACAGCAATGAATAGGATAATAAGAAAGTACAACAGCAACCGCAACATAAAAACAAGCAGCTTCTATTACAAGAAACAGTTCTATGGCATGGTTAGATCCATCATCCCATATGCCAGGCTGTGGTGGTGCCTTAGGAGCCTGCTGCTATTACCTGTTTGCAATCACATTTCAGCCTTTCTGCTTAATGCTCGAAAAGCAAAACTAATCAGATTCGCTCTCTCTTTCTGCGTAATGTCTCCAGTTCCCAAGCATGCTCTATACTGCTTCAATTGATGTTCACGTAACACTATCCAGGAGCATGCAGTGCAAAAGGAAATCTAATGAAATTACCTATTAATTTTAGTCCTTCTTTGCACCTGTTTTGTCTAAAATTTCTTCTATGCTTGATCTTTGCAAACAAAAGTCAGGAAATTCCCCTTTCACCTTCTACACCACACCCGGTTCCCATATGAGTTCCTTTCTTCAAACTGCTACTCCAGTGGTATCTGGACAATTAATTATAGTACAGACCTCTCAGACTTCCCTCTTACTCTCTGGAATAGCTTTTTAAAATATTCGCTGGCTAGGAACTTCCAGATTAGGGTGTCTTCTGCTGGCACTGTAATAGCCCCTCCTTGTCAATCTATCTGAAATGACCATCACATGCTCTCCTACTCCCTCTTCCTCCAGTACTATTTAATTACTACAGTCCCGCATGGGAACTCTAACATGCTCTCAGCATTTCAGGCCTGAGGACAAACAGGACCACCGCCCCACCCCCCCCAAAAAAAGGAAGAAAAAAGGCTGCTTTTTTTACTGCATTCCTTCACACTCCAAAGGGCAGCCAGAGCATTGGAGCATTGCTGGACTCAGTTACAATACCTGGACCTTTACTAGGGCAACCATCACAAGAGCAGATAAGCTGCCCCCAGACAGGGCAGACTGCATGAAAATTCAGCAAAATGATCCAGGAAGAGACCGCTTACAGGAACATCCATCATCATGAGGAGAAAAGTCACTCATTACAAGCACAGATTTGCCAGAAAAACAACTATAACCGCAACAAAACAAATGAACAAAAAATCAGCCAGTATTTACATGAGAAGAAAAAGAGATGTAGGTGGAAGACAAATCTGCCAGGATACATATCTCTATCCAGGAGGAGTGAAAGAAAGGGAGAGTACAGAGATGAAACCCCAGACAGCCCATCAGCCCATGCATCTGTACACATTGCCCAGCTAATACCCACTACATCAGTCAGAACAATGGCGGCTCCAGAGGAGACCCTGATTATCCAAGCTCCTTCACAAACATCTTCCCCAGAGGCTGCATGCATGTGCAAAGGAATGGAAAAAACCCCTACCTCTCAATGAGATTACAGCATTTTCTACATTGCTCCCACTCTTACAAATGTGTCTTTAAAAAAAATATTGCAGCTGGTTTATAAAGGTGTCAGTTTTAAAAAAAACCCAAACAGCCTTGAAAACAAAGATGCTTTGTACTCACCATATCCCGTGGCATCATTATTTAATATCAATGCACTGATTCTTTCCTTTTTTCACTTCATCTTTGGAACACAAACCCACTGTAAGAGCTACCCAGTGTATAATCTCACCATGCAATGCGACACAACCCTACAATAACCTTTCTTTTGCCATGTCTTCAGCTACCAATGAAAAGAATTTAGGTTCAAATGCTTCAAAAACCCAACCCAACTACAATACAGAATGAAACAAATTTCTAACTCTCAAAGCTGGACCAAATTCCTTTGTCCCTCCCTATGACTTTCCTTATTTGAAAATGACTGCATAAACATTTCAAATTTGTGCACCACACCAACTGCAACCTGCCCCTCCTGCCAAGTACAGCTGCTGGGTCAGTCCACACATACACAGGCTCACTTGCATCCTGCTGCCTCTGTCACACTGCTCTTCACTGACATCATCTCCACCTTCATGCGGTAGAAAATTCACCAGACAAGCACTGTTTCTGCTCCTTTAGCCATAAGGCATAACTGCCGTAGGCCAAAGATGTCCCCATCTCATATCCAAATGCACACTCCAACCTGCACTGTGCCCCTGCTAAGCAGATGCTTGCTTGGGCATGTGTCTCGATGGACATACGTCCTCCCTGCAGCCAGCACGGGCCAATGCAGATACACCAAAACATCAGTGGCAAAGCCGAAGCAGAAATACCATCCCTGCTAGTCAGCAAAAGCAAAGTTTGCCTTGGCCAGTTCCCATGGAGCCTGAGCTTCCTCTCACCTCGGGCTTCATGACATCCCTGGAGCAAGATGGCACCGTTCTACAATACCACAACAGGGTCCCACAAGGCCTCCCCAGTTTCTGCTAGTGTCTGAAAATTAGTTAGGCAGCAGCACTGGGAACAACAGCAAGCCACTGTTCAGAGAAGGAGAGACTTCCTTCCGGTGCTGTGGTACCCAGCTCCAGGCCCAGCTCACCACAGCATGCAGAAAATTCTCCAGACATTTCCTCTCCTGGTCATTTATCCCAGACCATGTGGTTCCACCAGCTCCAGGGTGTCAGTCCAAAGAGCTGCTGTCACCAGGTTTGGGGAAGCTCTTTTACAAGCTCGGCCTACAGCTAGCCCACCAGGCAGTTTCCTTTTGCCCGCTCATAAAGAATGATTACAGTGACTATCTTTTGAGCCTGTTAATAATAATACATGAGACTAATAATAATAATAATTCTTAGGGTCACAGCAACAGGCTCTCAGGAACTACAGTATGTCTCCAATTGCAGAGGCAGTGAAGCTCAGTATTTTCCCTTTTTTCACCCTTTTGAAAATACTGCTTGGGAATGAAGTAGGCATCTGGAGATACATGAGTATATCTGAGGGACAGAAGAGGTGCAGGGGGGAAGGGAGGGATCTGAAAATAAAAGTTGAGGGCGAGGCTTCACATTACAACTGAATGAGGCTAATAGGTCACTGCTGCCAAAAAATGGGGGGCCCATTTTCACCTTTCTTTCATTCCTTACCTTTCACTGCTGGCAAAACAAATCTCACTCCTCCTTAGCAGCAGCTCTGATATGAGCCTGTACCTGGTGAACAGGTTCAGCTCTCTGTCCCAGGAGAAAACAATTCACTTTTTTATGGTTTTAGGCAAGTCAGCTTTCTGAAAGCTGAACAAGCTGTACCCACAAGGAAAGAAATATCTCCACAGAGCCAGGAGCAAGGCATGATCACCCCTTTTAGAAGGAGCAAATGGTTAGATTAGGTCAGCCACAGCAAGAAAATCCATCCTAACCCACATGAAATTGCAGTTTCATCCAACAAGGATACTGGTCAGCACAAAACAAGCAGCCTAAATGAAAAGCCTCCAATAGATATGTTTGCTAATAATCTTAAACAGGTAGTTTTACCTATTATTAAAGCGTCCATACCAGTAGCATTTATGAAGGCAGCCATGCAGATAAAAAACAACACTAAAACTGAGCAGACCCAAACCACACAAAAATACAAGAGGTTCTGCAGGATTTCCAGTAATAATCTTCCCTGTTTCTAAACTGGACTCTGTTAGTATCAAACAAGATGGCTGCCTACATCACTATATTAAAGAAATGTCTGTTTTCATTACAAACTTAACTGTTAGTTTCAGGGGGCATTTTTCTTTTCCCATTAGCTTCTATACCATCAGATGAACAAAAATTATGCTTTTCTTTTATAAAAAGAAACCAAGCCCATATTAACTCCACTGACTTTACTTTTCTCCACCTCCTCAGCTCAATTACTACAAGCAATTTACAGACAATAAATGTAGCTTCACAGCTGCCTGTATGAAGTATTCCCTTCATTTTATAGATGAGGTTACAGGCTATAAAGAAATTAATATCAGCATGGTCTACTTCAAAGCTGGATAAACAAGAAGAACAGATGCACTCTTAAAGAATACAGATCATGACTGTACTCTAGTAAAACCAGTAATAAAGGATTAAGAATGTTGCCAGTTGGATATAAATTCTTTGAATGTATCTGCTTAAACACAGTAACAAACAAAAGCTAGCTTTGAGGTTTTGCTTGGGTTTATTCTGTTATTATTAGGAACAACATTATGAGATTTCAGATATACCACTCACAGACCAAATATGCTGGCTTTAGTAAGTAAACATTGTTTAACTGCTTACCTCATGGACTCAAAGAGGCTCTCTTCCCAGTTGGTGCATATGGTCACCAGGAATCTGCAGCTAGACACTCTGTACATAATTTTAATCAATACAGATAAGCAAGCTAGGAGAGAGTCCAGTGTTTTCTGACATAGCCTCATGAGTTTAGTAGGGTTAGGAGAAGCAAGAACTGGTGTCTGTTGTTATAGCTGCCAGCTGTGACTGTGAAAAAGCATTGAGAGTAGCAACACTAAAGGGGGAAAAAAAAATCCAAAGGTGCAGTTTTGTGCAGGCACTCTCCTGATGATAACTGCTCCTTAAGGCTTAATAAAAATGCACAGCCAACTTGTCTTCTTCCACGCATTATCAGAGCTCAGAAATAGCACCTGAGTCTAGTTACACAACTCAGCAGGCACAGCTTCTGCTAGGAAGCAACCACCACTGGCATGCTGGTACTCCAAAAGCTGAGTCATCTCAACAGGCCCTTCAAGGGAAAATAATCCTGTTAAGAACTGGTGAGTTGCTATTGAAGGCAAAAAGGAGTGTTAATTTTGGCAGTTAATTACACTGCTTTCACTCCATCCATTTGCTACCAAACCTAACACCTGTAGATTAGTAAATTCATCACACTCCTCCATCTACCCCCAAGGTCCTTTGTTGACCTAATCCCCTCCTTAGCCAGCAACTGCCGGTCATTACCCATGCTTTCTTATCCCTGGCTAACAGAAACTAGTATTTGTACAATCACAGAGCTTGAAAAACTAATTTAAGACTTAGGCCTTCATTTCTAGCCTGCATACAAATTCCTTCACCTGAGGACAGGCTACAGAACTCCTCACTATCCTAAACTCTCCCAAAGGGGTGGACTGAGAAAGAAATCAGTGGCTTAGGTCAAGAATTTTACTTTTGAGACTAGTAGATCTGTTGTGGAGACTAATCTACTGATATTTTTCTAATATAAGAAACATATAAAATGCCTAGAATTTTATATCTGCTTTTAAATTAAATTAAAATAAGTAAATCACAGCCTGTTGCCATGGAGAATGAACAGACACAGCCTCTTGACTCCAGGGCAAGATCAAGCAGGAGAGGCAGACAAGGCTGTGAAATTAAAAACACCTATTTTAAAGCAAACGGTCTTGACAATTAGCAAAAAACGTGGCATAGGGAAATAATATAACCATATGGCAGGAAGTGGTTTTCAAGGTGAACTACAAAGCCATTTTAAATAAATGAATACACTGCTGGAGCTGCTGGGTCACCCACAGAATCATATATACAGGATTAAACGTGATTTGAAAAATACACCGAAAAATAGCAATTAGCTCTTCTTTCACTTTCATGTAGCCTGCATGTGTCTGTTCTTATTTTTAAGGACTTATTTCAAGCAATTAATGCTTGCACCTATTTGCAGTTACCAGAGAGTCATCAAATTCAGACAGCTGCAAAAGCCTTGCAGTTTATCCTGAAGCTAGAACCAAGTTTATGGAACATAAAACCTTTTATCTATTACTCAGTGTCATCACACAATCCTGGTCAGGTCATCAGAACTAATAATCATTCCTGTATCTGCATCCCTGTTATGACTTCCATGACCAAGTGACTTTGGGAGGAATTTGCTCTCCACACACCATGTGCCCGGGCAATCCTGTGCTACACCTGTTAAGAAGCACAGCTCAGAAAGAGTAAAAAGGTAACTCCGGTTTATCAGTGGGAGGCTGATAGCACATCCACGCTTGGCTGGTGGACAAGAGCCTTGCACGCTCCCTTCCCAGTTTGTATGGAGCACAGGACATCAAAATATTCCACCCTTTTTAAGATACTTCTGCTCAGATCTAAAAGGGCTGCAGGAAGGAAACTCCCTCATCACCTTTTTGAGCCAAGCCAGGGCAAATCTGAGCAAGACTGTAACAATTTCCAGTGAGCACGTGGCGAAAGTGCATCAAATTCATAACAGCTTAAAAGACTTGAAATAAATTGTACCTAATGACTCAGTTTCAAAAATGTGCTGTACATTCTTTTAAAGGGAAGGGACAGATGAACTAACTTTTACTTCAAACCTCTCATTTACTCTAAAGCCAACCTTTTCTCCTATTCCATGAAGACACAAGTTGTCAGCCGCAATCATTTGGTCTTCCACAGCAGTTAATGACCCACATGGAACAAATTCTCAAGGTCTCTGATCAGAGAGCCCTGTGACATAGTCAGTGGTTACATTAAAAACCAGTCACATTCTCAACCCCCAGCAGCACAACTTGAGCTGGCTATTGACAAGTTACCTTCTGTTTTCCACCGTGACCAAGAAACACCTGCAAAGTGAGGAGAATTGGGACAGAAATCTTGGGAAGAGAAGGAGTTGTAGAAAAATGCACAATTAAAATTAGTGTTCTCTGTTTTCACAGTTTTGCCCAGTTTTGGAACATTTGCTGCTTTAGCTGAAGTCACACTACTTAAGATGTTTGGCTCCCATTAAAAATAAACTCCAGGTCCAAGTCTGCATGAAGATAGGCATAAACTTGCAAAGTTGGTTCACCCTGAAGGACACCAATTCCTTAAAAATGCTGGGATGTGGGCAGCACATGTGGGCTAATTCATAGTTTTTGAACAGTCAGGCTAACAGCAGCATCTGCCCAAGTTCTTTGCTCATGCACCCCATTTCTTTCCAAACCCTGCGGCAAGAGGAGCTGTGAAACACCTCAGGACACATCAGCTGTGCTGGAAGGTGCTACACACCCTTGGCTTCCTCACTGCCCAGCACTCTTCCTGGCACGCCAACAGTTTCCTACTTGAACCACAGTCCTGCAATACCACCCAAACGCAAATGGCTGTGCCATGCCCTCACACACACCTGGCACACAGAGGGCAGCAGGTGGCTTGCTCGTCTTACCTCGCAGTTCTACTTATGTTTAATTTTGACTTGAAGAGATTTAACACAATTATAAAGGCTGGCAAGCATTTCCCTTCGAAAGGGAACTGTGTTTTCTTCTCCATCCACACAAGCCAAGATAACCACGTAGAGGAAGATTCTTTCCCAAGGACACTCCCAATTGGACAGGGTTTAGAGGTACCTCTATTAAAACACAAGCAAGTGGCCACCTGGCATATGAAGGAAGATGCTAACCACACCCAGGAGAGATTATTTTCATATCACAGCACACTGAATCACAAGCCAAAAATAAAATTTTAAAAAAGTCAACAACAGCAAAAACCACAATAACCAAAAAAACCCCCCACTTAAACAACAACCAAAATCAAACATAAAACCCCCACACCATCCCTCACACTGTTCCCTTCAGCAGCAGCACACTGAACCATACACACAGCAGAGGGGCCAAGCACCCTGCCAAGGCTGTCCACAGCTACTCATTCCCATCACCCGTGCCAGCTCCCTGCAAGCCCCTCCTGCACCCCCAGCAAATATCCCCAGGACCGCCTTCACCCACCCACAAACTTCGCAGACCATCTATGCCTCCGGGACCCCTTTAAGCCCCACACCCCGGGTAGGCGGCTTCCCAAACAAGCAGAGGCTTCACCCGCCAGTCTTGCTGGGGTATTTTTCTCCTGGAGGTGTGGCTGTCCGGGCGCCCAGCGGGAGTTTCCAGCCCTAAACCTCGGCAGATCGAGGAGCGTGTGGCACACGTGCGCACCCGCCGCTGTCAACAACTTCCAGCCACTGTCCCAGTAGGCAAGTCCTGGGGGCCAGGGAGCTGCCTACCACCCCAGCAGTAATCTGGTTTGGAAAAGGACGCGTGTAAGCAGGACAACGCTTTAACAAAAACAGAAATCACCTTAATATTATCCTTAACAACCAAAACGGTTATTACGACGTGGAGGTCCATAAGGGGGAAGGGGAGGGAGGTGGGTAAGAGATGGGAAAGGGGAGGGGAAGGAGGGGGGTGGCAACGCACGAACACCCACGGTTTTAACTGTTTGACTGCCGTAAAAAAATGAAATAACATGAAGAAACTGGAGACTAACGAGACCGACAGACCCTCACGCACAGGGACTACTCATCTGCCCGAGCGCCCGCCCGCTCTTCACACGAGGGAAGGCGGCGGAGGGACTCGAGGAAAGGACAGATGTGGAAAGCAAATAACACCTTCAGCAAACGCCGCCCACGCCTGGCGCCGGGGTCACACACACACCCTGCCGCCGCTTACCTGTGCGGATCCTGTACCTCAGGATCCCATGGCAGCCCCGCCCAGCCCCGTCCCGTCCCGCGGCGGGCACAGGAGCTCCCGAGTCTTTGTTGCGCGGAGGGAAACGGGAACGGGTCCTGTCACCTCATGTGACGCGGCGGACTCGGTCTTCGCTGCCCCTCCTTGCTGCTCTCCCCTGCCCGCCCTCCGCCGGCGCTCAACGCAGGCCCCGCAGCGGGGCGCGGGTCTCAGGCCCGACTGCCTGCTGGCGGAGCGGTGGCGGCGGAGGAGGAGAAGTCAGCGGCGGGGCGGGCTCGGCGGCGGGGCCGAGCTCGGCGGCGGGGCCGAGCTCAGAGGGCTGTGGCCGCGGAGCGCTGCCTGCCTGTAGCGGGAGGCGGCGGGGCCGGGCGGGCGCTGCCCTGCGGGCCGTCCTGCCCCCCACGCCAGACCCCCCGCTCTGGGAGTGGTAACACGGAGCCCCGGGCAGGGGGCTTTGTTCCCCTCCTGGAGCTGCTGGCGCTGCGCTTTGGGCCCTGATACACAGGCCCGGGCCTGCCGCAGCAGCCAGGAATGTAAATAAAAATGTAATTATGTGCTTTCTAGTTGGAGCTCGCAATGTAAGAGAGGACAATCCCTCGTTTTCTCGAGAAGAAATCTGAGAAATAACAGTACTGGATCAGATCATCCTGCCTTTCTTTGAGAGTTCTGAACAGACAAACCCTAGTAGTCGGCTACAAGAAACAGACCATGACGCTGCCCCAGAAGACTACCACCTCCTCCCCCCGCCCCATGACCATGACCGTGACCATGACTGATGCTGTGGTCAGGCACTTTCCAATAGCTGGGGTCTTCGTATTTAGCAGCTCCCAAAGGATTTTTTTAAAATACATTCTGTATTTTTGGGTTTGAACCATTTGAAATTTTTGTGTCTGCTCCATCATGCAGCAAGGATCCAGCTTTCCTCTTCAGAGAGCATTTAGTCATCTCCTTTTGTTTGCCAAATTCTAAGTAGGGGGCAGAGAGAGACTACCTTCCTGCAGGTCTTTAAAACCCCAATATGACTTTTTTCTTCACAAGCTAAGACTGAAAAACAACACCATCAAGCCAGGCCTTTTGATAGAAAAACCCAGGTTTTTCTATCAAAAATGCAAGCAGCTCAGAAAACCTCAGATTCCTGCATCAAATACAACCACCAATTCAACGAGCAGCTTCCCTGTCATCCCAAGATTGCTCTTCCACGGACATCAGCTTCCTAGACACCACAGCTGACATTAAAAATGGCATGCCACAAACCAGCACATACATGAGAACATACAGATCATCAAACTTGCTCTATAACGCAGATGCAATAAGACCAGCAGCCATTCACAACACAACAAAAGGCTGTGACATTCAGCCAGTCCTGCAGATACTGTTACACCCCCTCTGAGGGGAACACCGGTGATCTGTTTCATACACCAAGGTCGCTCTTCCATAAAGTAGATACAAATTTAATATAGTAAAGATATGACAGCAAAACCAGCAATTTTGGAAAATAACTTTTCAAGGAATCAAGGTTTATTTAATGTTCATCAAATGCTAACAAAATTAAGAGGGCCTGGAAAAGTCTCTAACACCATTAGCTTCCTGCCAATCTGTTTTTCTGCTTTTTATTTTAGTCTCTGCAGTAGCGTTCTCTCCTGCAACCACGTGCTCCTGCTGATGATAATACTCCATGCTAAAGTCCACACATAAAATAATCTCTTAAACTACTGGCTTTGAAAAGGTGCTTTTTACCCCCATGTCTCTCCTAATCTTCAGGCTCTCCCTTTTGCAACTCATTACAGGAAGCATATCCACAGATGCAAATATAAGAAATAGAACCAGATACCACCAGAGCATCAATTAGAGCAAAAATACATCAGTACCGCTCCATAGACAGCAGAATCAATGCCCTTCCTCCCATAGCAAATCTGCCAAAATACTTTGTTCCTGCATGTACTTGTCCCAAATCTCTACAGTTCATCACTTCATCCAGCACATTAGGTAGCCCTACAGAAACCATGTGAATGAAACTAAATAATTGCTGTCTTACAACAAGCACATACAGTCAGCCACTAAAGGACATTAGGATAGTATTTGTCAGACAGCGACTGTTATGTGGGGTCATAGGTTGGAGACAAACACACAACTCACCAAGGCTTCACCAACAAACAACATGGTTTATTGTTCAGAACCTTCATTTATAGGGCGTTCAAATTTCCTGGGCTTGGACAGCTGATTGGTTGGGATTTCTGCACTGCCCATCTCCCTGACTAGTGATATGTCTGCATTCTGGGTTGAACGGGGTTGGCCGGGGGTCTCCTGTTTAGGTTTGAATCCAACCTATTCTTGCCTTATCTGGGGACTTGTTTTACTTCTAGGCTGGTTGAGTTTGAAGGTCTGATGTGGCCATATTTATCTGGCAGCTACAGACCAGCTGCAGCGGTAACAATTCCTCCTTTTTTTTAAAAAAAAATGCAAAGTGTTCTGTTATCCTATCTGCAAGGGTCCTTTTGCAGACAGGATGACAAGGGACAGCATGGGCCTAGTTTGAAATGAAGATTTCCACCCAACTTGACAAACCTCGCTCCCTCAGCCAGTGATGTGTTCCATGTACCACCCGAACTACAACACTCAGTTCCAGGAGCTGTCAGGCGAGATCACAGTCCTTCAGACTAATATGCCACAGGTTAGCTGCCTATAGTTACAAATTACAACTTAACACTAAAAACAAGAAAACATTCAACTTTTTGCACTGTGAGAAAAACCAACTAACAGAAGACAGAAAAAAATTGTAAACAAAAGAATCCTTAAATAAACAGTCACTTCAAGAGTCCCAGATTTTCATGAAGTAGGTGCACAAGTTGTTTCAATCACTGTTCCACACATGGCTCCATGAGGTCTGTTGATGAGCTATCATCATGATGCTGCTTGTGGTCCTGGGCGGAACAAAGGGCAGGATGGACACACCTAGCAGGTACCCAATGTGTTCCCGTGTCTGTGGAAACATAAGTGTATCTCTGTCCCCAGATCCCATGGACCATCCCACCTGTTCGTGATAAGGTCTCTCACCATTACCTTGGGTTTGATGGACTGGGCCTCACTGGATGATTGTAATGATAAAAAGTGATTTCAAATGACTGGGTTCTGGGACTTTTCTAATACTGTCAAATGATTTCATGTATAGATAGGTTTAGCTACCCTGCTGTGTACCCAGCACACATTCCCCCTTCTGTTTTTCAAGTATACATTTTAAAGTGCAATGTGCATGCTCTACTATGGCCTGTCCTGTTGCTAAGCAGGAAATACCAGTGTGGTGTGACACACCCCAAAGCTGTAGGAAATGTCTTGTTTTTTGTGAAATGTATGCAGGGCCATTGTCTATTTTGATGGTATGGGGGGTACCTAGAGCAGCAAAGGCTGATCACCAATGTGTGATGGTATCCCAACCTTTTTCTCCTGTGTGAATTGAAGCCCATATTGCTGATGAAAATGTATCAATGGATACATGTACATATTTTAGACATCCAAATTCAGGGATGTGTGTGACATCAATTTGCCAGATTTGCAAAGCACACAGTCCACTAGGGTTTACCCTCATCTGCAGTGGTGCAGTGTGGCCTTGGCAGTCGGCACAGGTGTTAGCTACATTACGAGCCTCTCTGTTTGACAGCTGGAATTGTCACTGTAATGCTCAAACACCTTCATGGAAAAAATCGTGTGATGCCTTTGCTTGTGCTAGCATGTCTGGCTATGGTGCTGTCCAAGCAGGGCTTGCTAACCAGTCTGCTCAAGCATTTCCCAGGTAATGACACCTGGTAAATTTGTATGACTCCTGGTGTATAAGATGTAATACGGGAACGTTCTGGCTTGAATGGTATGGCACAAAGTTTTTAGTAAGTTAAATAGTTGTGCATTGTCAATTTTTTTTAATAGTGCTTGATCTAATCTTTGTGTGATATCAGCAACATAGGCAGTCAGTCACAACATTTAATGGAATGTGGGGAAAATGTTGGAAAGTCATAGCTACAGCACGTAGCTCTACTAATTGAGGTGATCCACTCTCATAAACCTCCATGTGCCACTCACCTTCCTCCTTCCATGTTACAATGGCATTTCCCATTTTTCCAGAACCATCAGTAAACACTGTAACACCTCTTAGGAGTGTGCAGCTATTCAGTGGTTTTAAAGACAGTGCAGTTTCCCCACTTAACTTCAGTAATTTATGGCTTCATAATGGTAAGTAATGTTAAGTGAGTAAAGATGGTAAGTAATTTGACCAGAAAAATTTTGCAAGGCACTTTGCAAAGGTGTACTGTTGACCAGAAACCATTCAAATTGCTCTTGTATCACAAGTATAATTTTGGAAAGAACTCTAGCATTCAATTGTAAACTCCTGTGATGATATTTGATTATTAATTGTGCAATCAGCTCAAAGATGGTAGGTGCCATCTTTTTTGGTTGATGAGGTAAAAAATGTCCACTCTAGAATGTACAAAGGATCAGGCCAGTGACTATCCCACTGCCCAATAATACTAGTAGGGTGAAAGTTAACAATGAGAATAAACACAGTGATACATACCTCTGAGCATATCTGATGGACTTGTCTGTTTGTGATAGCTTGCTCTACTGTTTCAAGAGCAGCTTTTGCTTCTGGGGTTAATTTTCTGGGGGAAGTTAATTCAAGATCACCTTTTAGGAAGTTAAATAAGGGTGATAATTATGAATTGGGGAATCCTAGATAGGGTCTAACCCAGTTGATGGTACCCAAAAGTTTTTGCGCATCGTTTAGAGTTTTATTTTGGTTGAAAACTGAATTGTTTGTGGCTGTATTGTCTGGTTCATTATTTTAAGCCTTATATATTTCCCGAGTGATTGCTGCTGCATCTTTTCTGGTGCTACCTGCTACCAAATGTTTTTAAGGCTTGCAACAGGCTTTGGCAAATCTGTGAGAGTTCTTTTTTGGTTTGGGTTGCTGTCAAAATGTTGTCCCTGTAGAGGTAACAGTATGCCCCTGGAAATTGTTCTCTCACTGATGGGAGTGCCTGTGCAATCTAGAATTGACAAATTGTGGGGCTGTTTTTCATGCCTTGTGGAAGAATTCTCCATTGATAACGTTACACTGGTACCATGTTATTAATGGAAGGCACTGTAAAAGCAAAATTTGGGGTTTTGTCTGGGTGTAATGGAATAGTAAAAAAACAGTCTTTCAAGTCCACAATCAAAACGTCCTAGGTGGTAGATATGGTAGGAGATGCAACCAGGTTGCAAAGCCCATGCTCTCCATTACAGAATTGATTTTTCTCAGGTCATGGAGCAACCTCCATTTACCCGATTTCTTTTTTAAAACAAATACTGGGGTGTTCCAATGGCTTATAGATGGTTCTATGTGCTCTTGAACTAGTTGTTCTTGTACTAGGGACTTTATGCCATCTAGTTTCTCGTTTTCAAGGGACCACTGTGGTACCCACACAGGTTGAGTAGTAAGCCATTTGAGAGCTAATGTGGGATACCTTACGCCCTTTAATACAGTGGTCCCTGTTACAAATCCATCCCCATTCAGACTCCCCATGCAGACAGAACATCTCTCCCCCATAGATTAAGAGATGCAGCATTGATGTTATGGTCGAATTGTAGCTATTTGACCCTCAGGATTTTGGATCAACACAGGTTTGCTGGTCAAACAGCTCTGTGTGGTCCCTCTAAGGCCAGCAATGGCAGATCCTGCAGGTGTGATAGGCCATGATGAAGGCCATGTGATGGCAGAGATAATGGTGATGTGTGCCCCTGTGTCAGTCGTTCCACTGACCTTTATCTGCAAAGGCCTTGCTTGAGGCATCGTAACAGTACAAACCATATTAGGTCTTTGGTCACCTACGACCCGAGTCCAGTACACATGGGTCTTTCCTGTTGATCCAAAGTCTCGGTCTCCTCGCTCCTTAGAATCTGTTTTGGGGACAGGGGACTTAAAAGGGATGAGTTGAGCAATTCGGATTTTTGCAGGGATAGTCACAGGTGGAGTAGGGGTTGACACCATGACTTGTATTGTCCTGTAAAATCAGCATCTATGAGACTGGGGTGCACAAAGATACCTTGCAGGGTAGCACTGGATCTCCCTATAAGTAGAGCACTCAGCCCTCTCCCAATGGGCCCCTGGGATTTGAGAGGGACTTTATGTACCTCTAATGATCTTATAGTTATTGGGATTGAGGTGGAAACATCCGTACCAGTTG
Source organism: Cyanoderma ruficeps (assembly GCA_008694505.1). NCBI lineage: Eukaryota > Metazoa > Chordata > Aves > Passeriformes > Timaliidae > Cyanoderma > Cyanoderma ruficeps. The sequence goes on from VZDJ01000041.1 coordinate 665,737, forward strand.
ATCCTCTTGTCCTTGCTGTGAGCTGCTCACATAGGCTTGTACCAGAGGGTGGGAAAATGCTTGTGTGATAGTGTGTTTCCCCTTTGCGCTTGGCTTCCCATTTCCCTGGTTCTTGAGAAATCATCCATTAACATGAAATTTAGACCTGCATACTTTGGTCACCTGTCTGGACCTTCCACAGCAATTGCAGCTTAAATTTACACTTCTCTGTCCTTGAGATGTCTCCTGTGGAATGGATTTTTTGGGGGAAAGTTCATTTTCATGTGGCCTTGTGAGTTGGTTTTGCATTGATGGACATTTGGTGAGGAGAGAAGCCATCCATGGAAGTGATTTTTCTAAGAAAAACTGACAAAACCAATCAGTGACTAGTTTTGAATACTAACACCTTGTTAGACCACTAGAAAGTTGAACATGCCTGTGTGAACACAAATGCTGAAAATCAAAAAAGCCTTGGGGAAACTCTTTTCTCCTTCCGGCCTGGGAAGAGGTAACAGGGTGCCAGCAGGGCTGGCTCTGCTCCGCTGCGTGGCCCACGGGCCTGGCAGGGTCAGGCTGGGCCCTGCCGCTGCTGCGGCACTGGCCAGGCCAGACTTAGCAGCTGCCAGACAGGGGAAGGGGAGGAGAGAAGGCCCTGTCCTGGCCGGATCAGGCCCCAGCGGCTGTTAGCATCCTGCTGCTAAGCCACTTCACCCCCAGCAGCACAACCCACTTGGCCTGGCTGGGCCAGGCCCCAGTGGCTGCCAGGCAAAGGAAGTGGGGGGGCCTCAGCCACTCAGCATGCTGCTGCTGAGATACTAGCCACTTCCCTTCTCCCCTCGCAAGCGCAGCATTTAAAGAATTCTCCACCATAAATAGCCTCAGCTGCTGCTACTGAGTCATCTTGTCAAGGGGCTGAGAGATCTCAGCTCTGCGAGAGATAGGTCATGGGGCTGAGATGAGGGATGGCTCTGCAGCCATGCAGAGTGACTCTGCAGCTAGAATTGAATGCAGCTAGAGCCCCCAAGATTCTGGCACAGCCCAGTGCATCCCGAATCTACCACTGACCATCATGACCTCTGCAGGCCCTGGGCGAGATATTAACTCTTTCCTTGCACAGATAAAACTTGCAAAACACTAATCCTCTCTTAAGTGAGAGAAAAGAACAGAGTGGAGACATAGAGAGACAATATGAAGACTTAATCATTGATCAGTGAAGGAAGAGTCAAGTCCTAGATGGGAGGAGAAAGAGGAGATGCCTAGTCTTAGGCTGAAACTCTTTTGTAAGGCCATGGTGATAGACTGTGATATACTAAAATATCCCTTTATTTCGTGGAAAATATGTATGGGGAGATGAAGAGTGTTCAAATTTTAGATATGAGCAAGGGCATTTGTGTTGAATTAAATAAATTTTGAAGTAGCTGTGTTCTCATGAGAAGTTTGAACAGAGAGAGATGAGATGAAGACCTGCCCCCGGGGAGAGAAAAGGAAAATCTCTGTTTCCAGAGATGATCTTAAAAATAGATTAGGAGAACCTTTGCTTTTGAACCGCTTGTCCTTAAAATGATACCCCATAAGTTTACATGGCCCATAAATGCAGCTGTGGGAAGGCTGCCTGGGATGGGAGGGACTTCACGAATGCAGTTTGTGCTATTATTTGCTATTTATTATACATGAATATATTTGCTATTTATTATACACAAATAAATATATTTGTGTATATTTAGACTGCTATTTGTGAGAATTAAAGCCATAAGAGAACTGTTTTTCTTTGGGAGAAGTTTCCATGGCATGGCAAAAGAGACTCCTCTCCCTGAGAGAACTGATAAAAGATTATTTTTTTTTAGAGGTGGTAAACTGACCTAGCTTCTAAGATTTGTCTCTGCACATTGTCAGTGAGAAAGAAAATAAGCTTGTGGGGAAGGGGAAGTGTTTTGAAGGTTTTATTTTGATTCTTATTAATTTTTTTCCCCCTCTTGTAGTTTGGTTAATAAAGCTTTCTTCGTACCCTTTAAAGTTTGATCCTGCTTTGCTTTTTCTCCTAATCCTATCTCACTGCAGAAAAAGAGTAGATAATTCTAGTGGGCACTCAACCCACCACATTATTTGGTACATTGGCCAGAAATGGAAAATTGGCAAACCGAAACCACTACACCTTGTTTTCCACATCTGAAGCAATGGGGTGTGAGTTTAACAGCAGCTGTAATAGAATTAGGTAACATATCCATGTTATATGATCCGGTGCCTACCTTAGTACATGCAGTAATCATTTCCTGTAAGGATGGATTCTCATTGGGTAATGCACCTATAATCTTTCTGCAGTCCTCTTTTGCATTATCTCGTGCTAGTTGCAGTATTAATTGGCTTCTTGTTTCGCTGTTCGCTATTTGTTTTTCCATAGCATCCTGCAAATGTTCTATGAACTGCATATATAATTCGTTGAGGTTTTGTCTGATGCTTGAATATTTTTGGATAGGCATAGACATATTTGTAATTTTCATTAGAGCTCTCATTCCTAGTTCTTTTGCTTGGGCTAGTATTGAGGGATTCAGGCAGGCCTGCATCTGGGGACATTCTATGGGAGGAAGTCCCGTAAGTTGAGAAACCCCTGCCCCAAAACATGGGTCCTGCTGCGAGGCTTCTGAGTTTAGCAGTCCCTGTTACACTGCTAAATATCTCCAGGATGCTTCAAACATCATACATTGCACTGGAGTACAGAGTAACTTTACTATTTGCCTCATGTCAAAGGGGGTTAATTCGCGGCAGTTATGAATTGAAGCATATTAGCAACTGCAGGCAACTCCAGCCCATATTTAGCAGCTAATTGACATAACTCGGAGAGGACTTGCCAATTGAAAGGGATGTGTTTATCGGGTCCATTCCCTGAACTGGGAATGCTGCAACTGTCCTGGCCCCCTGCAGCAAGTCCTCTGATGATAGCAAAGACAGGGACACAGAAATTCACTCAGCCCTCTCTATATCCCCACTTGCAACTGCTATTCGTTTTACCTCTTTCCAAAAGCTGACCAGGTCACAAGTGGGGATGGCCTCTGAGTAGAACAATGATGGGGCTAGAGCTGGTGCTGGCAGTGTTGTAGGAGTTTCTTCTCCGGGGCTTGCAGCAGGGTGGTGACTCAGATTTCCTCTGTGGGGTTTTGTGTATCCATTGGTGATGTGGTTCCTTGGGGCTGTTCAAGTCTTGGCTGCTGGCTTGGTGGGGTCGTGGTGGCTGTAGGAGCGGAGCCGGGACTGGGAGTGGGAGCAGGGTCCGGCACCATGGTGTTGGTGTTTCCTGGTTCCAGTGCACTTCCGGGTGTAACATTAGGATAACATCTGGGCATCTCTAGTGACCTGCCTTCAGAGCCCACCCCCGAGTTGCAGCAGCAAGGGGGCGTGGCCAATGGAGGTAGGACCGTAGGCGAGGCTTTGGAGCCCAGCCACTTAGCTCCAGGCAGAGGCGGTCCGGGCATTTCCATGGTGATGACAGGCGTGCTTGGTGCAGGCGGCAGGGGGGCTGCGGGGGTTAACCAGCAGTGTGGCATGGCCCCGGATAAAGTGTCTTGGGCACAGCAGGACCCCACCACTTACTGTGGCCCCTCCACTCAGCAGAATTGCAGTTTCGCACAGCTGCAGGGGCTGCACAAGGCTGCGGCACAGCTATAAAGCGCTCATCTGGCGTGGAACAGCGGCGTGGCAGGGCTCCACCGCCTGCTGCCACTCCAGTGCCCACCAGGATTTCACTGCTCACCCGGACACCGCCACCACATGCGGCTCTGCCACCCACCTCCAATCCTCTGCCAGCTGGGATTTCTCCATGTGGTGGGGTTGTGCCACCTGCCTGCTGGCCACTGCGGCTCCACTGGCTGCCACGGCACTGCCTCGTGGTGTCTCCGCAGCCTGCCAGGATTGTGCCGCCCAGCAGGGTTGTGCCACCCAGCATCACAACTCCACTGGGCCCTGTGGCTCTGCCGCATGGTGGGATTGCACAATCCAGCATGGCAGTGTATGGCGCTCATGGCAGAGCACCCATTCAGTGCAGTGCAGCTGCAGCACGGGGCAGCTGTTTAGTTCGCCTGCTTCTCCTTTACGTCTGGTATGGCGCCCATGCTTCCCGCTGCCTCATCTGGCACCCAGTTCTTGCCACACATCTCATTTTTATCTGCTTCAGTAAGTCCAAAATAAGTTTCCAGGGCTTTATTACTTTTAAGGCACTTTCGTCACCTCTGGAGGCTGCTTGAATTATAAATCGGCAATTCCACACTCAAGTATTCAAATCAAGCACAGCCACTTTGGTTGTGTCCAACCCATGGTTCTCAGCCCAGGTTAGCAAGGCTAATAGAGCCTGCTCTTCATAATTTATCCCCCATTCCTGTAGAAAGCAAGTCCATACCTGCATAGCTAGGTGTTCTTGTACTGAGATTCACCCATCCAAGTCTTTAGTGGGGGTTTTCTTCTACTTTTTCAGCTTTTCTTTTGTGTTATGCTGTGTCCAGCTTTTGTTTTTTTCAGCTTTTTGCTTCTGGTCAGGCTGTGACTGCCTTTGGTTTTTCAGCTTTTCGCTTCTTTTTCCAGCTCTGTTCACCTTTGTCTCCCCTGCTCTGTACACAGAAATGGCGGCTGTCTTCATGTCAGATTTTACCCTGTGTGACATGGGCTTGTAGGTTGGAGACAAACACACAACTCACCAAGACTTCACCAACAAACAACATGGTTTATTGTTCAGAACCTTCTTTTATAGGGCGTTCAAATTTCCTGGACTTGGACAGCTGATTGGTTGGGATCTCTGCACTGCCCATCTCCCTGACCAGTGATATGTCTGCATTCTGGGTTGAACGGGGTTGGCTGAGGGTCTCCTGTTTAGGTTTGAATCCAACCTATTCTTGCCTTATCTGTGGACTTGTTTTACTTCTAGGCTAGTTGAGTTTGGAGGTTTGATATGGCCATATTTATCTGGCAGCTACAGACCAGCTGCAGCCGTGACACGCAACAACATGAAAGCTCAATCCTTACCCCAAAGGAGACCAAAACCTTCCCAAAAGCTAAAGCTTGGCATTAAAACTTAGAATCCCTTGATACTAAAGCTATGGATTTAAAGGAGATATTGCCTGCCTAGCCTATTACAGCCTCCCTGCTGACCTCTCCTTTGTCACCAGCACAAACAGCCCTTTTTTGCTAGAGGTCCATGACAAAACCAGCACCTGTCAGTCACTGCTGTTTACACCCCCTTCCACTTCATAGATTCTCTCTTTTTTTTCTCAAGTAGTCCAATTGATTGATATAATTAGATTAAACTAAGACAAATTGCATCCAACCTGTAGTTAGCTTGAATATTGCTGCTTTCTGTCAGATCTGATAAAAAGACCCTGAGCCCAATAGCTTGTTTGCTTTTTCTAGCTCTATCAGTTGATCTAATACAAGATTCACCACAAACCATGCTTCCCTAGGATCCTTAGACTGTCGTGGCTACAATACCATTTTAATGTCTTGCCTCAAACTATTCTTCCATATTCTCTTATTAATGAAGTAGAATATGATAAAATGTATTCCCTTCTGTATCAGTTCTTACACTGTTTTCATAAACATAATATCCAAGTACCTTCTAGTACTGCATTAGCTGATCTGACTATCTGACTACCATCTGTCATATGAAGGGTGGGGTTTTTTTGTTCTCTCCCCAGGAAGAAAATAATGCACAGAGCAAAGTTTTGCTTTCGTGATGGTTTCATCCCCTTTCCTCTATTCATGTTACTATGTGTTTATACCATAGAAAAGTAGGACAATGGCAGTTTATGTGATAGACTTTATTTCCCAAGGAAGCTAATTTCAGAGTGTTGCGCCACCCATAGAAAGTCTCCTGCACAAAGCAACATTTTACCATGTCATTCCCCAGCAATGAATAGCTAATCCATATTCTTGACATTTGGGACAGAAACTTCCTAAGGAAAGAACAGCATTTTCCTTTCTCCAGAAAAAGAGTTTCAACTTGTGATCCTCAGTATGTGACTTTCAAACAGATTGTGGCAGATTATTAACATACAGGCCAGCACTCTATACAGTTAAAAATTGGAAAGTCTGGAAACCAAAAAGAGTAACACGTCTTTTAATTGCTGAGGCAAATTATCACAGGACAGCTTGGAAGGGAAATGGTGGAGACAGACTATTTCATGCTAAAAAATACTTATGTGTAAGGAATCACACTGCTGTTCCTCAAAGAGAAACCCTGAATGATCCCATGTGCCTACAGAGGCAGTAGGTACAACATACGAGCTACTGAAAGACAGAAACTGAGGTGAGGAGAGGAATCATCTGTGCTCAAGCACTGAAAGCAGAAATGCCAGAAGACCTCAGGGAGACAGTAGACAGCAGATTTAATATGTTTTTTGCAATGTGATATGGCAGCAGAAAAAATCATGCAGTTAATTTAATTTGGGGTTGTAAAGGCAGAGACCTCTTCTGAGAGATACAGGCAATAGTCCCATTTTTTAATATAGTAGTGAGACCGCAGTTTGAAGACATGTTTAGTTCTGGACAACATGGTGCTAGCTAATGTCAACAACTTGGAGGAAAATAAAAAAAAGACAAACATAAAAAGCAGGAAGGGATTACAGCATGTGTAGGTTGGCCAAATAACAACTGTGAAGAGCATCACGGGAATTGCAGATGAGAACTTCAGGGGCGCAGAAGCACCAGGGAGTGAGAAAGACTGTTTAGGGTTGTCTGAGTGAGTATAGATAGTATAAATATAAAGTAAATTAAGTAAACATTAATCTACAAGACCGCAAAATAGCATCCCACAGGAGCTCCCATCACCTGATTCACACAAGACTGTGGAGCAAAGCACACAAGAAACCACTGCAGGAAAAGATTACATGAGTGTAACAGATGTAGCTGGTCTATAGCTGCACAAATAATTTGGCTTAACAGATACCTAGCTTTAAGTAAACAAGTCCCTGGACACAACCAAGATAGGTTGGATTCCAACCCAGACAAAGGACCTCAGCCAACCCCTTTGAAGGGGATACGGATACATCCGTATCATTGGCCAGTGGGCTAAGCGGAGTTGAGACCCTTGACCAATCATGTCTGTAAGTACGGGAAATTTGTAAGCCCTATAAAAGGAGCTGCCAGACAGTAAATATGGGTTGTCGCTGCACAATCTCTGTTTCTTAATGTTGCATCCCTGTCTCAACTCCACAGCGACACATAAGGACAAAATGTCTTTGGGACCATTTAATTGCTCACTGACTGGGACATCTGCAGAGCAATAGATTTCAGCCCAGTACATGGAAATCTCCCTTCTCCACACCATTGCTGGAGGCACTTGTAGACCAAAATAACCATGTAGGTAACCATGAATGGAGTCTTGTATTCAGAGGGGCTGCAGGGGGGAAGGTCTATTGTCAGAATTTTCCCTTTTATCACTATGATTTCCTAGAGATGTCACTGGCTCACCATTTGGAAGAAAACAGCAGTGATGTTTTAATATACATTCATTTGGATTACACAGACCTTTGAGTAGATGTCTTGGACAGCACTAACCTCTTCTGAGGTCTGTGACAGATACAGCAGTTAATTAGAATGAAAGAAATCTTTAATATTCCATAATTGGAGAGATGAGACCAAGATAAGATGTAACATAGGAAAACTTGCACCCATAACACCTTTACATCACATTGAGCCATCATACATTCTAGCTTGCGTGTCTGTGCATACAGAAAAGGAGACCTGACAGTGTAATATGGTGCTTCAAATCAAATACTGACACACTATGTTGCTGCTCAGCCCAGATGTGCCACATACTCGTTACTGGGGGGAAGAAAAAACGGGGAAAAAGAAAAGCCCAAACAAATTTTTAACACCACCTTTTAGGGAGGCATGTGCAGTGATCATTATCAGTGAAGCCATACACAAAGCACACAAAGGTATAGTCCCCCATAAGTGTTGACCTTAAACTGTCTTTCTCTACATAGAAATGTCATGATTTTCATGAAGGAAACCTTTCTGCTTATTTATGTGAATGAAAAACATGGCCTAACACACACAAATATACAGCAAATGTAAGTGTACTAATATTTGACATAATCTTGTGAGGAATTGCTGAAGCATATCCTAAAATTAATTCATCACCCCCCATCTTATCACAAACCTGTGACTGTTTCATTTGCACTCTGCTTACTCTGCTTAATGGTCCATCTTTCTCAGGACAACATGTGTAACAAATCTCTGTAATTTCATGCTCTTACCTTGCAGGTCCTGCTTATAGAAAAGAAAGAAAAAAGAAGTATTTTCTCCTTTCTTTTAAATGTAGCTCTTGTCTAAGTGCTCAGACAGGCACTGTCAGGTCTGAAAAGTCAAGATTAATCACGCAATTAGGAATTGATATCTAGTGACTTATCATGACTGGAAATGAGAGATGCTGCATTCATTTTAGCTCTGCAAGAACCCAAAATAAGTAACCTGATTTTTATGGACAGCAAGATTTTAAATATTTGGGGAGAACAGTTACAATTCCTTCTATTCAAGTGGTTCCTTCAGAACCCCCATCCGTGTTCTGCACATTCCTTAGCAAAGGGCCAGTCTGTACAGAGGGCCATGCTGGAAGAGCTGTGTACTTCAGATTTACACCCTGCCTTGACCTGAATGAGTCTGAAAGTGTACAGAAATCCCAAGAGTGGGAGCCAAGATGAAATTTTGCTTCCTCTCATGTGCTAGCACAGCATTGCACTGCACTGCTTGAATATACAATCCAACTGAGCAGGAATTACATCACTTCAAAAGTGTGGTTTCCTTTAGACATTAAAAAGAATGGCAAGCATTTCCATTCACATAATCATCAGCATTATCACCTCTCCTCACACCTCCTTCTCCAGGATCTAGCTGTTGTGATGGTAGGGACTTCCCTGCCTCCCTTCCTTGAGAGTGGAGAGAGCCTTTGCAACTCAGCTGCAGTCATTTGCTTTCTTCTCCATAAGCTCAGAACTTCTTCACTAATCAGAAAGACTCATGGGTTGCATGAGCAACAACTCAGCCCATTCCCTCTGGAAACATTTATTTGGGGAATTATGGCATACATACTTGGAGTTCCTAGGGTAATTTGGATCTGATGAGCTTTCCTTATTGCCAAAATGGTCAATGCCTCTGCAAAAGAGAGGAGTAACTTCTGCAGTTTGCTACCTCAGCTAGGCAGATGTGAGTCTGATTGATACCTGCATGAGAAATCAAAAATGAAAAGCAAAGTGCTGCAGAACCCAGTGCTGGCGACTCAGGAAGAAACTTTCGTTTCCCCTAAACTATAAGTAGCTCAGCAGCTCTTACTTACCCAGCTACTGACTTCTTCCTGGACAACCTGATAGAAACAAGAGCACAGAAATCCGAATTCTACTCCAAACTTCACCTCTTACACTCTACAGTCTTGGAAAAGTCATTTAAGCTCCTGAGTCTCCATTTTTTCCAGGTGTGAAGCTGAAATGACATACGGAGCCTTGCAAGAACTTCTGAAACCATTATGGGCATTACAGCACTAATTCTGGGAGGGCAGCTCACTGTACCATATGTATTTTGGATACAATTATTACCCCTGGAAGTGCTCAGATATCATTCCACAAAATTGTAGGCACATGAAAGACATAACATTTTGAAGAAGCCCATATGTTAGCTTTTTCATGTTCACCCTGTTCCAATTTGGATAATAATTTTCTAACTCTTTAAAGCAGGGTAGCTGACCTGCCTGGCCCTACCAGCTGCATATCCAAGTCTTCATGTAGCCCAGAGCAATACAACACAACCCACATATTTCAAAAAGCTGAAGGAAAAGAGGAGCTCTAAGAGAGGTTCATCAGCTAGCGAGAAAGATTTCCTCCTGGAACTGGAGCCCTCCCCTCCTGCTGAAACAGTCCCTCCCTCAGAAGCAGCTTCTCCTCAGTGTCACTTCCTGTAGGAACCTGCCTGATATTGTCAGGGCACCATCACACTGTCCCCAGGCGGCTGCATAGTGGCAGCTTTGTGATGCACTGATTCTGTGAACATTGAAGATTCACAGCTCACAACATATTCCAGCAGTTTACAGGCCTAGTTATTACCAGTGAAGGACCTAGTGACATACTATTTACTAATAGTAATGTGCATTTCTACTTTAATATTAATGAAGAAAAACATTTTATTTCTCACAGTAAGTACAGCCTGGCTTGTCCAAGAATCAGGCAAGAGGATACACAGGCAAGAAGGTTCATGTTCTTCCTCTTCTCTTGGAGATCACTGGCGCTCTCTGAGCTGCTCCTTTTCTCTTTATAAACTCTCAATGATAATTCACTGTGCATTGAAAATCTTGACCACCACAGAATCCCAAAACACCGAAAGAGCAATATCTGAGCCTTCATCAGTTTCCTGACATAGTAAAGAAGAGAAGCAGCATATGGTGCAAAGGATTTTTTTCACCACAGACACACAGTAAATTTTCTCAAACCCAAGATAAGATGCCATTTCTAAATGGTGAAAGAAAGTGGTGGCAATTCCAAGTAGTCCCCAACATCTGACTAATTTTGCATTTCAGATACCACTCTGACCCAGTGATGGTGTCAGCAGCCACTCTCCTGTCCTTCACATGGGCAGTCCTGTGCCAAGACATTGGTATCTCATGAAGGAATTGCTCCAGACATCATGGATGCAAAAGAGGGGAGCCTGTCCTGTCCCCACCTCTTCACAGGTGCTGGTGGCACCTGAGCCATGGCACAGACCTTTGAGGAGTCACCAGCCCCAGGGGTAGAAGACAGTCATGGCTGGGGATGTTCTGCATGGCTGTAGCTGCCCACCCCCGGGGAGTCTGTGGTCTGGGGGTCACCAGGGAAGCTGGCAGGGGACATGTGGGCACACAGGGGACAGGAAACAGAGCAGAGAGGACCTAGGGCACCATCTGGTGGCTTCACTCACTGCCTTTCCTAAATCCTTGTCTCACGGGGTCATAATTGCATGGCCAAGGACTGAAAGAAAGCCAAATCTTTCCAAGAGACAGACCACCTGGAACAAGAGACCCCTGCCCTTGGCCCAGGCTCGCACACCTGTAGGGCACTGCTGGGTAGGACAGCAGTGCAATCCAGAGTGACAGTAACCATTTTTTTTGGGTGCCGTTCAGTCAAGCACTTCCCTTGATAAAGAACCAACTCTAGCTGGGTATTTAGAGATCATTTGCAGTAGAGACACCCCTGAGAAGGCTAAAAAGAGAAGACAGAAGTTATGAAGGAGAGCACTTAGGACATGTTTCACTGGCATTATCCACCACAGTAAGGTCTTGTCTGCAGATAAAGGCAAAATATAGTTTGCACTGTTTTGTATGACAAAATAGTACCCATGCAAGAGCTTGTCCTCTGCAGAAAAAGATCAAATCAACAAACCTCTCAAGCACACCCTGGTTTTTACCTTCTCAAATGAGGATCTGCTGTAAAGCATTATGAAGTAGTTCATTTAAAAGGAATAGATGACCTCAGTGTCCCAACATCTTTTGTAGCAATGCACTCTCAGAACCAAAGGCTCATGTCTGGTGAAGAGGGTAAAGGGTCCTAGTCCTAAAACAGCACCTCCTTTAGAAGAAGGCAGGCAGCGCATTTCCACCTCACACCACTGCTTACTTTGGTAACAGGTCTCCACTTCCCTGAAATCCTGACAATGGATAATTCAACACCTAGGAATCAAAGGTTATACCACTATAACCAGGGAGCCTTCTCTGTGCATAACAGCACCATGCTGCGGCAAGCAAGTGGAGCTGAGGCCCTTAGAGACACAGCTTTTAAGAGGAATCCGTTCAGCATTCAGTTTAAAGGAAAATGTATAGGGTGAACACAGTAAGCCAGTCACTACTTCTCACATTTGTGGAGCAGGGGAAACTGATCCATAATTTCCTTTTTTTTTGTCCCAATTGCCTAACACTTAGAAATGAACATGTTTCCTCTTGCAAGTAGCACTCATTTTTGCACCTATTCTCATGGGCCACAGAGCCAGGAAAGACATAAAGACCAAATGACAACAAAAAGATGAAATGACTGCCTTTTCCCTGAACAAATCTCTGCTACAAAGTAGCTATACCAATATTATATAAATTATATTTCGTAGTCTCTCCTACTTGTGCCTTCAGGCATTTCCTCATACCACCTTGGAAAACTCCATACCATTTATAAACATCCCTGCTCTCACAGCCTTCTGCTTTATGCTTTTCTCTCTCATACACACTGTTGCTGCTGTGGCTGCCCATGGTGCACTATGCTAAAGAAGTGATTGTAGATTGTGGCTTCATAGCTTTAAACTTCCTTTTTCTCATGCAGCAGCCTTTTAGCCTTCCTCACAGGGCCAACCCAAAAGCCATTGAAATCGACACAGTGACCTCCACCCTGATTTTGACAGTTTGGCACACAGCCCAAATCCCCATATTTGCCAGTGTTTCTTAGAAATTTTTACTTTTTCACTTAATTGATCAGAACTTGGTGTGATTCTTCCAGTACTTTAGCACTGACTGTTCTAGAATAGCATTTTCCATTCCAAATACTGTTCTTTCTCTCAGATTTTATTTTAAACAGCTTCGGTTTTTAATATATAGAATTGTTCAGGCATAAGTGTAAGAAACATGCTACTTAAAAAGATAATAGAAACATAAGACTAATCAACTAACTGCAAAGAGAGATCCTTGCCAGCAATTTTCCAGTAGCATCCAGTATTTTTAGCATTTATAAAATTTGAAAAACAAAACACAAAACCTAAGCATCATTATTTTGAAGGTTTTTACTTTTCATCTAATCCACCAGCATCTGCTGAATATTTTATTGCCATACTGCAACATATTTATAATTCATCTCATAATTTCTTTGAATTTGTTAAGGAAAGAAATTGTTATACCTGTACAATCCTCTGTAAATTCTTCTGTGAACACAAATATTTCCTGGTCATATTAGTAAAATCTAAAACTTTTTACTTCAAAAATATTTATAATTGTTGTGATCACTTAAATTATAAATGGGTCTAATAAGCCATGCTGTCCGTCCCTTCATTGCCATTTCTGAAATGAATTCCTCAGCCCTGAGAAGAAAAAAAGCATTTTTCTGTGGTTAAAGAAAGTCCAAATTGCATGTTTGAAGTCTTTTCTAATAAAAAAGAGCAAAGCAATAAGTGGATTATCTCTTTAAACATAGTATAGGAAGGTTGGAGGCCTTGGAGACATTTTCCATAGCCTCTATCTCTGATACATAGCAACATTATCTTCAGCTAGAGAGGGTCCTGTTATCCTGGAGCTCAATTTTAATTTGATCTTCTTCTTTAAAGAGGTTTCTGTGATTCCTCTCAATCTGCATATTCTTATTTTGGGTTAATTTTGTTTGGTTGTTATTTCATTTTTGTTTTTTAATATGAGATAAAACAGCCTCAGCTTTTTGATCTGCTGGTTTGATCATGTCATACGGATATTTAATGTAACTTCTTCCCTATCGAACCAGAATATGCATCAGCAGAAATGGCAGGCCAGTTCCAGCTGACAGGGGAGAAAGAACTTCGATAGCAAATTAATTTCTAAAGACTCCCTCCTCCTTCCTCCAGTCATTCTAAGTTTCAGAAGTCGTCTCCCTGGACAATAATGTATGGTGAGAGGGTAAAAGAGCTTTATATTCTACAGCAGCCAGCTGAAACAAAGGCAAGACTATTGATTTTGGTGGGGCAGAGGTACCATGCCTGATCCCACTGAAGGCTCAAAATCCCAAGCGATAACAATATCAATTGCCAAGAAGAATAGGAAACTGGGGAGCTCCACTTGGACTTCTGCAGGCTGAAACCTGGCCCCAGACCTGCATGGCTTATGCAGCCCCAGAAAGGGAGTTTTCTCATGTTCCCACCTCCTTGTTCCTCTTTCTTGTTCTGGAATGGGCACTGTCACTGACGCATGTTGTCAGGAAGGGATATTTTCTTTGTGTTCCTTTTCTCTGCCTTATCTCCATCAGTGCATCCAGTCCTCACTGTGTACTGCTGATATTGCTGAAGGGGAAGCATCTTCTTGGAGGCACTGATTTGAGTCGCCCGAGTAAAGTCACAGCAGGCATCTGTGACTACTTGATGGGATTAGCAGATTATGAGAAAGCATATTTGCTGTGGGGTTCCTGAGAAAGGGAAAATGGGCAGGTGGATACTTGGATCTGGTTAAACTAAGCATGAACTCCTGATGGCCATTTCGGCAAAGCCACAAGCACAAGATCAGATGGGTGGCTGCAGGCCAGGATCAGAACATCAAGCCAGCAAGCAGGGAAGTCTCTGGAATGTCCTACCACTTGCAGAGGATCGAGAGTTAAGTATTTCAGCCGGGGCAGGTGAGAGAAACCTTCACATATTGCCCATTCCCAAGATAAGTGCTTGACAAAAGCAGCTTTTCTTTTGCATCAAACAGCTTTGCTGCAAAATAGCTTTGCTGCAGCAGTGCAGACTAAGGCCCGAGGGATTTTAACAGATACATTCTGTTGTTAATGAAGGCCAGTTTAGAAGGGGCCAGAGGTTCACAATTCCCTTCGTGGTTGTGCTCTGAAGTCACTGTGGATCTCTGCATGTATCTGCATCTCATCTGGGATGTAAAAGAGTAGCTCTGCCATACGGGAAGATGTCTGGTCCACACAGGGTCAGATATCTTCCCTGTTAGATATTCTCATACAATGTATCAGAGGATTCTTCTAGAGTTTCCTGCTTCCTAGGCATCTGTAGAATGATGAAAAGGAGAAAAAAGAAATAGAGGAAAATTATTCAAAAGATGATGAATTAATTCTTCATAAGCAAACACTGACATTTATTCTGTTAGAAATGGCTGTAAGTGATCTGATGAAACAGAAGCCACTACAGTGAGAAATGCTCCTTCACCAGAGATGAACGTGACTAATCCAGCCCAAGGGATAAAGATGTCGCCTTTACTAGTCACTCTTCCCCCGAAAAACTGTCAGACAGGGAGGGGAGGGAAAATTGGACTCAGTAAGAAAATAAATCACTTTGGATTCTGTGAAGGAGGAATTCCCTGACCTTCTCAATCCTGTTTGAGTCTATTCCTCATGACCATTCCTTGTGTAGACAAGGCGCTGACAGACTGATATTTTAAACGCTGTGTGGCACAGGCCTGCTGTAAGCAAGGTTACACAGCAAGTAGCTAAAATGCCACCGGCTGAACTAAGCCCTACATACACTAGCATTTTCTCTGCTGCCACCACCAAAGGGAAACACTACAAAAGTGGTGAGTGGAGGCACCTCCAAAGCATACAGGATTAACCCCTTGCTATCCAAACTGGTCAATGGTCCAGAGTGACAGCATGTAAATGCTCTTTCCAGAGGCTTTCTGCTCTGCTCCCCTTTACAACTCCCCCTCAATTGTGCAGCATCCTGCAGGAAGGGTTGGGCTGGACCCTCTGAAGCAGAGTCAGCCACTGTTCAGCAATCTCAGCTCCCACTCACAGGCTAAACCCACTGACCCACAAGTCTCACTCTTACAGAAAACACCCTCTTATATTCTGGCAAAGACAGCTGGAGGACAAATGTCTCAAGTGGTCACAGCCCAGGATGACTGATGGAGCTAATCAAGGTGCTTGCGACCATAGTGAATACTGCAAACTCTCCAGTGCTGAGTTCATGGAACCCTGCCACTCATACTTTGCTTCCTCCAGACCACCACAAGAACACTTGGAGTGTGAGAGCTCATCCCATCCCCTCTCTGCTTTCTTCTCCTCTCTTTCTCCCATCTCTGCTTTGGCCTTTACCCCACCCTGGTTGAGACTGCCAGTGCCAAACCCATTCACACATGGATGCTCATCTGTGTTGCTTTGTTGCTGCTCTGTTTTACAGACCCTCTGTCCATCCAAACAGTGGCTGAACAGTGTGGGCCACACACAAGCAACTCAGCACAGCCCAGACAGCTCCCTGGTAGGGAAAAACCCCACACAAACTTAATGTTATCACCCAGACTGGATCATTTCAGAGGGGGCAACTGGTAAAGGTATACAGAAAAATCAACACGATCAGAAAGAGGGACTCTATCCAAATAATTCAAAATGCACCAAAACACAAATACAGGGATGCTGTCTTTTCCAGTGCATCATATAAGACAAACCTATATAGAACAACCCATCCTTCCCCTCAATAACCAGGAACCTGCCACCGCTTCTGCTACCACCACATGGTGGTGTTACGGCAGTTACTGCAGGACGCCAGTGGCCATGGGAACAGACCACATAGCAAGCAGCTCTGACACAAAGGGGGCTACTTGATTGTAGACCACCTTTTCCTAAAAGGTGGGAGTTGTGAAAATGTCTCGGACACTGGAAAATACTGTCCTTCATGAAAGAGAGGGCTGGTGCAACCAGGGAAACTCTCCCCAATAGAACATTAATGGGAGAAAGCAGCAGATGTTTTGCAGAAAGGTTTTCTAGCACTGGAAGAGGATACATTTTTTTAAGCAGATAAGAGACCTGGAGAAGAAATGAAAAATTAGGTTCTGAGAACAGCAACAAAATGTTCCCTGGTGTGTCTGATGCAGTTTGTCCACACGAAACAGCTGATGCTTGCCAAAGGCAGGGTAGAAGGCTTTGGGGGCCTCTGATCTGCTTCATCTGGCCCCCAGACCTAATTTACACCTGGATATTCCTAGTTGCCTGTATTTTCACTATGAGTGAATTTAGTTCCTTGTCTCTCACTCATAATTCTCAGCCCAACAAGAAGATACAAGTCCAAAACATACCCACACTGTCTTTTCCTGAGCACCAGAGCTGACAACAGAGATTGTATAAACTCAGTCTCTGCTCAAACCATCTTAGCTTCTGCTACCATGAAATGGCTCTCAGGTGCTTAATGCTGGTGAGACAAAAGTTGTGTTCAGGGTCTGCTGCTGGTGCACAAATTCCTTCAGCCCAGAGGATGTCTCAGCTGCCTAAATAATCTGGAAAGGGCAATAACAGCACCAGCACCTGCCCAACTCTTCATGAATGCCTGTCTTGTTCAGAGGGAGCGGTGATGCCAAACCCCTCAGTGCCTTTCAGCATACGTCATACAGCAAAGCATCTGCACAAAACCGTGAGTACCAGAACTGGTAAAGCTACAGGAGCCAGGGTTCTGCTGGAAGAGGGAAGATAGGCTACATGTGCAGCCCAGCTGGTGAGTGCATGCCACATCCTGTTTTCTCCTTTTGAAGGGACTGGAGACACATTTACTGCCTGCTATGTCATAAGATTGTGTGGGGTTTCTTTCCCCAGGTAGCCAGGGCATATGGGAACTTTCCAATGACACAGCCCTGGCTCTTACCTTCCCTGGAGGATTCTTTCTGAGTGATGGGTGGTTTTTGTTGTTCTCGAGGCTAGAATAGACATCAACTTGCTGCACATCCAGGCTCTGCACAGAGAAGACAGAAAAAGGTAGGGGTCAAATAAAATACTTAGGTTTAAGATAACTAATTACCCACTGGGCTGTTCCCCATCTCATGCCTGACATTTTTAGGAACCCCTGCCATCTCCAAAATTTTTGAAGTTCCTGACCTTAACTTGGGCAAACAGAAAACCCTTTTCCCTGAAATCCCTACAGTGTATCTGCATCATCTTCTTTTTCTCAGGCTTACAGAGATGTTACCTACCCTATGTAAGGCAGTGGAGAAGAATGCCAATGCCCCTGCCTCCCTCTGCTCCAAAATTTTCCCAGAATGCGAAGTTGTGCACCAGGGGGGACCACAGGTAAGAGGCAGTGCTCTGCATCACCTAAGACTGTTTAGGTGCCTGACAACCACAAGCTCTTGTTCATGATTATTCTGGGGACATAATGGTGAGAAAACGAGAGAGGCTGGGGGTCCTGAAGCACTGAGGCTGTCAAAAATGAACACAATTTCTGTTTATTGTCTGTTTGGGTTTTTTTCCCAAGCCAGAACTCTGCTTTGAGTGAGCAAAGAATAATTAAAAAACCCATATGCTCCCAGGCCCTCAAACATTACCATGGTCCCACTCAGCTACACAAAGAAACACACATGCCCTGCATGCATATACACCCATTGTCCCCCAGGTAATCATGTCACAGGAGATGCATGTCAGTTTGAGTGATATTCCAGATCTGCCTGAAGGATCAAACATAACAATCACGAGGACTTTTCCATGTGTGTTTCAAGGATGACAGCAGGTGGCCAAGGTGGCTGTTTCTCTGGCAACAGGAAGATGGGAGGAGCTCCAGCTGCAAGAGGTGCAGATGGTATTAGTGGAGAGAGTGAGGTGCCCTGTAATGCAGTGAGAAGGATGAGCAAAACATGGAGGTTTCATTGAGGGCTGCCAATCACTTGAACCCTCATCATTTCATGTGGAGTTGCAAACACTCAGCATCTTTAAGGACCATGGCCAGCAGGACAGTGCTTTGAACAGGACCAGAAGATAGAAAAGCAGTACTGGGGAGTGGCCTTGGAATAAACAGGCACTTAGACATGAGTTGGCCACAGTGAATGGGGCACCACATGGCTCTCACAGTCCCACTGCTACTCTGGAAACAGTCAATTATTTCACCTGTCTGCTTCCTGATCCCAAAAACCTGCTTTGCCTACTCAGACACCCCCATCATTCGCATGTGCACACAGAAAATTCTATGTCTCCACACTCATTTTCAATTCTCTTTGTGATGCTCACAGTGAGGATCTTGTCTTGTGTGCTGAGCTTCCAGAAGCCTGGCTCCATGTCCCCTTGGCAGCCTCTTTCTCCACTCCAGACTGAAGCCACTTACAAGCAAGGTGTTTAACCTCCAGAAAAGATTCTCTTCCTTCCACATGCCTTCTTCCCATGGAGGCTGTTAACAATACTGGTCCTTTTCCAGTCAGTTGGAGAGCTGGCATCTCCAGCCACCCCTGCCAAAGAAGGCCAAGCCATCTGCTCTGCATACCGGGTGGCCAGGAGCACTGCACAGCTGGTGTGTGGTTAACTGGTTTCACAGGAAGACCACTTGGGCCAGGTCCATAGGGCTCACACAAGCACAGGGGCCTAGCCAGTTCCTGGGACTGCTCGTGCCTAAGGCTGGCTCTGCTGGCTTGCTATATTAGCCTTACTGGAGTCTGAACAGAATAGCATGATGAAACATGTAATTAAGATGGAGCTAAGGATGCATGACGAGGCCGACTGAGCAAGAAATAGATCTGATTTTTTTTGCCTCCTTGCAGAAATCATCCACTTCAGCAGGAAACTACCCATTTGGATTTTTATAAGCCTGAATTAAAAAGAAATTACTTGATACAAACAAAAATGTTTATAACCTGCAACCTCCTTTACCCAAAGCATTGCCTTTTGCCCAGAATAAACATATCATATACAATACATGGTGCTCTCTTTTAAACTGCTACTCCAAAAATTAAAGGGCCACAAAATGGTGCCCCCCCCCACCCCTCCCTGAGTGAGAATGAGAACGGGCACACCCATCCTCTTGCAGATATCTGCTCCCGATCAGGTCTACCACCTCCCTGGCAGAGCCTTGCTCCTCTCTGTAGTACATTTTCCAGAGCTTCGCTTTGTTTAGTTTAAATTATTAATGCAGCAGAGCTCACAGGTTTTCCTTGGAGAGACTTTTCCAGCCCTTATAGACCTCACAGACAGAAAGGTTTCCTAATATTCAGGCAACATCCTTCTCTACTCACTTTCATTTTATTCCTCCTCATTGGTCCCACTGATCACAAGGAAAAAAAACCCCTTCCCTTCCCTTCCCTTCCCTTCCCTCCCCTTCCCTTCCCTTCCCTTCCCTTCCCTGTTGAGCAGCCAACTCATGGGACTAAAAGGAGAAAAAGGAATCCATTTAAAATGGAGCTGGACAGGTTTTAAGTGGGATTAGGAGTCATGGTTACTTGAGGTAGCTGAGGTCTAGGCCTGACATTTCAAGGGAGCCACTTCAATGCTACTACATATGACACTGTGGTTACTGGGTTTGAGGAGTGGGAGCAGATAGAATTCCTAAGTTTGGAAATGGTAAAAAAAGAAACTCCCTTTACTTTTTCCTTGCTCATTTCCCCCTGCTAGGTAGTGCGCTTGCTCAGGACTGCAGTGGTCTGCAACACTGGCACCAGTGAAGGTGCCACAGCAGAAACTCAAAACAGTTGGGAGTTGTTCAGGGGATCATGACTCTGTCCCCTTCCTGAGCCATCAGTCTCCAGCCAGGAAGAGAGTCCTTGTGATGCTCTGCAGCACAAAGTGGGGCTGAGAGTCCCTCTTCCTTCCCAACTTTTGGAGACCCTTCTACCTCTTCCAGGAACCCTCCTTGGCTCCACACTTGCTGCTCTGTGCTGATGGCAGAGGGAAAGGTACTGCTCAGCAGGGCATAGGGCAGGGCGTGGGCACTGGGAGGTCAAGACTGGGACCAGGATGGAGACACACCCAGTCCTGCGAGAAGCTAAGCAGGGCAAGGTCACCAAGACCAGGCTGGTATGAAGGTATTGCTTATGTTTCACATCATGATAATGCTTATGTTTCACAACATGATTGTCTGTACCATGGCAAGGAGAGGAAGGGTTGTACCATGATATGGACAGAAGAGATGAAGGGTGATTCTGGTACTCACGTCATAGACAGGAGGTTGTGGTAGGCTGGCTGAAGGGAGCTGTGTTTCCACCTCCTGTCTTAGGATATTTGGGTGGTTTCTTCTAGGGCACAACACCTGCTCAGGACAAGACATCAAATGACATATTTGGAGCAAACCACACATCCCCAAAGCTAAAATGAACACCAATGTCATATCAAAGCCAGCTGTTTGCACACCTCCTGAATGCTGCCACAAGAAAGAGTGCCAGCAGCATCTGCACAACATGTGCTGGTTACTTTCCTCACTGCATGGTTAAGTGTAGAATCCAGTGACTTACACTGGAGCAGTGGAAAGGAGAACTGGGCTCTGTGTGTACATATAAAGCACTTTCACCACTGAAACCTTACTGGCTGAAGGGTGTAAGTATTGAGCAGCACGAAGCAATGCTATAAGGACAGGGAGTAAAGCAGGGCACTGGTCATAGTGCAGAGAGGAATTTCAGAGACACAAAATGCAATTGCTTTTATTGGGATTTGGCAGGGAAGCTTTTCCTAACACAGAGTCTACAGAAGAGCACCAGACAATCATTAATGGTGATGTATAGTCAGTCATACATTAATGCACAAGTCCAGCATGGAACTGAAGGAAGAAGGTCCCTTCGCCTGAAATGTTTCTTGCATCAGACAAGTTCTCCTTGAACACATTCCATTCACACATAGAGAAGGGTTAGCCCTGCTCAGCAAGCAAGAGGCGAGGCAGAAAAGGCGGAAGGCTTTGCTAAGTATCTCTGTTCTAATTCAGAAAGAAGTGGGATGATTATATTCACATCACATGAAAACGACAAACTGCTTTCCAGTCCATTAGTAACTAAGGAGGATGCTAAATAGCTTCTCTTAAAGATAAACATTTTTAACCCAGCAGGTCTGAGCAAGCTGTGGTGAGAAATATGGGCTGTGTTCAGCAGGAGGGCAAATGTAATGACTGCACCATCTCTTCAGACCCCAAGGAGAGGCCATAATTCTGGGATTTGGTGGCTCACCTCAAAACTCAGAGATGCCAACTGGTGAGTCATGACACTGCCTCTCCTCCTCATCCCCACAGAGACACTGTCTAGGCAAACAGATGGGGCCCTGTCTCCAGCCAACTCCCTTTGCCTCTTACACTCCCTCCCCTACATCAGACTGCCTGCAAGGTAAGTCTTATGAGATTAGCTGGGCTGCCAACTGCTGCTGTTCTGTTTTCAACCTCATGATCTCTGACTGTGTGTGCTGAAGTCTGATGCTCCTTGGAACCGAAGGACTGTACATGCAGCACAGCCACCACATAAAAAAGCATGCAGAGAGTGTTGTTGTGGTGGCAGAGAGCAGCTTCAAGGAATTATGAGGCGTACTCTACCTAGAAAACAACAATCCTCAATTCCACTCTGAAAGATGTAAGAGTATTTTTAAGCCAGCCTCGAGATCTCTGGAAGAATGCAGATGATTCTATTGGAACACCTGAGGGTAGCAGTACTAGAAGCAGTAGTTTTCCCCCAAACAACAGGGATTCCAATATCATGACTCCAGAGGTTTTTCCACAGGGTCCATCTCATCCAGATCTTCTAGCTCTGCTTTTGGCTTTTCTTCTCCCACTGTCCAAATCCTTTCTTTCCCACTCCTGGTATCCCCTTTGCTCTCAGCTTCCCAGACTCCACTTCCTTGCTCAGCTGGTCCCAACCTGGGACACTAGTCTGCTCACCCAAGGGGCTCTGTCAATCCACTCTTAAGACCCTCCTAGTGCTTCCTTACTCCAGATTCCAGTCACAGTTTCCCACCTGAGGCTCATTCTTCCAGCCTCACAGAATCACTGATGATGGAAGGTGTCCCTGGAGATTGTATAGTCCAATCCTTGTCCCTCTATCTTTTTTTTTTCTTTTCCCCCAGTTACTTATAATTTTCACACAGGCTTCCTTGGGATCCTTGTCCTAACCTTCCCTTCTCACTCTGTCTCTTAATGTCTTCTCTTTGCCAAACAAATGCCCAAGGCTTTGGTCCCCAACCTCATCACAGTGCAGAGCTTTTCTTCTATGATGCCCAAGCTCAGGAATGCAGCTGCAGTCTCCTTGAAACAGAGTAACCTCCATCCTGAAAGAGGATTAGAAATATTGGAAAGTCCTGCCATCAGGGCTGTAACAGATTTGCTGAGGTGCAGAGGACATTACTTGTCTAACTGGCCCCCTCACACGGATTTTAGACAACTGAACTGCTAAACTGACAAAAGCCATGATTGAGTATGCACAAACTGCAATCTTTCAAAATCCCATCACAAGGCTACATCTCCTTGAATATTCTCAGTGCTAGCACACGGCTAGTGTGACTTTTTGCCCTGTGTCAAATCCTTGCTCTAAAGCAGAGCATGCTGTAGTCAAAATTATTGCCAGAATTTCTTTAATGGGCAAACCACTTACTGTTTTGTCTTTCCCGTAATTTTTTCTTCTCAGAAAACTGAACTTCAGAAAATAAACTGGATCAGACACCCAGCATGAAAAATTTCAGCATGGGGACTTACAATTCAGACAAGCTAGAAGCAAATGAAATTAATTCCTAGAATGCATCAGGTATTGCTTTTTATTTGGTAATTACTTGCCTTTCTTTTCCACAGAAGCAGAACTGTTGTGGTGATGCTCAACACAGAAAGAAGAACAGTAAGGGTAACAAGGATTTCCCACCCATAAGAGGTATTTATGTATCCTGTATCTGTAAGAAAGAAGCCAAAAAGTTCACAATGTGAGTGGAAGTTATAACCCTGCTGTATTTTTAACGCTGCAAAGAGTCTTGAGAAAACTAAAATACAGGTGTGCACAATATGGTGGCAGAAATGCACACACCCTTCAAAACATACTCTGACTGGGCAGAGAGCAGGGTGCAGCTGCAGAATCACACAGAAGATGCAGGGTATAAGCAGCTCCACTTCACAGAGGGAGGCGACATAACTATGAAAGACAAGAAATTTGGTAGATAGAGGCTGGCAAAGGTCTTTTGTGATAGGAGCAGAAAGACAGATGGTGGAATGCACACAGGCCACATGGACTGAGAGGGTAGGTACTGTAGGCATCCTCTGACCAGTATAGCAAAGCTACTTCATCACAGGTCTTTGCATTTACATTAGCAAGTTTTTCATATCCAACAGTCAGTAATGCACATCCAGCCAGTCAGAAGCATGTACATCCTTATCACTTTTCTTTTAACATTCCTCTTATGTTGCATCAAGCTTTCCACTGCTTTCCAGTGTGCTCATTAACAGACCAATCAACTCCTTGTACCAAATGCAAAAGAGGGATGCATGTCAGTGAGGCCATAACCTGTTTGTGAATCCCTAAAACTGAGCATGCTGAACCTGCACATGTGATTACAGCAAGCACCCTAACGACCGACCTTATCAGCTGTCTCTGTCACAATGCTGAAGGAAAAACCACACTGTCTCCTGAACACTGACACTGCACGACCCAGTGCCCAGGTTCCCTGGATAGATTCTGACTCCCAGGAGTCTGTGGCAGGGCAGATATAAATTACTGGCTCTTCATGTCCCCATCTATGCATTGGGAACAGCAGCACAGGCCACCTGTGCCAAGTGCATTCAACCCTGATGGCAGTTAGTATTGGGCATTAAGCATTATTCATACCTGACGTAATAGCATGTGTGGATAGAGGAAAAATAAAAGCAAAGATCAGGTTTTCAGAGCCAGATCCAGCTGATTTTTAAGCTCCTGTCCTTCCCTTCTGGTTGTTTACTTACCTCTAACAAGGACAAACACTCCCTTTCCCATTTTTTGGATATCATTCCATTTGACCTTGCAGTAGTATGTGCCACTAGAAAAGGTGTTTTCAAGTGACGTGATTCTGTAGTCATAAGATAAGGCAGCAGTTTTATTCTCTTCTCCAGAAGGAATGACTACGTTTTCCAATCTAGTATAGATAGATGTCTTCTGATCCAGTGAATTAATCCAGTAATAGCAGATTGAAAATTTGGTGTATTTCGGCATGTAAGGGAAGATGACTTTACAGGGGATGGATGTTCCTTCCTTGAGCAGGGCAACCTGGATTGGAGGTTTCTGCTGTACATCGACATTTCCCCCTGTAAAGGTAATAATTGTTAGCAGTCACCTAACCTCACTTTCAGTGAGGAGAGGATGGCTGCCCCAAAGACAGGATCACTCTGAAAACAACCACACACCAGGAAGCACATCTGTAGCATGCAGTGTTGGCCCTCGTCAGCAGCTGAGTGATTCAGAGCACATGCCCTGTGTGATCTGCCACATCTCTTGGGTAATTGCTGTCTGATCCACGATAGCCTGCTGCATTCACAGGCTTCCCCTTTTCTCTTGTGAGCTCCTCCATAAAATATCAGCATGCAGAAAGACAGGAAATGAAGCAGGAAGTGAACTGATTTTGCAGTGGTGTATGAACATATTTACAGCAGGTGAATAGAACGTGATTTTCCAAGATAAATGCTAGCTGGACATCGCCTGAAACTCCCAAGGTATAAACCCCACTTGGGAATCTATGTGTGGCCATGTGAAGGCTCTGTGGCAGTGAAGGTTTTGTATGCAAGCAGGTGTTATCAGTGGGACTGTATATTTCTGAAAAGCAAGTGAGGAAGGAAATTACATATTCTGGATAGGGGCCAGCACAAGGGCCATGAGAAGTAAGTCACAGCTTAATCACTCCAAACCTTTGCTGCTCTAAAACAGGAGCAAAGCACAAACCTCAATGTTTGCTATCTCCAGATGACTGCAGATCTTAAGTATTTATACATGACAGTATCTTAGGCAGAGATAATAAAGCATGGCCTTCACGTGCTTTGTCCCAATACATACAAAGTAGTTTAAAGTGATGTATCACTGTAACTCAGTAGACAATGATGTCAGAAGAGAGGATGAATAAGACGGGAAACTGTCGCCCTGATTTTTCGGCCTTCTGATGTTTTCCTTCTTGGACTAGAGAGTTCTCACGCATTGTAACAAAAAGAAAGACTGATATTTTGTAAACATGCATTTCTTTCCAGGGGAAAGGACAAATTGATGGACTGCTGGTTTGACCAGTGGGGTCTGAAGGATGTCAGCCTCGTCCCCCCAATCGCTGATCAAAGTACAAACTCTATTTAAACCCTGAATCTAAAAATAAAGTTCTTTTACTTGCTCTCAACCTGACAGGTGAGTGTCCTTTTTGTGTCTTCTTGCGACAGGGAACCACACAATTAACTCCCTGTTTTGTTTAATAAAAAGGAAAAAGAAACTAAGAGTGGGCCACAGGCTAATAAGGAGACTGGGGTACAGGACTTCTTTGGTTCCCAGCCACATCTGGGTTCAATATCAGGTAGTCTCTGGATTTGTTTGTCAACTGATGTAACACCACATGTAAAGCAACTTAAGAGGAGGCTCTTTGAGAAAGAGAACTTGAAATTTACAAGTCTTCTCAGGAAAATGAAGGATTCTTTCTAAAGAGACATGAAAAGAGAAGAGGGGAAAAGGGGTAGAGAGAGAAAGTAGGGGATGGACAGGCTTTTCCATTTACGCTTTTAATGGGATTCCCTGGAGTTCTGCAGCTATGAACAGGCTCATAACAAGGTATTAAAGCTGTCCCAGAGCACAGCCAGGCTTGCTTTTCTGTCACCATAACGCTGCATCACAAAAGGAGTGTCACCTCGGCACAGCGGGAGTTGGCATTGGAAAAGGCTCAGACTTAGCACTGCTGAATGCTGAGCACTAAGGATTCATGGTGGGGGACAACAGTGGAGAGAGGGCACAGCTACTGCCCAGAAAGGAATGTTGGGAAGTAGCATATGTTAAGGAAAATTCTCTACAGATCACATAGCCAGAGACAACAGCCTGGCAGTAAAGAAGAGCTTAAGTTACACCACCAGAGAAAGGTTCTTGGCTGTAAAAGCAACTGAGATACAGTACAGTCCTCAGGGACGTGCTCAGTGCTGTGAACACTAGTTACAATATTATGGAAAGGAGGTAACAGAATCCTGCAGACATGGTGGGAGTGATAACCCAAGCGATTTCTTCTGGGCCATATTTTTCTAAATCATGCATCATCCTTCTCCTCATCTCTACATAGCAGACCATACATGAATATAGTTTCTGTATAAGAAACAGCTAACCACTAATGTAACAAAAGAGAGGAAAGATCCATCTTCTTGTATTATCCCAGAAGCCACTAGGTTGAAAAGAACATACCAAGGAAAAAGCAAAGCCATTTTATTTAGGTTATCAAACTCTTCTCCCATGTTTCCCCTTTCTTGAGGATTCACTCTCTTAGCTTTGAAATGCTTAAAAGACAGAAATAGCAGCAGCATGCAAATTTCTAGAGGCGATCTCTGGAAATTAGCAAAAGATAGCAGCTGGAAATGCTCTCATATGAAAAGCATGAGAGTAAACAAAAGGAATTAAAAAGAAAATATTTGTTTACCTCCATACTGAAGCAACCAAAGAAACAGGAAGATGACTTTTAGATTAGGGACCATGACAGGGGGTCAAAGGCTGTAAAAACACAACCAGAAACGAAGATCCAAAAGGCAAAGTAGATGGGGGTTTGTCAGGTATTTTCACACCAGGGAAGCTGGTTGATCCCCTCCTGTTTGCAAAGGGACAGGCGGGATGTACACACACTGCATTTGGCAAGCAGTTCCTGACAGATGCAAGTTCTTCCGCTTTTTGGTCAGACTCCTCCCCACAGCAGGGCTGACTTCTCTGTACTACAATGATGGTGTTAGATCTACCAGTGGGTGTCCAAAGACTAGACTGCAAGCACTTCAACACACAGAGCTCTGCTTCCTGATGACTATAAAATATGGCATGCATTTAAAACAAACTTTGTCACCTTCCACAGTGACATGAAAACTCAAGTGTGGGATCACCTGTTTTGCTTTCAACACAGAAAACCAGTACACACAAGTAGTCAGTACAGAGCAATGCCTCTGCTGTACCACTGACTCCACAGAAAGGCCCTCCACAGCCAACTTCTTCACTAGGTGCCTTTAGAGGAAGGCACTTACAATCATGATGTGGGAACAACCAGACAGCAAATTCATCCTGAACAGCTGGGCTGTTTCAGATCTACACCATGCTGGCTCTGAATCAGCTTCGCAATGCAGGCATGCTTTAAGTAATCTATTGTAGGCAAATCTAAAAAGAGCCCTTTGAAGAAGAAAAACGTGTTTTATGGGAGGCTCCTACTGCCTATACTTACGAAGAGTCTTTGATTCTCAATGAAAGCTTGTTTTTAGCTAAGACATCTGCAGTGCAACAGCTGAGCAGCATTTGACTCATAAAAACTCCAGTGACTGAGAGGTCTTCACTTCTCTTTAGACAGCTTCCTCCTTTTGCACTTCTTGGAAGACAATTGCACTGTCCACAAGAAAGCACTTTGCTGCAACTTCAAGGGTGCCCACTCATGTGGGGTGCTGAGCTGCAGAGACTGGTGGGGGATGGCGGTGTGGGGAAAGACCTAAGGGCAGCAGATGAGTATTCAAAAGCACTCTCAGTTGTTTTATCCCTCTGGACTTTGTAGGAACGAGCTTTACTCTAAACAACCTTTTGTTTACAGCATTTTTCCTCTTGTTCAGTCTAGGGTAGGTCCCCAGGAGGAAAGAGTCTTGACACAGGAGAAGGCATGCAGCTGCATGATGCCCAGGGATGGCTCCAGTACCTTGCTAAGAGCCCTAACAGATGGGGAGAGGAGAAAGTGGCTTTGTGTGGCTCGGCAAACTCCTCCACAGAATGTTTAGCTCAGATTAGCCAAAACCAACTCCTCTCCCCAAGACATGCTGATGTGAGCTGCATGGGGCTGGTCTCAGCTGAAAATCACTCCTCACAGGTCTCAATGCTGAGCAGCAAGGACAATCAAAAGCAGTAACAAGACACTTGGGGCCTACTTGGTATTTCAGATATGGAGGCACAGATCAGGCAGCTATGGCTCTGGAGTCACAACAGTATTCAGAAACCTTTCTCAGGCCTGAAGCAGCATCTCAGGGTAGTTGGGGCAGGGAGGGAGAAGGAAGCAGAAGCTCACTACCTTCCTGTGGAAGAACTCCGCTGAATAGTGAGGGCTGCTCAGCTCTTTTATCAGCTCATACAAGCTTCTCAGCTCATCCCCATGGTAGCACACAGCTTTGTAATTTCCAGTATTGATGTATTTCTAGAGGACAGAACATGCTGCTCCTGACAGTGAGTGTTTTAACTGTTATCAGCATTTATCTGCTTCAGAAATTGAGGGTGATAAGTGGATTAAGTGTGGTAGGTTTGTAGGGCTGCTAGGTCAACATCATCCTTCTGTCTTTTCTGTTCTCTTCCTATAAACAACCCTGTTGCCACTTGAAATGCCAAGTCCTAGAAGTATCGCTGTCTGGAATTAAAAAAAAAAAGATCAACAAAAACTAGCATTTCAAAAGAGATCACACATAAGACTCAGCTGTGGGATTAAAGGCACAGCCAGGCCAGAATTACATTCACTGCTGGGATTTGCTATGGTAGAGCTCACTGAAAAGAAATAGCTTTGAAACGACTACCCAGCAGCTATTAACTGCGAGGCAGGATGACATTCTGTTCCCTAGAGCCTAAAGGAAGCCCTAATCTTTGAATGTTAAATTCTAATTCAATTTGGTCTGGGGTTTCTGAACTGAGTTTTAACCCTGGAGACATAAATGGGAGGAAGATGAGGGAAAGCTGGGGACTTGCTATTACCAGCCTGTAGCAGGACTGAACTGATTACCCCAAAACTTAAGTGAAACTAACCAGGATACCTGTGCAAAAGGAAATAAATAAAAAAGGTCTAAAAGAATAGGTCATTGTATGACCTTCGCTCATGCATTATACAGTACATTCGTGCATGTGAGCCAGTCCTTGCAGCATGATGAGGAGGGAACTTGCCCGGCCAGTGGTAACCCACCACAGCACTGACTGGCCAGGATCTATATGGCTTGGTCCTTCTTTTGATGCAGCAAATGCTGACACTTCCTGAAATTAAATACAGGACTGGGGTAGATTCAAGCCAGTTTCTGCCTGTAGCTGAGAACTGGCTATAATTTCACTCAAGCGCTTTAAAAAGCCCACAATAGTGGCCAGCATTCCCAGGAAAGAAAAGCACATTGTTCCGGCACAAACTACAAGTTTGGGCAAGTGCTGCACCTACCACAAGTGCCTGTTCACAGCTGTGTCCAGTGTACACCCACAGGTCAAGGTGCACACACACACACAGAGGAGCCCACACATACCGCCACACTCAACTCCAGGGAAAGCATTAATTCAAACAAAAATGCTGCTGCTAGCTAAGGCAAAAGCAATGCTGAGGTAGACCACAACAAAGCTTCTTTATTGCTGAAGCATTTAACACCACAACCATCCAAAAGAGAAACCACTTGGTGCACAGAAGAGCTGCAGCAACTCAACCAGCCGGATTGCACAGAGCATTTCAGAGCATTTCCCAGCATGCAGCTCTGGGTTTGCTGCCTTGTCAGAGACCAGCTCAAACTCCCATCGCTGGAAAGCCAGCCAGTGGCAACACGTACACCTCTGAGGATTCATAATCTCTTTGACTCCTCTAACCCCAGGGCGTACAGTTTCCCTCTGGCAGCAGGAGTGATAGCAGAGCCAGCGTGAGCAGGGCATAACTCCGTCAGCATTTTTACCACTATTGTGTGTCAAGTGCCTCTCAACAGGGCTGGATGATGCTGAGGTAAAAGCTGCCAATGCCCTCACTACATTTCTACCCACTGAATTGCTATAGGGAAGAGGATGATCAGTGACTTGATGGGAAAACAGAAAATTAGAGGTGTTGACACCATCGTGGGGAAGAAGAGCACAGTTCTCTAATTCCCTTTCACCAGCAAAACAAGTCTGCCTCAAAAACCACCCACTCCTGCTTCTTCCCTGCTCACCTGCTCAAAAGATACCCAGGGCCTAAGCCACCACCCCAAGCCTGACGCACTCGCAGGGCCCTGCCTCAGCCTCGCGGCGCTCCCGCCCGTTCTCCTTCAAAGGCTCCTTGTATGGCAAGGTGTGGCCAGCGGAAATTCGCCTGGCGGGAGAGCTTTGCTACTCAGGGTCACACCTTCCAGATGAACATTTATCTGGCCGGGCCTGGAGCTGACGCGAGGCCAGGGCGGAGCGGGCCATGCTAGGTCTGCATGATCCAGGGCTTAAATCTTCCCCCGGGCAGCTCCCCAGCCCCTTGCGGGACGCTGAGCCCCGGTGCGGCCGGGCTGCGATAGCGGGGAGGCCAGGGAGGGGCGGCGGCCGGGACCCGCCGAACTGCGCTCTCCCCCACAAGATGGCGCCGCCGCCCCGGCACCCCCCTCCCTCCTTCCCGCACCTACCCGCTCACCCGCCCACCGACGGCCCAAGGCCCCGAGGACTCGCAACCCTGGAGAAAGCGAGCACAACTAAGATCCACTTCAGGTTAAATTAATGCTAATTAACCGTAATCAACAGTTCGAGGAACAACTTTTACTCGGCAAGCTACAGGTACTGCAGTCGCAGTTCACCCGTCAGGCAGGAGCAGCAGAAGACGGGGGTGTGGAAAAGGAAAATGAACCCATCCCCGCTGTGTCCCGCCCTCGTCGCCCTCACTGCGCCAGAGGTCACTGTCTCCGCATCAGCCCACCCCAGTCATCCCCCACACGCCTCTTGCTCCACCACCAGACACTCCCCTCGTAGCCCTCTCTGGCAGTGGCAGCCGATTTCGGGGGGCAGCAGCCCCCAGGCTGGGGGCAAAGCACAGGGAGCTGCCGGCAGCATTGCCTCCAACCGTCTCCGCGCTCACAAGCCATCCCTTCTATGCCGAGGATGCTCTGGAAACTCCTGCCAGTGCTAGTGAGGACCACAGTTTTATTATGAATGACAGTTCTCAGCTTGCAGAGGCCTCTTGGCACCACGCGTGGCTGCTTCCCAGCACAAGCAAAGCCCAAGTACCTATTTCATGCCACTGACCAGTTATGCTGCACTAGTCAAGGTGCTGGTAATGGTGTTCAGCTTGCTGTGGTTGCCTCAGCAGGGGCAGGCTCAAAGGAGTGTCCCCACAAACAGCCACAGACTCACACACCTCGACTGTCCCCATGGGAGCATGAGTACAAGAGTTGTAGGCACACAACCCTCCCACGGTCACAGGATGTGTCACCAGCCCCTCAATGCCATGACCGGGCCAGCCCAAACGTTCTCACATTAGCAATTTCTCACATTTCTCACAATGCTGGGGGTGGGATGCTGGGCAGGAGCAGGGCATGCTGCCAGCTCTCCTAAAACAGGAGCCCCTGAGTCCCTGCTCGCCAGCTGCATGCCTTGCGCACATCATGCTCTGAAACTGTCCTGAGTGAAAGGCTGTGCATCCCCCCTGCTGGGGGTGAAGGAGGGAAGGCAGGCGCTGGGTCCTGTGCAGGGCACACACAGGGAGGGTCGTGTTGGACAAGATGGCAGCAGTTGCAAGGGAGCCGCAGGACTGGTTCCTGCCAGCAATGGCCTCGCCACATGGCCCCTTCTGGTCTTCTCTGTGCAGGAAAACTGCTTGGGCGTCAGCCCTGCTTAGAACTAGCCAGATGTGCCCACCCTGCAGCCTAGCAAGTTTCTGACTGCCCCCAGGTACCGAAGCCTGCCCCCCAGCTGACTCTGAATCTAAGCTCCTTCCCCCAAGCTTGTTCAAGAAGTCCCTGCACTCCCTTTCACCCAAACCACCTCATTCCCTTGCCTGCTCCTTCTCTCCCTTTTTTCTGGGTTTTGTTTTTTTTTCTTTTCCCTCTTAATGTCTTCTCATTTTCTGTTTTTTTTTTTTTTTTTTNGGGGACCCTTTCTTCAGCCTGTAGGAGCTTTTCAGCTCAGGACATTGCAAAGTAGAACAGGCAGCACAGCTGCAGTGACCCTGGGAACCAGCATGGACCCCCGCAGCGGGCACTTGAATGCAGTCACACCCTGCTTTAGATTGGCACAGCTTTCCACATGCTGTGTCTCCAGGCTTCTGCCAGCTCCCGAGGAAAGCTAGGAAAGGATTAAGTAGCTAAGTATCTCATTGGGAAGTGAGATATATTGTTTCTTTTCTTTCTATTAATTCCTCAACTTTGCTTTAATTGTGGGCTGTGGAGAATATACAGGCTGATACAGCTGTAATAGCACACCCTCCTACAGTGGAAAAACATAATTTTGCCACCAGGCCCTATTCTGGCTATGAAAACTAAATAAAGGGTCCTGGCAAAAATGTGCTGGAAGAAGCACATCTCTGCTAGGATTTTTGCCAATAGAGAAATGTGTTCCTCCCGACCCCTGAATTTCCCACCTGCTGTCTACATTCTTGGCTGACAGAACTACAGGACAAGGATCTGTAGTTTTGACCTAATGCAAGAGAAACATCATTGGGTTTTGTTTTTCAAACCCTTACAGACCACTGCTGAGTGCACTGGGAGCATCCAAGGCTGCCATAGGCCATGAGGAGACCTCAGAAGGGTTTTGTGAACCTCCCTGTGGGCCTGGAGGTTAGGCACTGAGCCTGAACCCACTCCCACCCCTCCAATGGAAGGAAGTCTCCTCTCCCTGGAGAACTGCATGATGACAGATGTGGGTCCCACAAGGATGAGAAATGCAAAAAACCCTGGAGTCTAAGAGGAAGCATATCCTGTCTGCATGGAGACACAAACCTCAATGGGAGCAAGTGCATGGAGTTGAGACTATATAGATACCATAGCAGGGCTCAGACACCTTCTTCTGTGACTAATTGTATCTCCATTTAATATAAATTGCTCTTTATATACATATATGCATGTATATACCTCCACCCACATTTTGTACCTAGCTACTGAGGTTTCCCTAAGGCAGCCCCTCTGTGACCCCCTACAGCTCAGGTAGCCATACTGAGATCCTCTACCACAGCTGGGCCCATAGTTTGTCCTGCAGACCACTCTCTCCTCACTTTGTACACTCTGGGGAGATCCTTCCCCACCCCAGTACTGCTTCCTTTATTATCTCTGCCCAGCTGTGGTTTATAAGTTGTTTAAATCTTTTCTAGGAACAGATAAAGATCAGAGTTACCCAGAATCCTAAAACACAGACAGCTTGAAATGTGGTTACACTTTGCCCTACTTTTATTGAGTTGAGAGCAAGGCTCTGCCAAGGTGCTCAGGGGAGATGAGAAGACCCATTTCAGCAAACCACCCCTTCCCCACAGCCCAAGAAACAAACCTAATGCATCCCCCTCCAAACCTGCTGCATCTGTTCAAACGACATTGCCTCTCCTCCTAGTTTGCCTGGGACTTGCAGGTGAGCAGGGCATGGAGCCATGGAACCTGGGAGGGATGCTGTCCTGCACTGCAACACTTGACACATGTACTGGCACAGGCACGTCCCCAAGCTGAGAGAGGTACAAGGGGTTCACTAAATCAGGGCCATGAGGATGGCAATGCAGGGTGTGCTGCAGATTAAGAACAAGATGTATTAGTAGAGTTTTTACCTGCTATATGCTGACAGCTTTTCCTCATAGCAAGTTGCTCCCTAAGCTGGGGGAACTGCAGAAGTGGAAGTGCTGCCTGGAACTTCCCTCCTGTGAAAAATCCCCTTGCTGGGAAGTCCACACCGGGTTTCAGAGCTGCTGTGTGGCTGGGCCTCTAAGGTGAGCTGGCTGTCTTGCACTGTCAGGCTCCTCTTACGGCAGTATTTCCAGGGATCTGCAGTGATCTGGGAAGGGATACTGCTGAATAGTGCCAGGAGTTTTTCTCCTTCTCTTGAGTGGTGCCAGCCCACAGGACCAACTTGCAGACAAGGATGTTTGTTTCCTGCACCCATTTTGCCTGTGGTCTGATTCTGATAACCCTGGGCTTTTCTCACAAGCACTGATGGTGTGTTCAGAGGAGATGGGACTTGGGCAGGGGAGAACACCTTGCAGATACATACCTCCAGCTCCATGACTTTCTTTAAAGTAGAGAATCTTTGCTGAGGGATTCCACTTATATTCCAGGTGGAATATATGGAGCAGTACACAGACAAGCCACTTGGAGACACTAATATTTCAAATTCAAGGGTATTAACCCTGCTTGGAAGAGCTTGTATCAAGGCAAGGATCAGAGCAGCACAGGGGTATTTTTGCTGGTGCTCTCATTAGAGGTAGCAACAGTGAGGTGTTTCAGGAGAAAGGTTTGCTGCAGTCAACACCATAAAGAGATGTTGAAAAAAGTTTCTTCTGAAAGATAGTACAGTCCAAGATCATTATGGTAACTCCAAGATCATTTACATTATCATTTACTCCATTTACAGGGGCTGACTTGAATAGCCTTGGAAGGAAGAATGAAAAAATGCCAGCAAACACATCAGGATCTCCTGCAATAAGTTTTCTCATCCTATTGAAAAGCTTTTTTAGAAAGAATGATGAAAATGGAAATAATAAGACATTGTAATTGTACCTGATCCTTCTATAATCTCTCTCTCTCTGCAGAGTTTGGGAGCACTTTACTGCTATTATTGGGTTTGAACAGTCCCATCTGGATAACATACAACTGATTTGTTTGCATGGTATTATTTTAGGTATCTCAGCATGTACATTAGAGTTGCCTTTGTAACTGGTTGATTCCCTGCACAGCCTGGAAGAGCAGGAAAAGATCTGCAGTTCATGTTCTCCGTCACCCCATTCTCCCATCCCAGTGCCTTGGAGAGCTCCTTACAGAAGACCAAGGATAAAAGGAACTATCAGTCCTTCCTAACTCAGTACTGCAGAATGTACAACGGTAGTACTGAAGCACTTAGAACATGGAGGCTGGCTACTACCAAGAATGCCTGGATTTGCACCTCTATTACTCTAGGCTTGATTCCAAAAAGAATTCAAGATGAACTGAAAGTCTAGCAGCAAGGACCTGGCAAATACCTCATGCTCTGTGATTAGAATAGCTGCTACCTGAACCTTTTGAACAAATGGATGAACTCCATGTTTCTAGCAGACACAGAACCAGGGAAAGCATGAAGGGTGCTCGTGTCTTTCTGGATTTAGCATTCCTTGCTGTAGCAATGTACAGCTGGACATAATAAGTGTCTGATCATAACAGATCCAGTTCAGCTGATCTGGCTTGTTCTACAACTTCCATGGGGAACAAAGACCTCACGTTACACCTTGCAACACCATTTCAGTTACAGAGACGCTGGTGAGCTCTGGCCACAACTCCCATTCACCATGTCATTAAAATGAGCTGCCATCAGAACCTTGTTGTCCCCTTGCAGGAGCTCTTGAGTGTGAAGCTGGGCACTTGCTACTTCATTCTGCCAGGGCCAGGAGAAATGAGACAACTGAAAATAATTCAGCCCATACTTAAAAACCCTATATAAAAATGAGATGTTTAAATAATACATTAGAAGTACAATACAAAAACTATGGTTTACATGACTTGGACAGTTTTCAGGCTGAAGTTCACAGCAATTTGTTGCTAGTTTGCAGTTCAAGGAGAGAATGTCCCTTTCAGACTGAATGACCATAAAACAAGCCCAAGTTGCCTGATCCTTTTGTTCCTCTCACCACTTTTTAGGGATTTTTTTCTCCTGTGAACTGAAGAACAGTTTTCTCCTGCATCCTTTACACATCCCACCTGACTTCATTCACAAGGTCAGATGAGGTTTCCAATGTCTGCCCATCCCTAAGGCTGTGGGACATCTTGTGGAGGAGTTTAAGAGGACCCGGTAGCCCTGTCTAGTTTCCCCTACTTAATTTTTGGAGTATTCTATCCAGTCTCCTTACTTTCATTCCCTTAGATTCTTCAGAGCCGTCTCTGTCAACTTGTTTATTTCTAGTTTATTTTTAAAATGGACATAAACTCTCAAGTCCCTTGTGAAAATGCTGTCTTCTCTGTAAGTGCTTTGTTTGTGATCCTCTCCAATCCTTTAGGCTATGTTTACAAGCTGGAAGGCATCTGAACTTGAGGCTAATCACGCCTAATGCCAGCAATTCCCCCAGCATGATTTGTTGCACAAGCCAGTGGGAGCACGGTTTGTTTTGATTACATTTAATGTGGAAAACCCACACTTTGCTCACATCAGCCTGACAAAACAGGGAGGCCTAATCCAAAATCTTCAGAGAGGAACAATAATCTGGTCATTGATTTCAGTGGCATCTGGGATCAGCTCAAAGACTGAGAGCTCTGATGACAAGGGTGGTGTCTTGGGAAAGCAGGCAGCCCAGGAGGCAAAAATATTTAAAAGCGTATATATGTCATTTGCTCTGGGATGGATGAACCTAGGAGCCTGCCAGTGCTTTGCATCTCAAAGCTCTGCAGCTCCTTTCTGACATGCAGTGAGGCTGGGGGCCCTCAGCTCTGCCCATACCAGCCATTACCTTGGGCTGATGGTGGCCTCCCCCAGTGCCCTCAGCTGACAATGCAGGCTCCTTCATTCTGAATGATGGTGATGTTTTTATCCTCAGCCTGTGCTGACACTTGCCTCCAGGCATCAGATGGGTGTCCCAATTTTTCCACTTGTGGAGGCTGGGAAGAAGCACCCGAGAGCTGCTCACTTTGGGACTGCAATTGCACTGCGGGGGTGGGTGTACAGGTCTGCCAGGTGCAGACCCCTCTGTTTCGAGAGGTCCAGCACAGGTTCTGGGACCTCAGCACAGCTGTCCCTCACTGAGCCACCAGCTCAGCTGGTCTGGGCTGCCCCCTGTGATGCTGAGCCTCAGTCTGATCCTAGGCAGGCTTGTTCCCACACTCCTGCCATAGCAGAGATCTGCTCTACAAGGCACAGAACTCAAAGCTCCACCTGGATCCTGCCTCTCCCCTATTTTCTGACTCTGCTTTTCCCCTCCATAGGTGCTCCATCAATCACCATTAATCCCATTTTGTACCCACATAAAGGTTAGCTTCACTGGTGGCCTGTGGCAAAGATTTCCACAGCTTAAGCTATTATACGTCACATGAAGAAATGTCTCCTTGTGAGTCTTGAAGTTGAGTATTTCATCAGATGCCTCCCTGGATTTTAAGAAAACACATGGTCACCTACTCCATGGCATTTAGGCGTTACAGATCTCTGTTATAGACCTTGGCCATCTCTTTTGTGGCTGAAGAGTCCCACTATCAAGCCAGCCCTTGAATGGGAAATATTAGGAAGTACTTTGCCTGAATCAAAACCACAGCTCCACCAGCCCCAGCTGAGATCAGAAGGCAGCAGGAGCCTGCCAGGACCCAGGCAGCTCTGCAAGGAGGCACTGGGAGTTTCAAAGTGACTCTGCCAGATCTCCCTCTCCCTCTGACACCTGCTTTCTCTTTGAAGGCTGCCCTCAGTAGCCCGGCCTTTGCACCAGGGAATGCTACAGGGCAGACAAAAAGCTCCAGTGCATGCAGTTTTAACTGTACAGATGCCAAACATCTAAGGACCTGGAGCAAAACTAACTGAATCAGACAAAGCCACCACATTCCCCCAACCAAGGTGTGTTGTAAATTAAGGGGTTTAGCACACTTAAAGACTAATGACACAAATACACATTTTTCAGAGGGACATCAAGGTAAGGGTCAAAACTGAGATCCAGCTGTGTGTACACAGGCTTTATTTTGAAGCTTGACTACCTAAGAGTTCATTTCCCAATCACTGAGCATGACCAAATGTTAATACATTTTTAAAGTGTTTTTGCACAAACTTATGCCTTTTGGTGAATCCTGATCCCTAACGACATACAGACCCTTATGTCAGAGGTAATCAAGTATTATTACAAGAGCTGATGGCTGTGGGGCCCCTCCTGAGTGCACACATGGGTACATATGGAAGCTATTAACAAGTTCCAGTGAAGAATTTTGGGAAATTAACCCTTGGGGCCCCAGAGCACTACCAACAGACAGCTAGTTGGAAGCAGACAAAGGGCAGTTTCCTGCTGGATGCCTGCAGCATATTGGGACTGATGTCCAGACCCTTCACAGCATGGTAGAGGAAGCCCCTCTCACAAGCACTAAACTTTTCAACTTCTGCTGTTAGGAAGAACCCTTGGAAAAAACCATCTGCAAAGCCTGTGCAAGTTTCCTCGACAAACTGAAATGAGTCAGCTGGAGAAATGTATAACGTAACATATAAAAATGCAAACCATTTTCTTCTATTCCCCAAATAGTGCTCAAGAGGTTGTGAGGAAGTTTGCAATCTCTTTTTAAGTCCCCTTAGGAACCACCAAAGGAAACATTTGGATATAGACCATCAGGAGCTACTCCTGTGTGACAGAGGGATCAGTTCACAGTCAGGGTCATTGAAGTGAACACCTCCCACTGCAGCAGGATAGTGTTACCCCATGGAAGTAAATTCTTACGGTTTTGCTTTGTACATAATTTTTCTCAAGAGCTGAAAGAAAAAGGTTTCTCTTCCAACATCCAAGCAAAGAATGAAGTACTCTAATACTTGCCTCAACCCAATGCACTTTTCACTTTCCTGTTCTTTCTACATTGATTTCCTTTCTTGCACCAATCCTGATCTGCAGAGTGACTTCTGAAGCTGGCAGGCTTGGGAATAATGAGGACACTCACACTTGATGTGCTTTCAACTTCCACAATATAACAATGCTTGGCAGTAATTCACCGCTTTTCATCCACAGATCGCAAATCAATTTGCTGCAGCCCTGCATGGAATTTATTTACTCGTAAGAATAAGACAAGTGCTTGCTGTGCAATTAAAAGAAAAAAAAAAAGAACAAAATAAAGTAGAGTTTATTAAAACCCAAACTATTTCTTTCTCCTGTGGTGTGATTTTCCTAAAGCACAATTCAGGCTGCAAATAGGGCTCTTCTGTAGCCCCCAGCTATACAACCCAAGATGCTCATTTGCGGCCAAATGAGAACAGTTCACAGCCAGGTCAGAGCAATACTGTTAGAAAACTCTTCCCTCAGTGAGGTATAACCATGGCCAGAAAACAGAAGCATTCCTGTGCTCAGTTCTAAACATGGAAGAAATTACATTGCTCCTCCACCCCCCTGCTTTCTGAAGGGAAGGCAGGAAGGCAGCAAAGGCATCTCAGGAGACACCCTCAAGAAAGAAAAGGATCAAGGGCTTGACATGATGTCTGGGCCAGCAGATTCAGTCCCACTCCTCCATGGCAGAGAAGGAGGGCAGCTGTGTGGCTGACCCTGCTGAGGCAGGGATTTCACTCAAGAGCCTGGGAACGGTCCCAAGGTGCCCAGAGCCACCTGAGATGCTGGCAGCAAGCAACACTCTGCCCACATGTCAGTCACCCCAGGGCACACAAACCCTGCAGAAATGAACAATCCCAGCTCCTGCTTTTGCACTGGGCTGAGAGATGCAGTAGCTGCAGGGCCACTGAGCTGCCTCTGGTCTCTCTGCAGCTGGAAGGAGCAGGCAGCAAGGACAAGATCACCATTTCCCTGACACTTATCTAACTAGCTTGGTTCATAAGCCAATGTCTTGAGACAGGCAGCCAGGCACCTCACTGCCAGCAAAGCAACAGAGCCCTCCACAGAATAATTCAGAGTGTCTAAGTCATGCTCCCATGATGAATCACAGCCTGTATCTCTCTCTGTGCTGACCACACACTTTAGTTCCTCACATGAAACAGCTGAACACAATAGAGCAAATTCAGTGTACTCTCTTCCCCTGTTCAGCTTTTTTCTTCCATACAGGTCTGAAAAGGCAAATCAGCATGAGCAAAGCAGGCTGCCTGCCCAGCTACAGATGTTTAGCAGCATATAAAATGGTTTGGCTCAAATTTTAGAGTATGGGAATTTCTTTTTTCATGTAGCTGTTTTCAATCACTTATTTTGAAGACATCATACCGATTATCCCTGAAATGAACCACGACCCTATTTAAGCCAACTGTGTTCCTCCTATTTGTACTCACACTCACCAGTTCAAGTTCACTGATGCTGCGCCCTGTTCTAAAATCTTGAATTACTCAAGTTTTTTCAAACACTCAATTCAAATTTTAAGGTATTAAAAAAACTTTCTAAAAATGTAGGGCTGAGATTTTCAGAAGTATTCTCTGTTTAGAAAATTCTTCAATTAATTACACTACAAGATGAATTTTAATGTTCCCAGCTAGGACCACTCATTTATGCTCTGCTTTTTGTTCTTTATGAGACATTCACTTGTTCAGTTTCAGTTTGATTGACAAGCCTGGGCACTAAATTAACTGGGCCTCCAACATTACAAGGGAATGAAGTTATCACCATGTATTCACTGACTTTTAAAAATCAATATAAAAATTTTATTTAAATTTTAGAAGTTTTCTATAAAAAATTCCTTGCCCTTTCAGAGGCAAAACCAAAATATCTTCTGATGCTCGACAGATGGCAGCAGCACACTATCAGATAAGCTTAAGACAGGGTGCAAGACCCCATCTCTTTACACCCTCCCAGTGCAGATACAACTATCCAGGCCAGGGTTATCTCTGCAGGAATGCCATGCCCTTAAGTACAGCATAACCCATCTTCACTCTGAAAAATAAAACTGAATAAAGCAATGCAAAAGCCAGTGAAGCTGCATGTACCGTACATGGCTGCAATGGTTTCACTTGGTGGAAACACCGGCCTCTGATGCAACAGGCATCACATTCATGCTGCAAGAATTGAAACATGCTCTTGCTCCACCACAGCTTCATGCATCAGCAGAAGGGTCATGCCCATTGATGTCCAAGCTGCATTGCTGTGGACTCAGCTGCACTTCACAAGGGCAGATCTGAGGCAGAAATGAGCTCAAGCACTTTGGGGTAGAAGAGAACACAGGGCTGACCTGGGAGGACAGGCAACTCACCTTTTTCCTGAAGCTTTTAAGTTATAAATGGAGCAAAGAGCAGGACTTGGTCGCAGTGGAAACGCGCTCTTCAGGTCTGGCTTTACCCCAGGCATGTCTGAGGAAAGTCACACTCAGTGTGTGACTCTGCCTCTGCTCTGCTCCCTTTGCCCCCCCTGCCTTCCTCTCCCAGCAGCCAGTCCAGCCTCAATGGTGTGGCACACATCCCATCAGCACAGTAATAAAAGAGGCATCTCCCTTCATCTCCCATATGCATGGCATCATCTCCCAGCCCAGGACACAGATGGGCTGGGGCCAACGCTCCCCTCTGATCCTCCCCTTCTCTCCAAGGGTGAGAACACCTCTTCCCTCAAACACATCCCCAAGGAGCCCCCCAGCCCTGCTCTGTCCTCCATCATGGCGCCATCAGGGAG
Organism: Cyanoderma ruficeps; assembly: GCA_008694505.1. Lineage (NCBI taxonomy): Eukaryota > Metazoa > Chordata > Aves > Passeriformes > Timaliidae > Cyanoderma > Cyanoderma ruficeps. Next base: position 707,367 of record VZDJ01000041.1, read on the forward strand.
GCTCCGGCAGCACAATTCTTGCAGTGTAGGCACTACCCAGCGGCTCCGGCACAAGGGCTCAGAGAAGATCAGGGGAGTTCCCCCCATCTCATCAAAGTGCAAGGGGTTGTTCCGGGTCCCTGCCACCACCAGCTCCAGCAGACGGACCACGCAGTCTGAAAACCAGTTCTTGAGTCGGAAATAGCCCTCCTGGAAGGAGATTCGAAGGCTCACAGGCCCCGTGGGCATCCGCACGCTCAGGCTGAACAAGCAGTTCCCCTGCGAGCTGTCCCGCACCAAGTAGGTGCCTATAGGCTCCCGCTGGAGCTTGGCATGAGCCTCCCCCACAGACAAGGGGCCCCAATAGAAGTCACTGGCCTGGAGGATATTGAGGGATCGCTCCAGGACTTCCCACTCGCAGCTGCGAAACATCCGGAAACGATCAGGCAAGCTGGGTGGCGCAGGGCTGGGGAGAACGCTCTGATGCTGCCTTTGCAGATGAGCAACAGTGGTGTGTGTGTTGTGCAGATCATCTGGCCTCCCTCTGATCATCTCTCAAAGAGCCCATGAATCCTGGAATGATGCTGCCTTTACCATGCTTCCTCCTTTGCATCCAGCCTGTAGGACAGAAGGAGAGTGAGGCAAATCCAATACTTCAACCTGAGCAAGACACTTCCCAAGGGAGAGCAACCAGCAAGAGTACCAAAGAGGGTACTAAGGAGCTATCGTATGTCACCAAGCCCCAGCTGTGGGGACAACCAAGGATCTATGTGCAGAAAGGGCTCCAGCTGGGTCCCCACCAGCACAAGATGGCACTTCATAGAGCTCTGCATCCATTGGGTGTCTGTGATTCACAGACAGGGGCTCCTGCATACCCTCCAGCAGGCTGGTTTGAACCTAGCAGATCTCAGCATTTCAAGATTTCCCTCTGCTAGATTTGAGACTCTTCAGATTGGCCTTGAGATTGGAAAGGTGAAATGACACTACAAATCAAAAGGGAAATATTACCTAAAGCAGGAAAGTATCATTTACTTTGTCATTCAGTGAAAGGTAAAAAAGTTTCCTCACGCTTCTCCAACCCTTTCTTCAATAAAAAGACTGACCACAGGACTTAGGCTCATACCTGTCTTCTGTTTTTGCTTTCTCACCAAATCCCAGGAACCACTCCCTTATCCCATGACGTGCGTGTTTCACTACGTCAGGAGAAAGCAAAGGTCTCAGATCAAGACCCCTTCAAGAAATGTTACATCAACTTCAAAGCTGGGACTACCATGAATGAGTTCACTTAACACTAGTACGACACATTGCTGATGCCCTTACAGACTCTTAACTTCTTCCAGAAGGACAACTCCCCCTGCCTGCAGACAATGCTGCCCTCTCCGAGTCACCATCCTCTAATGTGCAGTCATGACTCTGCTCATCTCCTGCACCTTGTGTTATCATCAGGCTGTTTTCAGAAATGCAAATTTCTGAACCCAGTGTTGCCATCAGCCATCAAGTCACTTCAATTATATTTTAAAAAATACATATTCTAAATGTGTGTGTCTGTATTGGTACAAACAAAAAAAACCACACAGCCCTAAGCCAGAGGCTCATTCTGTGTGAGAAGCTGAGCTGTAACATACCACTTCCCCAGGCCTGACAAGTCAGTAGCTCGCCGCCAAATGCTGCCCTTGCTCCCTTGACATACTCCATTAACCCAGTCATACTCACTCACAGCACAGCCAAGCTTGGAGCAGAACAGAGTGCTGGCACAGCCTGCAGCAGAAGATATACACTTCATCTCCAGCAGTCTCCTTCCCACCACAGACTTGCCCGAGCATTGGGGCTCATGTCAGGCAAGCGGCCCCTCAGGGAATGTGCAGGGACCTGTGTTGGGCTTGCTCTGCAGGGAGAGTTTTACTTTAAGCTTAGCTCCTTGCAAGGTTCTCCTGTCTCACACCCTTTGCCAGCTATTCAAAAGCCTCACATTCCTTTTGGTGCTCATGCCAGCCAGGTGGCTGTGCACACTCTGTGCCCTGGGAGAGGACTAGCATCTTCCCTTCACACAGGCACAGTAGTTAGGCAGGGCAGGCATGCGCCTGGCAATGCCTTACTACAGACATCTGTTCTAGTCTAACATCCTTGTCAATACTTAACAGTAATACCAATAATGTAGCTGCCAGGCACGTATCATATATGGAGCCATAAGCATCCTTTCCAAGAGCAGCCTAGGATCTTATTCAGCATATAGCCCTGTGATTTGGAGTCCACAAGCTGCTAATGTCCCTGGTACTGTTCTGAATCCTGTTGATCCTGTCCTGTAGGTAGTTTCATAGTAGGAGGGAAATTCCATGCTCAGAGAAAGGTGAGAGGGGTAGGAAGGAGTTAATCAAGTTGGATTTTTTCTTTTCCATTAAAAAAAAATGCAGCAGTTGAAAGTTGCTCAGACCATTCAGCAAGTCAGAATAAATCTTAGGTGAAGATGATTTAGTAAGCAGGATGCAAACAAACAGTCACCACTATAGCAACAAGGGCCATCTATCACCACCGAAAACTCAGCACAGAAGGCACCACAAGGAGCTGCAGCATCTCTGTTCCTCTACTCCTTCTCTCTGCTGGGCGAGGAAGCTATAGGACCCTCTGACATTAGCTCCTATAGAAAACAAAGGTCATCCACCAGGTGCCTCCAGAGCTGTGGCTGTAGCTTCGAAAGGAGTGATAAAAAACCTTCCTAAACAGCAACTTCTCTTGGGTCCAAATGGAAATTTTGCCAATTTCACAGGTCAAGGCTGGAAATTTAATTCAAGCATGAAAACAGAAGCAGGCAGCTCTCTTTCACTTCCAGGCTAGTTTTAAAAATAAGAACAAATATGTAATTTGTTTAAGGCTGCAGATGCTATTTGACAGAAAAAAAACCCAATCTGGTTTGTCCCAATTTTCAAACTTGGGTCATTCACCCAAGTCCTCTAAGAAAAATCCACTGCTACTAAAAATCTGACTTGTTGCAGCCAGGCCTCCCTGGCGATCAGTCGCCTAAGGGCCTAATCATGATGACTAAGCAAAAATAACCCTTTGCTTAATCACGACTAAGCAAAACAACCTTTTCTCCCGCGCTTGGACTTTCTCTTATCTCCCTGTAAGACAATAAGTCACTTTCTATCCTGATGTGTACCATTAGTCTACTTCTCAAAACCTCGGTACCCTATAAAAACCCCACTCTTCCTCGGCTCAGTAGAGCTGTCGTCACTGAAACTCTTCGTAGAAGAAGCTAATAAAGAATAACTTGCGAAACTTCATACGGCGACTCTCCTCTCTCTTCCCTGCGTCTGCCAGGGCGCCTTAGCAAGCTCAGAGCTGATAATCACTACAAAAAAGCTGATCACTGCTGAGAGCTGAATATCACTATCACTAAGCTTGCTAAGTGCTGCCTGTGCCTAGAGCTTGCCGGAGTTATTTGGGCAAGAGAGTACGTAGGTGCACCCCCTACCCGAAAACAACCAAGGCAGCTAAAACCAGCTGAAGCTACCGAGGACAAACTAAACTGACTGACTTAAGAACTGAGACTGTCATCATTTCAAATTCAAAGTAAATGCAAAAATAGCACCTTGACAAATTGTTCACTTGGTTTGAAATCTACATATAGGTCAGAGTCTCAGATAGGGGATATTTGTTTAGCTTCAGTGACCTGTTTCCAAGAGGTAAGTGCCTGGCCTGCAGCACAGCATTACTTACAGTAATATTAGCCCTAGAGGTGCTTCCTGATACTACCTTTAAGGTTCACCTTTAATAGGTCAACACGTCCTAGGCGTACATGGCACTCCACATCAAGGAGGATGTACAGACGCAGGATTAGGAATAAACCAAGCCAGGGGATGTAATAAAACACAATGCATAATTAGTTCTGCTGTCTTGCCACACCACAATTTGCTTTCCATCTTCTCCCCTGCAAAAAAACTCAAAAAACCCCAACACACAAACACATTACCTCCCTACTGCAAGTCAGAACAATGCTTGCAGCCAAAGCAACATATACTAAAAAACTGGTGTCCTGCTAATTAAAAGGCTGGATAAGTTTCCCCAGACTTTCTGATTTCCTGAAAGTTCAAGAGGTTTTTGAGCTCAAAATAAGTGCTCTTGACACAGGGCATTCTGCTTTCCTCCTCACAACCCACACAAGGTAGCGTATTTTATTATATAAGGAGACAATTCCAATAAACCAGGGGACTGTACGCAGCGTGTGGTGTCAGCCAAGCCACCCTGTGGCTTGACAAATCTGGCATGTTCAGCATCAGCCTCAAGTACTCAGTTATGATGCATCCTTGAACTCTTCTTCCAGGACACTTGAAAAAGCTTACCTCTTTGTCTTTGCCACCCATAGGGATGAGTTTCTGGATGTCAGGACTGGAAGTGGTCCAAATTCAAAAGCTCTGATGCAGCACTTCCCAGTTTTTGCACAGCTTCACTTAAAAGCAAATCCATCCTTTGAAAAGAAAGATATGTCCATCAAGCAGGTGACTAAGCCCATTAGTTTGCTGTAATGTGGATCTAAAATACAACAAATCTGGGAAAGGTTGTTTGTCTCTATCTCTTTGATCTGTGTTACTGTAGAAACACGTATACAGCACTTCAGATAGCAACAGAGACAGCAGATTATTGCTGTTATCACTATTGCTACTTACACAGCCATGAGCTGATTAGGTCCAGGCAGCTCACAGGTGGCCCAAGGACAAATGGAAAGACCATAAAGTTGCCATCATCTTCCAGAAACAGCAACCATAAACCCAAATGTTAAGAGATGATGGTAACAGGAATAAACCTAAGGATTCAGAAGAGCAAAGTCCCAAGTTGTGCTGAATACAAAGCACAATATTTAGAGTATCTTACTTGACACCACATAGGTATTGTATCCACTCACTGCTGAGTTATCCTAATTCAATCTGTTCTGGCCCACACTCTTCCACCCTGCTACCCCAGCTCTCAAGACTTTTCCTTCTTACCTTGCAGACAGAAAAGTAAACCCGCTGATCTGGTGGAGCAGCAGATCACCACATGTGCAATCGTGTCTGTCAGTGGATCCATCAGCAAGCTGAAAAAACAACCCCAGATTTCTGCATGCCTTTCAGAGGCACTCCCTGCAGAGCTTCACCTGTACCCACATAACATCACTTCTCTGCATCCTCCCCAGCCCAGTCCGAACTGGGCACACACCCCACAAGCTACACTGACTTGGAGCTAGCAAAACTGTAGGTGGATCCTATTATTACACTTTCCCATTACCACTCCATTTGGCTTTGACATCTCCCAGATATCAACCCTGCAGTTCCCATAGCAGTTAGATGGAGGCTAGGATAAGTAGGAAAGCCTCTTCCTAAGGTACCCTGCAAGCCCTTGTGACAGCATCCCTACTCCAGGCCAGGGAGCCTGAGCAGACATCTCTTGTTTGCACATCTGCATCCCACAGGAATGTGCTGCATACTGATTTGTGGCTGGGAAGGCCGTTTCAAAGGAAAGCTTGAGCAAAGGGCTGGAAGAAACCTCCCTGGTAAGAGCCAAGCATGCAGCACTAGATTTTAATGGTAGGCCAGCCTGGTTCCCAGGCCGCCACTGCCTGCCACACACCGGCACTGGTTTGAATCACGCCATCATTGTCATGGTGCATGGTCACACTAACGCCCCTTGCCATGAGCACCCTGCCACAGCCAAGGTGACCAGGGCTGATGCAGAAAGGGATTACCGAGAGGGAGGGGAGAGGAGACGCACAGAAGAGATGTGCCAAAGAAAACAGAGGGTGCTGTGGTTAGAGAAGGATGTGGCCCAGCTCAGCCAAGAGGACCAGTGTTAAACACAGCCAATTTCTCCAGTACAAAGCAGGCCTTGGACACATTGCAGTTCCCTCTATCTTTTATGCCATGGCAGTTTGATATGAGGCTGCCATTACATCTGACACATGAGAAAATATGTGGGAAAAAAAACAAACCACACCACACATACACCAAACCAAAACTGCATTTCCCTGTACAACCAGCATCCAAGGATGCAATATTTAATAAAATAAGCTGAGGCAGCACACACACTGTGGCAGTTCCTACATCGCACAGTAGAGACACAGTGCAGGAAGATCCTGCATGCAGGCTTTGGGAATCAGGAGCTGGACACCTTGCAAGAAGACTTGTCTTATCAAACACCTCCCAACATTTTGGGTCTGGAGAACATACTTCAAAACCCACAAATAACTTTGCATGGATCTGACATTAATATTTGATACTTCTTAAAATATTTTTCTATGACATGTGTTTTCTGAATTAATATGGCACTTTGCTGATATAGGTAAAAGGTTTTTACTCCAAGGAAACCAATAAGACTGTGATGTGTGCCAAATACTCTTCAAGGCTGAGAAGTCCGCAAGCACTTTGGTTTCTCCATGAAAAACCCAACAAGGTGGCAGTTTAAAGGAAAAACTAATTGCCTTTACTGGGCTAATTGAAGGAGCGGGAAGAAAGACATCCATTTTTAGGGTTCCCTCCTCAAACCTTTGAAATACTACACACTTTCAGAAATACTTTCAAATAAAAGAGCCTATTCCTCATCAAAATAGCCCAGTGTGAAACTGTTATCCTGTCCTTTCAGAATAACAGAGAAGCCTCATCACTTCCCTGAATTCAGAGGCTGCTCTGCAGTGGCCACAAGCAGTAACAGCTTATGCCACAGCATGTAAAACTACGAAAACTACCATGTGACTTCTGCCAAAGACATCTTTTACTGGAGACTGAATTACTTCTGCCTTCTCCTTTAACTGGGGAAACAAGAAGAAGAAGAAGAAAAAAGAAATCAGGAGAAGTTACTACTAAGTTCCAAAGCTGCAGCTGAGCCTATCCTGCTATGGCTTAAGGAATGTTGTTGCTTTCCTCTGGCCAACAGCATTTTTGATAAGTGAGGGAAGCCCAGTCACTTTGCTCCTGACCTTTGCAGTTTCACAGCAATCAGCCATTCCTGTGAATGTCAGTGCTGTACAGCTACACAAAACCTCAGCCCTGTACTTGGCCAGGGAACACAGTCTGTGCTGCTGCCTTGCCATCCCTCCTTCCACACCACACACTGGCTCAGGAAGCAGCCCTCTGGAAAGGTGGCTGAAGGTCAGTTTGGGGGCAGAAACAAGGAGATGGGAAGAGGGCACAAGAACGAAGAAGAAAGAAGCCAAGATAACAGCAGTCCCTCATGTCTCTCTACTTGAAATGCTTTGTCCCATCTCCCTGCTGAGAGGAGGATCAGTGGGAAGGGGGTAGCAACGCCCAAGGCTGCCTCCAACCCATCATGGCTCCTCAGCATTACCAGCTCCCCCCACCCCCAGACCAGCAGCACAGGTACATTTCCTCTGCATCTCTCTACTAAACTGACTTTGCTCCAGAACTCTGTTTGAGGAAATGAGTAAATCCTGAGACACAAAGGCCATCACTGGTCCCTGTGACAACCATGGCTTTTTATCAAAACCATCACATTGAGCCGCAAAGGAATTCAAAGTAGCAGCTAACTCTGGGAAATGAGCAGTGAATGAGCAGTGTCTGCAGCTAAAATTGGTTCAGTATCCTTACCAGAACTACGCTGCGAGAGGAGTCTCAGATGATTAACCAACACGAGCACAGGGGGACAAGGGAAACAACCTGCCCTGACTCTTCAGAAGGACCAGCTTCAAAAGATGTGAGGGTCCATTACGCAGTACCAGTTACGGTGCCTTCAGAGGAAAGGGCAAGGGTGCAAGGGTCAGAAAGCACAGATGCACCACAACACTAAGTTTTATAGTGGGGGATTTCCAACATACAAAATAAAGAAACTAGTCCTGAGAGTCAAAAGTAAAAAAGAATTAAAAAAAAATTAAGTCATAAAAGGTTATTTAGGAAATCTTAAGTGACAGAGCATGCAGACCTCGCACAAATGATGGCACAGAGATGCTGCCTGGCTAAGAGGACACGCTTGGGAGACAACACAGATCACACTGTAGGTATCAGCTGTAGGTGCAACAGTTTGCAAGGGCTTCTGCTGTGGATCAGAGACATTCAAACACACACACTACAAAACCACAGTCCCTATTCAAATCTCTCTACAACCTCAACAATCCTTCAGAAAACGAAAAAATAATCCTGGAGGAGCCAATATAAAGGAATATAAATTTTTGACAGTAGGGAACAAATTTATATGAGGAGAGCTATCATGAAACTGGGACAGTAGGTAGCCAAGATAAACGAAACAAAACCCAGAAAACATATGGCATTTTCAGTTTATCAAAAACAGAAAACTTCTGGGGGAATAATTTAGTTGAATGGGATACCAGCTAGTGGGGACAGGGACACTGCAGAAAAGTTACATAAGCAAGCAGGTATTATTTTTTTCTTGCACAGGATGTTGAGGAGATTTCCCAGTATTTAATGCTGATTAATCTGAAAGGAAAAAAGAGCTCTATCAGAAGAGATGGGGGAAGGTGACATTACAGCAGAAAGCCAGCTAGACACGGTGGACTATAACCAGAGATTCTGAATTGGAAATGGATGGTTAAGGTACAAAGAAAGGTGATCTCTCAATCAAATCAGCTGCACTAGCAATTGCCAGAGGGCTGCAAGTACTGGAAGGAACTTCTTTGGTATGTGCTGCCAAGGCAGGAGCAGCACAAGGCTACCTGGTGTGGGGGAGAACCAACCCCCAGGCAGAGTTCCCCATTAGGCAGATGGCACCTGAAGAAGCAACAGATGACAGGGCACACTTTATGCTTTGCCAAAGCAAGTCAAAAAGTGAGATACGGTACACAAGCTAAAGAGCCAGCAGCATACCAGGACCTGTACAGCACATGGGCAGAAGACGTGGAGCAGTCATACCATAGGGTGAATGGGAGGTGGAAGAGGGGTGGCCAGAGGAAACCAAGGCATTTCAGCCCCTGCACATGTGGTCACCTCCCTGCCACCCTCCCAGCCACTGCATCTTCCCCCTGGTTCGACTCAGCCCACTTTGCAGAGGATCCCACCTCCTCAACAGGCTGGTGGGTACAAGCAGCCCAAAGGCTCCCGCATGTCTCATGCAAGCAGCTCCCTCCCCTCAACTGTGCAAACTCACATGTTGACCCAAGTCTCTTCCAAGAATTCTTTCCCTGTCTTCACGCTGTCATTACCCACAACACCTCAAACCCCCGAGACCTAACCTTGCCCCCCAGCAGGCAGCTTACAGCCTCATGTTTCTTAAATCTAGGCAGCCAACTCAAAAGGTACTGAGCCCTCTCCATTGCCTTCGAGGGGTAAACGGTGACAAAATCACGTCACTCTCTACAGGACAGAGAAGTCAGAGGTCATTCAAAATTCATCAGCAGGATAGCAGCAGGAGGTCAGGCAAGACTCTGTCCTGACACATGCAAATGCACACAGACTTGTAGGAAAACCAGCTGGGTCTGTATTTTCAAGAGCAATAAATTACGTACTGCAGCTGACCAATGAGCCAAGTAACAATGCTGATGGTTCATTAAGGAAAGCTCCAGCTTCAAATGCAAAAGCAGTGATTTAAAAACCAAGAAGCAAGGGAGAGTGGGAGGCTGCAAAAGGGATGGGTGGGAACATAACAGTAATGTCACCACCTGAGAGAATACAGTCAGTTCTAGTCACCTGAAATTAAAACACACAGAGCTGAAACAAAGAGGATAGGCCTAAAGATGGGTAATAAGAAGCAACACATAACTGTACAGAGAGACTGGAGAAATTTCATGCTCAGTTTTAGAGAACAGATATATATATACAAGAAGATGCCAGAGATAGATACAGTACAATCAGGACATTCTTTTTGTATTCTTTCAGACAACCAGATGAGAGGAAGTTCAAAGGTGACCAAGACTGAAAAGCAACTAATTTTAAAACTCACAAAAGGAAAAAATTCCAATCATATAGATTGGAGAAAGAGAGCGCTGATCTGAGGAATCTCATTTCTCTTTTCTCTCAAATGTCTTTGCTTTGTTTCGGTGCTGTACCCATGTCATGCTTTAGCAGACCTAAGACAGGGGAATCCAGCAGCAAAGGGCTGGGGGTTTTAGCAATACCTTTTTAAGATGCCTCTTAACCATTCAAACCTGACATTACACTAAGGGGAGCCCAGCACAAGGCATAAGTGCCCTTTGTGCAAAACTGAAGTGGTAAACAAGGGTATAAGTAATTATGAGGAATCAACTATGGACCTGCTGCAGAGCTAAAATAGCTCTGTCCATGTTTTTCTTATTCTTTAATGACTAAAAAGAACAGCACCTCTTCTTTGGATGTGCTGATTTGAATATCAGCATGCACCTTACACAAACAGCAGATTTCAGTGTTTACTGCTAAAGCAGTGAATGTTTCTTCAGCTCCAACTTCCCTCCTTCCACACCACAAAATCTCACCAAAAAACAAGGAAGAACTAAAATATGGATAAAGAACAACACTGCTGGTTGGTCAAAAAGCACAAACAAACCGTTCTTGCACAATCAAACTTCTGCTCATCACCACTAGTGTGCCAACTAAGGCAAACTTATGCTGAACCCCCTTAGCTTCAGCAAGGCACCTTCAGCAGGATGTGCAGAAGCCCAGCTACACAGTTCAGATTGCAGATCTCTGGCATTTTCCAACTGCTAAAAGCCACACTCATTTTCTTTAGCCTAAGTTTCCAAATAAACTTTGCTACTGAGAAAGTATGAAAGTAGATCCAAACTGTTTCTGAACGGCAGAATCACATACACACAAAAAACTTCCTCGTTGCACAAGTCGCAATCTGAAGTCAAAATTTTTCTTCAGTATTTGCAGGGAGTGAGGGGAAGGACAAAAATCCTCTGCAACAAATGCAACTGAAGGATGCCAGCTTAACCCAATTTTGCCAGCCAGTGCTCCAGTATAAAGCTAAAAGAGCCCATCCGCAAACTTAATAGTGGTACCGTTCGATTCTTCCCCTCAACTTCCATGTGTTTGCAAACAAGCAGAAGCACAGAAAGTGCAGGAGGAGCAGGAAGGGAGAAGGCAGAGAATGTGCATTATCAAAATACCTTGAGAGCGATTCTTGGAAATGTGCAGCCTGCAAGCCTGTATCAGACACTCATTTCCTGTGAAGTGCACACAGGCCTTTTCGTTTCTCCACTGAAGAGGATGAAAATAAGATGCAGCTCTGAAGCCTCCCAAGACAACACAAACCAGCACTTAGCCATTCTACTACAACTGCATTTACATTTTTATACTATTAAATACCTATTGAACAGAAGCACCGATTTCCAGAAGTACAAAAAGGAGGATTTTCTACACCTCTCACTTCTAAATCTTAACTTGAAACCTTGCACTTGGTGAGGGGCAAGGGGGAAGAAGAATTCTACTCGTCATTTTGATCACTCACTAACATAAAGTCACCAAATCCTGCTACATCAAACAGCACTGCACCTTTTCTTTCTAAGGTTGAGATTGATTTCAGCAAAATGGTGAGCTAATAAATACCTTACTGAGGCAGAAGGACACAGGATATGCACAAATACAAATCAGACAGGATAAAAGAGGTTAAATTGCTATCATACCTGCCTTCTGCCTCTACTTACATGTAATCAAGGATCTAATTAACGTAGCATTAAGTTGTATTATTTTAAATAAATATGCCTTCTAATGACATACACGCTTAACCCCTTTACTCTCTAAAAAGATATTGTCCCTGTGTGGCTTACTCAGCTCTCGCACCATCCCATCCACATTTTAAGTTACAGAGATGCATGTGCCTTCCTCTCCCATCTTGTGAGCTTTTGGTAAGCACCACTAGGCTGAGATCTGCAGCAGCCTGGAATAACAGCACAGGAACACACCACCTCCCCACAGCTTTTATTAATCTAACCACAGTATCAACCCAACCCAAATGATGCCATATTTAAGTACTGGCACTATCTCTTTGGTCAGCACTATTGCTGAACAAACCAAGGCTGCAGAAATCAGGACAGAGAAGCCTGTGGGTGGCAAGGGGAGAGAGGGGTGGTAAGGAGCTGAAGACTAGGAGAAAAGAGCAAAACATTCCCAGTGAGGACAGAGAAAAAGAGAAACAAGGGAAGAAACACAGCTCTAAAGCACGTTTTCTCTTTTGTTTCTCAGCAATGCAACTGCAGTATTAGTGACAGCAATTAAGAATTTACACCACCCAACCCCAGCTCTATCCTTGTGCAAACCAACCACCAACTTCACAGAAATCCCAGCTGGACTGAGGAGGCTGAGACACTGGCTGCATCTTTGAAGCTGCCATCTGGAAACTGAATTTGGCCCTCTCTGAGCAGGCACAGTGGGGACACAGACACACACCTGGGAGTGTCTCTCCCCAGTGCTCCTCTATGCCCATTTTTGAGGACCCTAGCACAGTTTACCTGTGCCTTCCAACACAATTTACAGAAAACACCTATGCTGCCACTTAACCCCACTACATTTAAGTAAGTAATAAGCAAGCCAGGTTATTAAAAGACATACAACATACAAAACATTAACAATGAGCACAGAAATAACAAAGACCCAGATCCCAGTTTAACTCAGGAAAAGATAGGAACCTGTGTGGGAGGTTAGCATGCCAGTAATCCTGTGGGTTTGTGCCCAAGAGCCTTCCCCTCTGAAGGGAACAAGCATACATACGTCAACAGCTATGCTTTAAATCACATACCCAGCAGAATCACTCATGAACACAGAAACAAAGCTTGGCTTCATCTGCAGCAACTGGCCACATTTTGCCGTAACTTGATTCAACATTATGTGATAATGCAGCCTCAGTCTTACAAATGTCTGTGCATGTGCATGATTTTAAAGCACGTGACCACGGCCCTGGTGTGACTAAATCAGCCATTTGACATTCACACAGCATCTGAATTGCAGTTGCAATTGTTTGGAGAAAGAAGATATGCTTGCATACCTTCTTAAGGACACAGTCAGTAGAGAATTAAACATCAGCAAACTAGTTATTTCAGATTCCACTCCATTTTAGAGTTGAGTGTGGTCAACATGTGACTGGGTTTTTCATTTAAATTCTCTGAGAGCTGCAAGGACTAGAACTAGCAAATGGCACTGTCTGAATCACATAGTCCTAAATAGCAGCTTGCTAACAATACTCTTTACCCTCAACTTTCCAGAACAATGGTCAAGCCACATCCACCTTCTTCACCATGCAGAAGAAAAAAAGCCTGGGAGATTAACTTAACACTCTTGAGTTCCTCTCAGCTACTTCTGGGATTCATCCAGATCCTATTTCCAAGTATCTACTAAGAAAGAATTAATACACACTTAAACTAAATTTTTTAAAAAGGAAAAAAAGAAACCTAAGAGTAGCATGAGATTTTACATGGTAACCGTTCCAAAATTCTCAGTAACAGTGTGTGCATTTCTGGGAAAAAGTGAGTAGCGGATTCTGCATGGCTGTGAGCACCATAATTCACATTGCATAAAGAAGGAGGATTTAGCGATAACCTTTGTGATGAGGCTTTTCATGCCCACGCAACACTGATCTGAGAAACGGCAGGTGTGAGGCTGCATTCCGTCTTGTGCCAGGTCTGGAGGGTGGCAATTTTCTTCGCCTTTCAAGCAACCCCAAACGGCTCATAGTCACCCCACTTCCCTGTAACGCCTTCACTTCTGCCAGGCAGCTCCCTTTTCCAGCTAAGACTAAGTGTAACACTCTCAGCACCGCTTTTCCAGTGCTTTTTGTGAAAGAAGTGGTGTGAAGACCAAGTTACCCGGACCTGTGCGGCTGCCTCCCTAGTGACCCACCTAAGACATTACATAATTTGCAGGTTTCAGTTTAAAAGCGTCTCCCTGCCCTGACACTTTTAAGAACACCTTGATAGCAGGATAGTCCCCATGGAGCCTCCCAGGCTACTCTCAGCACCCTGCCGCCAGTACAGCACATGGCTCCCTTCAAGGCCGGCAGTGAGATGCCAGCACCCCAAACCTCCCCCGACTCCTCGGTAAAAGCCCCCGAAGCCCCAACACGCTCCTTCTTCCCAGCCAACAACTGCCCCAACCCCCCCAGGAGCCAAATCAGCGGGGACTGCAACCCCTCGCAAGCCAAGGGGGAATCGGAGCAGACAGGCAGACGGACAGATTCCTCGCAGCCCGCCCACCCCCCCTCCTCCCCCAAAAGGCCGTTTCCAGTTAACGCGGCACAACTTACTCTCGGCACCGCCGAGGCCACGGGCGGGCGGCACTGCCTCCGGTGCGGGCGAGCGCTCAGTGCCGGGACGCCAGCAGCGCTGCTCTCCCGCCCCTAAGCCAAACGGAGGCGGCCCCGCTCCCCGCCGCGCTCCGCGTTCCCCCCCGACTTCTTCGGTAACAAAGGGGCCGGTGCGCGGCTTACCGGGGGCGGTGCGGCTGCCCCACCGGGCCCTCCTCGGCCGCGGGGCGGGCGGGCGCCACAGCGGCGGCTTCGGCTCTGGGCAGCGGAGCGGGACAGAAGGGAGGGGAGAGGTAGGAGGGGAGGAAACCCCCCAAATATTTCTTTTCCGAGGAAGGAGCCACGGGGGAGGGGAAGGGGAGGGGTTTCTCCCTCTTCCACCACCCCGTCTTTCCACGGCGTGGCTGTTGCAAGGGGAAAAAAAAAAAGTAAAGAAGAAAAAAGTTTGGGTTTTTTTAAAGGAAAACTTGGACCGATAGAGGGGAGAGAGCGGAGAAAAAAAAAAAAAAAAAAAGACGCTGGGTAAGTTCCTCCCCCGCAGACTGGCAGAGGAACCCCACCGGAACGGCACCGCAGCATCCCCCAGCCCCGGGAGCCGCCGGAGCCACGTGTCGCCCCGGGGAGGCGGCGGCCGGTCCGGGGTTCTGCCCCTCCTCCCAGCCACCATCAGCTGTCTTGCAGCGCAGCGCTGGGGCATCGGGACGCGCAAGCACCGGGTAAGGGGAAATATCCAGGCCGAGGGGGTGGCGCAGAGGGCTCTTTACACCACCGGAAAACAGAGACCCTGCCCCGACCTTCCCTGCCGGAGTTCTCCCAGCTACTCTCGGCACTGCAGGAGCTCTCAGAAGGGCACCGGGCACCCTGGAAGCACAGCATATGTAGCGGGGTAATACACACTTAAGGAGCGTGGCCCGAAACGCACGCTGTTGCCTTGGTGGGTCAAATTAAAATACTGGAAATCCTGTAAAAAATTACATCCAGAGAAACGTTATGATATGAAATATAAATAGTGCATCACATGGTGCATATTGTAAGCATATTGCTACTCAGAACAGATGTAATAGAAGAAAAGATAAACTTTGGAATCCCGTACAAACCTCACAGTTTAAAGGCCTAGCCTGTAACAAGCTATGATTTGATCATGTCATCAGAGCTCTCACTCACCTACATACTTTCTCTAGATGCTGCGCACACTCCCTGGTGCGGGCAAACCAGATGAATTCTTCGGTTGAAAAAGCTCTATACAAACCCAGACGTGCTCTGCCTGCTCTGTACCAGCCTAGTGGTGCAAGACAGCTGTAATTCCAGCTTGGGCAGCAGACTGAAAGCTTTACAGCTGCTTGGCATTGCTAGAGAGCATAAAGCAGTCAGAAACACACCGCTGAATCTGATCCACAGCCTTGCCAGAAGTTCCACTGAGTGTTGAGACATCAGTTCTTGTTTTTTGTTTCAACCAAGCATGAAGATGTTGCTGACCACAGAAGAATTTCTGAACGTCCATAGGAATCTGGGCAAGCACTTCATTCTTTTTCAGAGAGGCTTCAGTGGGAGGACCTGCTGCTGGAGCTCTAAATCACAGCATAGATGAAGTGCTGCTCATCTGTTCCATTTTTGGTTTCTAAGTAGGCTTGTCACACTTTTCTTCGTATTTTTGGATGGCAGCTTCAGAAATATCCTGTGGTTTGCTTTACAGTAGCCTAGCAGGGAGTTTGTTTCCCTCTGTGGATATTTATAACATTTATTGTGTGACTTCATAGACTCTTCCAGCCACCTTGCCTTAATGTCAAATGGCCTAATTCTACCTTTTATTCTTCATTTTTGCCTGTGAAAAGTTAACATCCATTCTCACTGCTCTGAGACCGTCTGCAGGTCTTGCTCATATTTCTCTCATCCACTTGAAACTGTGACCTGGCAGCAGTTACAGCTGAAGTGTATTGCAGCAATCATCTTCAGCCATAAAAGCCAGTGAGATATGTCACAATGGCACTATTGACCACAGTATTTCCAAAGCTCAGATTTGACCCACAGGGTCTAAAATGTGTTCAGGATCAAGGTACTGCTGAGGTGGTTTCATTATAGGTGGAAAACACAAGGATGCTGAAATAGGTTTTATCCTGTGACATAAAGGAGGAGAAGGCAACCACATCATGCACAAGCACAGCCTTAGCTAGTTATGCATTTCTTTCCTGTGTGCCTGAAACCAAGTCTAGATGTGTTTAATGTGAAAACTAATCCTGTAATTAGGTGAGTTTTTTTGAGTAAAAAAGAATACAAGCAACTTCTCTAGAACCAAGAAACTTCCCATGCTCTCACCACTGGATTGAAGGTTTTTTCCCCCATCTGCTTTCACTGCAAGGATACCCACTTGAAAGACTTTGTGTAATGACAGTGAGAATACAGGCAGGCTAATATGAACACTGCCCACTGCTGCATTTCAGGAGAAAGCTGGATCCATCCTAAAGACAGTTTTTGAGATGCCCAGGATGCTCATAACAGTATGACAAGGAATAGCTCCCATGAAGGTGCCAGGATTTGTTCATAGGATTTAGAAGTTTTATCCTAGCCCTGATTTTTTCCCCTGCCTATGGATACATACACCCTCACTATCCCCGATACTAAAATTTTATACCACGTTATACGTGAAAGCATTTATTGACAGAGCTGCTGACAGAATGAACCATTTCCAGAGAGTTTTGTCTGAAGTCTTGCTGCTGAGAACAGTAAGTCTGAGTTCATTCTACCTTTGGATCATAGTTCTACTTTGTGGTATTTCTCTGCTTGTTCTTCAGCAACCTCCAAGTCTTTGGTAAGTTCCAAGATGTTGATAGCAGCCCAAGAGCCAGTAACACCTTCACTCCTTCTCAGCATGCAGATTCCTTACAGCTTGCATAAGGTAGAAGAAGTCACAATCTCCCTATTTACTCCTGTCAGTTTGGGAGGTGTGGGAAAAAGAACAGTATTTTGGGGCAGGTCGTTGCAAACTACTGAATAAAGATGGTTTTCTGGGATTCCAAAAGGCAAACCCTCAGAGGAAGGGAGAGGATAATATGATGAGGGCAAAGAACTGGAGATAATAAAACACTGAAAATCTGCAGAAGAAAGGAAAAAATATACCAAAAAACCAAAGGAGAAGGAATGAAGGGCAGAGAGGAGGGAAGATGGGTGAACATTAGATCTCCCAGTACTGACTTGCCCTTCAGCTAAGCAGACCTGTATGTGGAAGCTCAGCTGGGGCTGGAACACCAATTCCAGATCACAGGTGACTAAACTTAGTATCTCAGTGCCTTACTGGGCCCCCAACCAGACCCAAACATGCTGTTTCCCACTGTGGTGTACACTGACATTCTGAATGGGATGTGAGTAGGATATGAAACTGCCCTGACAATGTAGCTGACCAAGTGGCCCAGGCATAAATTGGGGGGTTCCTGCCAGGGGGTTAAATGGGAAGGAAAGGGAGAGAAGAAAGCAAGGGGAAGGCCTGAGTACCCTGGGATGAGAGGTCATGCAGGCAGTGGATGAGATTTTGTACAGATAGGAGGAGGATGGAAGGATGCTTGTGGGGTGAGAAGGAATGACTGCCACCATCTGATGTGCTACAAGTCCAACCTGCAAATAATACAAAATGTACAAAGTTTGACTGCATTCAGTCTGAGGTAGTTCTTCCCTTTTGACCTCCCCTTTTGAGATGGTCTCTCTTAACTTGCTAAAAGCCTCCTTTTAGGAGGTGCTAACAGCAAAGCATTAAGAAGAGGGAAAAAAACCCAACAGCACAAAAAGAGAAAGCCAGGAGGAATAAATAAACACACAAAAGTCCCCCAGCCCTGTTCCTCTGCTCCCCTCAGGAAAAAAAACCAAACCAAAACAAAAAACCCCCCCCANCCAAAACAACCCCTCCCCCTAAAAAAAAGCGACCAAACCCACCAAAAACAAACAAACAAACAAACAAAAACACACCACCAAAAAAAAAAACCCCACAAACACCTTCAGTCGTTTAGAGAGAGCAGAGGCTGTTTTAGTTCCACTCTTAAGAGAAAAATTAGAACAAGTAGTGGCCCCTTTGCATGAAGCGGTGGCAAGGCCTCTTCTTCCTCTACCAGAGCAGGGCTCT
This sequence comes from Cyanoderma ruficeps, assembly GCA_008694505.1. Classification (NCBI taxonomy): domain Eukaryota; kingdom Metazoa; phylum Chordata; class Aves; order Passeriformes; family Timaliidae; genus Cyanoderma; species Cyanoderma ruficeps. The sequence continues at coordinate 725,599 of VZDJ01000041.1, forward strand.
TCTCAGTAACGAAGAGAAACTGCTTTCCAGGAAAGTGAAGGTACAGGGGCTGCCCAGATCGCAGTGACCCAGCACGGCTGCGGGGAAGCGGGTGCCGCGGTTTGCGGTCTGCCAGCCCCGGCACGGAGCGGCTGCGCTGCCGTGCCCGGCGGTACTGCATGTCCTGGAGGATGGATGGAGCGAAGGGAGCCAGAGCCAGCCGCGCAGGAGGCACGCCGCGCACCGCGGCCGAAGCGCTTTCATCTCTGCAACACCTGCTGTCGCGGCTTTCCCCCACGGCCGCCGCAGAACACGAGTTCTCACTCGTTGCCAAGTCCATGCCCCTGGTTCACTTAAGGGAGGAAGACCCAGCAGGCAACGACCTTCTAGGTTTTCAAAGCATCAGGCTGCATAATCTGGAAGGTATTTAGGTCAGATTTAAGCAGCTGCAATCCTTTATAATTGTACAGCAAACCACTCCTTCACCTCTGAATCTTGCCTACATGTCAAACACCCTGGAGCAGTACAGGACAGACCAGGACAGAGGAAATGAGGTACCAGCCTTCTGTATCACTGGACTCAGGTGTGAGCTCCTTGAGGCTCTGTGGTCACATAAATCCATGACCACCCCAGGTAACTTCTCCCAGCATTGCTGCCCTACAGACATAGAGGTGGAAGCTCAGTTGATTTCATTGTATCCTTGAGGTCTAGTGCCTCTCCTTGTTATCCCTCATTTTCAGGACATGTTACTGCGGGCTGAAATGGATGGATCTTGCTCAAATCCTTTTGCTCAGAATCCTTCAGTTGGGACATGTAGCCTCAGTCCTGCCCATGCTTTCCCAGATTTGTGTCTTCCTCCCACACTGAGGCAGGTGGTGATGCTGAACCCTACTCAGAGAACACAGGAACTGAGTTCACTCACTTCAGGCATTTCTCCAAAGCAGACAAAAACAGCCGGGAGAGGCTGTTTGCAGGGAGCAATCCAAGACAGAGATCCCATAGCAGAAAAGTCCTAAGTAATTGTTGGACCTAGAAACAGGGGCTTCCTCAGCTGAGGAAACCAGGCCTCTAAATGAACTAAAACTGAATTGTTTAAAAAATATGGATAGTGATCTAATACCGATATCCAACTATGATGGACAAAGACTCTCTAACAGTTTAAAGTTAGAAAGTGTATGTTTATTACAATGCTGGGCAGAGTGCAGGATAGCTCCCAAATATACACGTGCAATTCACAGATGATCACAGGGTCTTTTTATGTACAGGAGTATTGAATACCCAAAACACAAATGCATATTCATAACCCTGGTACATCCCACTCCCCGCTTCGTATGGTAATTAGACAAAAAGCTATTAAGTATGCGTAGTTTGTTCTTTGGGTTGGTGGTCTTTTTATGGGGCGGGGTCTCAAAATGATGAAGTAAGCTGGGTCTTCTTCACTTTGACTTTTTAACCTTTTAGTGTTACATGACAACTGAATCCTCTTTTTCCAGGACTGTTTGATTTATGATTGTATTGTATTCTTGGAGTCTATTGATTAGTCAGAATACATAAACATAGTTTGACAGGCTTTATGATTTACCAGTTCCTTAAATCCAGATTCCATTAACAAAGGGAAGCTTGTCTATCTCACCTCAGCAATATGTAGTTTAACTAAAGTCCTTAATTCTTCAAAATTAATGTTTCATTCTCCACTTCTTTTTTAAAGTGAGTAAATTCCTTTACTCAATATATAGTCTTCCTCATTTATCCAAGCCGTACAGCTAGTGTCTCTCAAGAACAAGCCATACGCCTTTGATAGTGAAGTTAAGGCTGCTACTCGTCGTAGCATCCTCCAATTCCAAACAAGTATCACAACAGATAAAACTAAACTAATACTAACCAAAATAAGCAACACAGCTATAGGTGGACTAAGGCATTTAGTATACCAGTTGCTGTCAGAGACCACTCAAAAAGCACATCCCACCAATGATGAGACAAATGTTCCTCAAGCCTTTTAAAAACTCCTTTGATGGTCATGGTGTATTGTAATTAATGTTTTTTTGCCCCCCTCTCTAATTTTCTTTAAGATTTCTCTCAATTCAGGATGTTTCATCAATTGAGCAACTAAAGTCAAATTCATTCCTATGGGCACAGGCAGTATCTTCTGCACAGTGATTAGGTTAGTCTTTATATATTGATGTGATATTACAGGTGCTCAATGGGAAAAATCACATCCCTTAATTCTAACAAAATTCCTAACACACAAATTGAATTTGGTCTCATTTACAATTTGGTTGTCTATCCTTATGATGGGACATGCTGCCTTTAGACAGACACAATCTTGTCTTGTATACACCAGTGAAGTTTGCCTGGATGCATTTCAAAGTGACAAATATTTTGGTCCGTATCTAGACAAGTGTCTTTGTCACCTTCTAATGTCCCTTCACATATGTGTCCTAGTTGTCTCCTCGCAGTACAGGGCTCTAGATTAACGGTTTACCATTTTTCTTCAATTTCTCGTGCCCACATCTTGTGTTCAGAAGGGTACAATACAGTTCCTTCATGGTTTAATCTTAAGGGGACTATTGGATGTATTAGGTCCACTGAGGCATTGTGTATTGTTAAAACAAAGGCTGTCGCTATACTAGTCACAGGGTTATAGGTGAAATTGACCAACACTCACCAAGACAAGCTCTTTCTCTATATCAGATGGAGCTCAGTACATACTTGAGTGATGTTAAAGTCAATGTTATACTCTCTTATTGCACACCCCTCTATTTTGAGTCTAAACTGAAGACATTTACTCAAGCACTTGTCACAGCATTCAGGACTAATCCGGATGGGTCTTATGGGTGGGTGGTAAGCCTCGTGGAACTTGTCCTGTACAAATGCATACTTACATCCCCAAACATTTTTTCTTTCTTACAAGCTTGCATTCATGACTTTTAGCATCTTATTTAAAGCTTTATGAGAGTAAGCACCATAAGCTCTTCCTTGACACCTGTTCATCTCAGTCACATTGTACCTACATGGTATTGCGTTGACTCTTGTTATGGTTAAGGTAATTACTGTAATAATTACAACTTTTCACATAATGTCCATAATAACTATTAGTCCATCTATTCGTGTCTCCAAGTGAGCTTTAGCTTCAGTTCATTATTGTCTGGTGTGATCTTCCAGATTCCTTCTGGGGCTTTCTTCACTTGGGAGTGATGGATCCAGGACTTCTGTTCTTTGATCTTGATTGCAGTGAAGGTAGTAGGAAGAACCTGGAATGGTCCTTCCCACTGTGGTTTCAAGGTCTTTTCTGCAAAAGACTTAACATATACATAGTCTCCAGTGGTATATTATGTACTGGCCCATCTAATTCCCTGTTTTGAGTTCCAGCCACATATTTCTCAATCTCTCTAAGTTGTGTATTTAGGGCCACCATATACCTATGTAGGATTTCTTCCCCTACTTGCATGGGTATTGTTCCTTCTTGAACTGCATACAACCTTCCATACAATATTTCAAGAGGGCTTAGTTTCTCTTTTGCTCTTGGTTTTGTCCAAATTCACAATAATGCCAATGGGAGAGCCTGGGGCCGGGGCAAATTTACTTCTTGCCCCAGTCTCACAATTTGTTGTTAATCAAGTGGTTCATTTTTTCCACTTGGCCACTAGATTGAGAGTGGTATGGGGTATGCAATTCCTAGTATATTCTCAGGTGGTTACTTATTTGCTGTACAATTTTTGAAATAAAGTGTGACCCTCTATCTGAGGATATGGTGGCTGGGACTCCAAATCTCGGTATTATTTCTTGCAACAGTGCTTTGGTTACTTCTCGGGCCTTAGCTGTCCTGGCAGGAAAGGCTTCTGGCCATCCTGAAAAGGTATCAGTCAACACCAATAGGTAACGATATCCTCTCTTCCTGAGCAGCTCTGTAAAATCAATTTGCCATTGTTGCCCAGGTCCACAGCTTTTCCCAATTTGTCCCACTTTAGGCTTTGGGGTATTTTTGGGATTAGTTCTGAGGCAAGGGCTACACTGACGAGTTACTTGTATCACTGTACCCTGCAATTTCCTGGCCATGATTCTTTCTTTTAAATGGTTATACAGGGCATCTATTCCCCAGTGTTTTCTCATGTTCCCTCTATGCTAATGACCACAACAAATAGGAGGGTACTACAAGTTTTCCTTCTTCTGTTACAGCCCATCCCTCCTGGTTATAACTTGCCTTTTATGCCTTAATAAGTTTCTTATTCTTTTTATTGTATATTGGTTTACCCTCAATAGAAATTTTTCCATTTGGAATTAATGCTGCCTCAATCATCTCATCAGGTATCTCACTTTTTGCTGCTTCTTTTGCCTCTCTATCCGCCAGCATGTTCTCCTCTTCCAATTCTGAACTCACTTTCTGGTGTGCCTTGATGTGCATGATGGCTACCTTCTCAGGTAGCTGTACTGCATCTAACAGTCTCAATATTTCTTGTGCGTGTTTAATGTTTTTTCTTTGTGAGTTTAACAGTCCTCTCTCTTTCCAAATGACTCCATGTGCATGAACTACTCCAAATCCATGCCTTGAGTCTGTATAGATGTTAATTCTTTTTCCTTTTGCCAGCTCTAGGGCTCGAATTAAGGCAATTATCTCAGCCTTTTGTGCAGAGGTATTAGTGGGCAATGGTCTAGACTCTATTACCTCCCTGCTGGTGGTAACTGCATACCCAGCATGCCGCTTTCCACTAACAACGTAGCTGCTTCTGTCAGTAAACCAGATCTCAGCATCTTCAATCGGAGTATCCTTCAGATCCGGGCGACTGGAGTAGGTGGCTTCGATGGTCTCCAGGCAGTCATGGATCACTCGTTCTCCCATACTCCCGTTGAGGAAGGAAGCTGGGTTCACAATGTTAGTTACCACAATCTCAATATCATCTTGTTCTACTAGTATAGCTTGGTACTTCAGGAATCTCTGTGGGGAGAGCCAATGTCCCCTTTTTGCCTCAAGGACTGCAGACACAATGTGGGACACTAGCACAGTCATCTTCTGGGCTAGGGTGAATTTGTGTGCTTCCTGGATATTCACTGCCACTGCTGCAACAGCTCTGAGGCATCCTGGCCATTTTTTAGCAGCCGTATCTAGTGTTTGGAAAGATAGGCTACTGCCTTCCAATATGGGCCTAGGTTCTGTGCTAATATTCTCTAGGCGATCCCTTGATTTTTGTGAGAGAGCAAGAAGAATGGTTTACTCACGTCTGGAAGTCCTAGGGCTGGAGCTGACATGAGGGCCTTCTTTAGCTGGCCAAAGGCTTGAGTAGCTTCTTTTGTCCACTGAAGTTCTCTGATTCTATCCATGATCAAGGCATATAGAGGTTTAACAAGCAATCCATAATTATAGATCCACAGTCTACACCATCCTGTCATGCCCAAAAAGGTTCTAAGTTCTTTCACTGTTTGAGGCTTTGGGGTCTGGCATATTGCCTCTTTGCAGTCCTGCCCCAAAGTCTTTTGTCCAGCACTCACTTTGTAACCCAGGTTTGCCTGAGACTGTTTGCCTCATCAGCTGGGCTTTCTTTTGGGATACTTGATACCCCTGCAGGCCCAAGAAGTTTAGGAGGCTTACTGTCCAGTCCACGCATGTCTCTTGGGTCCGTGTGGCTATCAGGAGGTCATCCACATACTGGAGCAGCTGACCTTCTCCTGGTGGGGGTTCCCAAGACTCCAAATCTTTTGCAAGCTGTTCCCCAAATATGATGGGAGAGTTCTTGTAACCTTGGCGCAATACGCACCATGTGAGCTGAGTTTTTCGTCTAGTTTTGGGGTTCTCCCACTCAAATGCAGAGATTTTCTGGCTGGCTTCATGGAGAGGGAGGCAAAAGAAAGCATCCTTCAAATCTAAAACAGTAAACTAGGTTAGTTTGGGGGTTAAACGAGTCAACAAGGTATAAGGGTTAGCAACTACTGGATATAAGTCTTCAGTTACCTTGTTAACAGCCTGTTAACAGTCCTATACTAGCCTGTATGACCCGTCAGGCTTCTTCACTGGCAAGGTAAGAGTGTTGAAATCAGACTGACACTCCCTCAGTAGTCCTATCTTCAAAAAGTTTTCAATAATTGGACTAATCCCTTTTCTATCTTCTTTCTTTAGGGGGTATTGTTTAACCTTTACTGGCTGTCCTTCTTCTTTAAGTTTGATCTGTACTGGTCGTGCATTCTTTGCCCTGCCTGGTATGTCAGAAGCCCACACTCCAGGAAACACCTGATCTCTTATTTTCCTGAAATTCTCTTCGTTATTTGCAATTTCAATTTCTTTGGTTATCATCATTAAACTTAACAGTTGTACATATTGTTGATCCTTTACTTCTAAAATAATTTTCCCATTCTTAAATACTATTTTTGCCTCTAGCTGCTCTAGCAGATCTCTGCTCAAAAGTGCAGATGGAGCTTTAGGCATATATAGAAATCGATGAATTCTCCATTTTTTCCCCAATTTATACTTCAACGGTTTGCAAAAATAAGCTCTTTCAGATTGGCTAGTTGCTCCTTTTACTATAACATAGTCTTTGGTTACAGGTATTAGGGCTTTGTTCAGCACTGAAAATGTTGCTCCGGTGTCTATTAAGAATTCTACCTCTTTTTCTCTGCTCCCTAGTTTGACGATAACCAGAGGGTCCCCTAGGGTGGGGCCCTCCGGTCCTCCTCAGTACTCTTTTACATGAGCAACCACTTTTTCCTCTTTTTGACCACCTTTTCTATGCTCATCACCCTTTCTTAATTCTGGGCACTGGTTTTTCCAGTGACCAAATTTCTTGCAGAATGCGCATTGATCTTTTCCCAGTTGGGGTGGTCCCTGTTTCAGAGGACCTTGACCATGTTTTCCTTTTTACTCTCTCTTTTACTTCTGCTACTAATTTCTTCATCCCTTGTTTATATCCTTCTTCCCAGTTACTAAAAACTCTCCAGGCCTCATCCAGTAAAGCTTCTAAATTCCGGCTGTATGGACCCCAGATCTTCTGGAGTTTCCGCCTGATGTCTCCTGTAGACTGTCCTAAAAAATAAATTTATTAATTGCTGTGCCTCTTCATTAGATCCAGGATCTAGGATGGTGTGTCAGCGCATTGCATCTTGTAGGTGATCTAGAAATTCAAAAGGTGTTTGGGAGAGGCCTTGTTTGACAGCATATAGGGCTGACCAATTTATGGTTTTGGGGATTGCTCTTTCTAGCCCTTTTACTATCAGTTTCTGGTATCTCTTTAACTGTCCCAACCCGTCATCATTATTAGGATCCCAGCCTGGGTCTTGAAGGGGAATACATCTTTAACATCTTCCTGTGTTGTTCTACAATCATCTTCGACCAGATCCTTGGCCACTTTCAAAACTAATTGCTTTTCAGTCTCTGTTCAGGCATCAAGCAGCAATTGCAGGTCTGCCCAATCAGGTAAATGCTGCTTGATTATAAACTTCATTTTCTTAGCAACTCCTATTGGATCACTTTGATAGCCCTTAGCACTCTTTTCCCAAATCTCTAAATCAGTCGAGGAAAAGAGAACCTTAATCAGTTTTGTTTCTCCATCAGAGGTCATTGTTTGTCTTAGAGGTGCTTTTATGACCTCTGTGGTTTGTTTTTGGGTCCTTGATGCTATAGGCCCTTGTGGGGGAAGTTTGGGGGCTGACAGGGGAGGTTCAGGTTTATCTCACTCACTGTCACTGCTAGGCAGTGGTGGATATGGTTCAGGATAGGGTGGAAAAACCCCTACCTCATTTGCTGTCTTTCCAAAGTTAGAAGATGCAGTTAGAGATGAAGCGGGGGAGGTTGGCGTTAATGGTGGTTCTGAATCTGCATTTCCTACCACTCTCCTCCTTTCCTGTCTTTTTGGGGGTGGTTTAAGTATGTCTTCTGTCTCTTGTTCCAAAGCCTCTACTTGGTACACCTTGTTGGGATGTGTACACCTCTGATTTATTGAGCAGGTGCTGCAACACTGTTTGGGCTTCCTTTTAGTAGCTTTATTGTCCTTTTCAAGGGCCAATACTAAAGGATCAGATGGTGGCCTCATTCCACAATCTCTTTGCCACTCAAGGTGATTTTGAAGGCTGAAAAACATATCTGCATAAGTCACCTCTGACCACCTTTGTTCCCGCCGGAGGAAAAGCATTAACTGTAATAGTGTTTCATAGTCCAGTGTACCATTTACTGGCCACTTCACTCCCTCATCAAGTTTATAGAGTGGCCACCACTGTGTACATAACTTAATCAGCTTCCTCTTGGTTTCTGTACTATCATAGCCCACCAGCTCTTTCCAGTGTCTTAAAATGCACCCCAAAGGGCTTCCTCTGGGAATCTCTTTGCTTTCATTTGCCCCCATGTTTAGAATCTTTTTTTTCTAAAACCTTTTGATCTTATCTTAGTTCTTAAGTTTCACTTGGCATTCCTCTGGTACAAAAATATGCTGGCCACACTCAACTTTAAGAATTTTTATTGGTTTCTTTAAGGTTCCTGAAATCTTGTCTTTGGGCAGGGGAACCCTTCTGAACCAGCCTCTCAATTCTTGTGCTTCCTATCCTGGGCATATAGTTTAACCAGCAGAAGGGAAAAAAACAGCTTGTTAATTTTAAAAAGAAAAAAACGGTTAGCAGTATATATTCTTCAAAACAAGGCTCGAAGCATCAGCTGTTGAGGAAAGAATTTATGGTTACACAAAAAAAGGGGAAAAACTCCTTTTTATTCAAAAGAAACCCCTCCACACAATTAGCCAGGCACTTCATGCAAATTGCTGGTTATTAATCACTCATTAAACTAAATTCTCGGTTATGTTTTGCTCTGGGTATATTACCACCAAAATACATTTGAAAATTGCAATCAACTCCCCATACACTGCAGCAAGCATGCAGCCGAGAACCAGTCATATTTTTTGCCGTGCTGTAACCAAGGGACAAATGGAAATTTTGCAAAGTAGTAGCCAAGTTTCAGCAGAGATTTCACGATTCCATGCTATGCTAAAAGCTGTGTGAACCGTGGTTACAACTAGTCCTAAAGCCTTTTGGATTATTGGACAGGTCTCTGCCACCCGACTCAGAATGTTACAGAATGCAGTATTGTTATAAAAGTCGTGACACAGATCTCTTAATCAAGATCTAAGCTTTATTATTCTGCAGATTAGATAGATTATAGAGATCTCGAATATAAAATACTTAAAAGAAAAAAAATAAAGAAGTAAAAATAACGCAATTTGGCCGAATCGAAATGAAACCGACAAGGGTTCCTGCCACAGCAGAGTTTCAAGTCCGATCGAACTGGGAGGCAGATATCAGGCCAGCCCGCGCTGGGTCCGTGATCATCCGCTCTCCGACATGCTGCTCCCGAGGTCCAGTTCTTATACAGTTTATTTTTCCTCGGGCCAGGATTTTCCTTGGAAATGGTCTTCTCATTCAGTTTCTGATGGTGTTTCTGCCGAATCTGAATGGAGTTCCGAGGATTAGCTCAGCCTGCTTTCAGTTGCAGAGAGGGTCCCCGTCCCCAGACATCCCGATGTGAGTTTTGGGGTCTCTTCTTGAATGGAAGCAGTTTCGGCTGTTTGGTCCGGGGATGGGCCCATTCTCCTCTGAAAGCCCAGGTATAATCTTGGTTGTTGAGCGCTGTGAGGGCTGAGCTGGCATGTTCTTTTCACTTGTAGATGTTGCCCCGCATTCCTCCACGATCGCCTCCTGCCTCTTGTCTGTGATTTCTGACAACTTTTAGAGTTT
>VZDJ01000041.1:738048-826856 GCA_008694505.1 Cyanoderma ruficeps
CTTCTCATTCAGTTTCTGATGGTGTTTCTGCCGAATCTGAATGGAGTTCCGAGGATTAGCTCAGCCTGCTTTCAGTTGCAGAGAGGGTCCCCGTCCCCAGACATCCCGATGTGAGTTTTGGGGTCTCTTCTTGAATGGAAGCAGTTTCGGCTGTTTGGTCCGGGGATGGGCCCATTCTCCTCTGAAAGCCCAGGTATAATCTTGGTTGTTGAGCGCTGTGAGGGCTGAGCTGGCATGTTCTTTTCACTTGTAGATGTTGCCCCGCATTCCTCCACGATCGCCTCCTGCCTCTTGTCTGTGATTTCTGACAACTTTTAGAGTTTAATTTCTCAACCCCCCCAATCAATATGTATCATTTTTATAACAAGTATGAACTATTTCGCCTGTGTATCTCAGCACCAAAAATCTTTCAGCCACTTCTGCCGGCGTTAGGCGTAAGTTCTGGGTTCTCTGCTTTCTTTGCAGAAAACCACCAGACCAGGTCCTCTCCCCTTCACCAAAACCTGCTCTGTGTACCAGCAATTTTGAAGCTCACAAAACAACGGGTTTCTGACAACCTCAAACACACTCAGCCAAAGATCTTAACACAGTGTCTCTGAGAATCCTATAGATCCCAACCAAAACACTCCACAAATCCTTCCACACTGAGGAGGGGGGGGTGGGGGGGTGTCCCGATCTTAGGCAGTTCTGGCTCTTTTTACAATTAAAACTACACTCCATAAACAAATAATAGTTGAAATAAACACATCAGGCTTTTCAGAATTTCACAAAGAGCCTAAAGACACAGCCTAAGGCTACAAATTCTGGCTCCCTGCTGGTTACCAGGGCAACTGAGATTCCTGCTGATCACTGTAGTTTTAAAGGAGAGAGGAAAAAAAACCAAAACATTTCCACATCTCTCACTCCTCCAAAACAGAAAATAAACAGCTTCAACACAAACATACACACAAAAATTCCTCTCACCAGTCAAAACTCTGTTGCTAACACACAGTAAAAATTACACACAATTCAATTCACAGCTAAACACAACAAATTCTTCCGCCCTTTCAAGCAAATATGGCCCCCCACTGATTGTGGTGGTGATTTCAAAAACCATTCACAACTTTAAACTTGCAAAACTTCCAAAAACACTTACAAAGGTTAGTAGCACATGCCAAAATCACACAAACTGTTATAAATGGGGAGAGCTGAATTAGAATTCAAAAAGGCAAAATTTATTTTCTAATTAATGCGAATTGGAATACAGAAAAGAAACAAAAATACAACAAACAAACAGCTAAATTATAATGAAACAGCTGTTATAAAAATGTAGTACATATTGATCTGGGGATGAGATATTAAATCACACAGCTGCAAGGAACCATGGCAGAAGTGGCTGGAGGAGATCAACTGAGGAATGTAAAATCCGATCTGCAAGTGAAAAGCTGAGCAGGCTCAACCACCAGCCTCAGACAGCCAAAACTGCACCTACACAGAGTGGGAGCCCCGAGTCCACATCGAGCCATCTGGAGACAGAGACCCCTCTTTGCACCTGAAAGCTGGTCGAACTAATCCCAGAAACTCCATTCAGATTCGGCTCAGGAAAAAATTAAAACTGAATAGAAAGACCTATGAAAGTCATAATCCGACCATCTCCGAGGAAAAGCCTGGCCTGGAGGAAAATAAACTGTATAAAAACTGGGCCCTGGGAACAGCACATTGGAACAGATGACCAAGGATTTGGCGAGGGCCAGCCTGGTGTCTGTCTTCCAGTTCGATCGGACTTGAACTCTGCTGTGGCGGGAATCTTTGCTGGTTCCATTGTAATTTGGCTGTTTTGTGTTGTGGTTTTTTTGTTTGTTTGTTTTCTTTTTTTGTAACCAACCTAATTGATTTTGGAAAATTAAACTTTAATTTTTGATTAGAGATTTGGTTCACCATATTTATAAAAGAGCCAAAAATTCAAGTCACAACAAAGACAAAATTTGATCGAATTGGGTAGCGAATGCTAGACCAGCCCGTGCCATGTCTCTCTCTGCCATTTGCTCCAACGTCCTGCTTTTAGGGCCCAGTTTTTATATTTTTTATTTTTTTCTAGGCGAGGTTTTCTTTTGTCTGCAGTAGGATTACGATATTCATGAGTTCTTTCTTTGAGATTTAATTTTTCTTGAGTAGAATTTGAATGGAGTCCAAGGATTAACTTTAAAACATTTTTCAATTGTAGAGTGGGGTCCCTTCGTCAGACGACCTGATGTTTAGTGTGAAGCCTGAAACTCTTGAAACTTTGCGGGGTTGGCGGCTGGACTGCTCACCGATGATGGTTTGGGTTTGTCATGGATCTTATGGCTCAGTTCACTTGATGGTTTTGTTTGTGACTCCAAACTGATGGTCCTGGTTCCAATTCAGCTGGTCTCCACACTGGGGTTCATTGTGATCCGGCCTTTTATTTGCAGATGTAGCTGGCATTCCTGAGTCTCCTCGGTGCTTTTGTCAGTATTTTTATGTTACTTGCAATCTTTTAATTTTTCATGCCTAGATTAATATACAGAGCATATTTACAACACAAACTAAAACACCTACAATACAAATTTTCACAAACCACAACACATATGGTACACAAATGATTTTTTTCCTCACCTAAGCACACACAATCACAAAACCATGAGACCACCAAGCAGACGCGGATCCGTCTGCAATACACACATGCATCCGGCACGCGGGACCGCGACTCAAAGCGGGACCTTTTGCTTCTCAAAACTCAGGCTAGCCCTTCAGATTATGGATTACCAAGATGCACCTTTAAACTAGAAGCTGAAACTGGAGCCACCACTGCTCCTAAAACCAACAAGACCCAGCAGCTCTGCTGCCGCCACTGCCCCCCCACTCGGGACGCAGTCACAAGTTACCAGCTTTTACCTGGAACAAAACCAACCATGTACAAGACTCCGTGGAGTTTCCAAAACCCAGTCAGGCCTCTGCTTTGCATAAGACATCTCTTATGACTTATAAACTGCCTCTATTCAAAGGTACCTGTTTTCAATTTTTTTCTTTAAACATACCTTTTGCCTGCAGTTCCAGCAGGCTCTGGTCATTCCCCAGGGGTGTCAGCGGCGCCGTGGGAGCCCTGTTCCCAGGAAATTCTGGGTAGGCGCCCAGAGGGGTCCCAGACCCCAATGGCCCCCTTGGCCAGAGAGAGCAGGGTCCTGCCACAGTTGCCAAAATGAATTATTAAAAAAATATGGATAGTGATCTAATACCGATATCCAACTATGACAGACAAAGACTCTCTAACAGTTTAAAGTTAGAAAGTGTATGTTTATTACAATGCTGGGCAGAGTGCAGGATAGCTCCAAAATACACACGTGCAATTCACAGATGATCACAGGGTCTTTTTATGTACAGGAGTATTGAATACCCAAAACACAAATGCATATTCATAACCCTGGTACATCCCACTCCCCGCTTCGTATGGTAATTCGTATGGTAATTAGACAAAAAGCTATTAAGTATGCGTAGTTTGTTCTTTGGGTCGGTGGTCTTTTTATGGGGCTTTGACTTTTTAACCTTTTAGTGTTACATGACAACTGAATCCTCTTTTTCCAGGACTGTTTGATTTATGATTGTATTGTATTCTTGGAGTCTATTGATTAGTCAGAATGCATAAACATAGTTTGACAGGCATTATGATTTACCAGCTCCTTAAATCCAGCTTCCATTAACAAAGGGAAGCTTGTCTATCTCACCTCAGCAATATGTAGTTTAACTAAAGTCCTTAATTCTTCAAAATGAATGTTTCCAAACAATGTAAAGGAGTATAGCTATGGACTATAATTTTGGGAGCAGTTGTAGCAAAAGCATTGCAGGCTGGTACCATCTGACAGCAGTGTCTATTGCAGTAGACTAATTTCCAGACCACTCTGCTTTTCACATGATCACAGGACTAAGAACTCTGTCACATTAATCATTGTTTTGTTAAACATCCCATCTTCATTAAAAAACTGCCAATGGTTGGAAAGCTGCCAGCATCCTAAGTAAACCACTGAAGTATTTAACTCCTTTCTCCATTATCAAATGTATACCTCATCTCTAGACTGTTTTTTCTTGTGCCATTGTTAGGCAGTGTGACAATCGGAAGAGCAAAAATGCTATGCTACACAGGTATACTAAGGCCTTGGTCATATTGGTCCTAAATGCTTCTCTCTCATAAAATGTATTCCAACTTCTTTACAGGCTGTTGGCAGTTTGGGTTGCTCCTTTTTTACTCTAAAGAATTTTTCTCCATAAGTTGCTAGGAGACTAAGTACTGGGTGCTTAAGGGTGCTTGATCAAAACAAGGAGGTGGCCAAAAGTCAGGAGGGGCAGATAAGGCTCAGGGCAGCTTCGCTCTCTTGCTCTCAACATCGCATCACATTGGAGAGGACACGGGCAGGCTGCTGCTTGCTGTGGTAGGAGTTCGGTGTCCCAACCAGGTTCGGTCCTGAGAAAATCTACCACATCTTGTAGTTCCGGGTCTTGTGGGCCCCGGAACTTTGAGTTTGTCTCCTCCTGCCACGCTGGGCCGACCCTGTCCCGCCACCACCATTTCTTCGGCACTGCTGTGAGGCTTTTTTGCTGCGCTGTAGCCCTGCACCCCCTGCCCTGCTGGGACATCCTTGATGTTGCAGCTACCACCGGCAGAGCTTCTGATCATTCACCAGTCTGGGATTTTCCACCGTTCCAGCCTGGTCCTTTCAGAGTCTGAAGAGATTGGTCTGCCCCGGGCTTTGTGAAAGCAAGCCCCTCGAGGTTCCTGGTTATTGTTATTGCTGTAGTTGTTGTTTGTTTGCTTTGTTATACATACTAGTAAAGAACTGCTATTCCTAACCCCATACCTCTGCCTGAAAGTCCCTTTAATTTTCTGAATTATAATATTTTGAAGGGAGGCCCTGCCCCTCCCTAGCAGATACCGCTTTTTCAAACCAAGGCACAGGCCTTAAAGCTGTGCCAGGAAGCCTCTCCAGCATGTTCCCTTCCTCATTGAATTAGAGCTGTTGAAACTGGGAATTCTTTCACACTGGTAATCACCTCCATGGAATTAGCAGACACAATATAATCTCCTGCAATATAATCTCATTACACCTGTTCTGCATTCCCTGCATACATAGCAGAATGGAATTAGCCTTTGTGACTGCACTGGGAGCTCACACTCAGCTGCTGCTCCACTATGAGTCAGTCCTTTGCCAGAGTCACTTCTACAAACAGTGCTGCCCGATCAAAAGTGTGGCCCGGGTGGAGTAACTCACCACTGGACTGTTTCAAAACCCCCCCTTACATGCTTGTATCAACTTTAATATTTTGGCACTTGCTATCTAGTCAATTCTCAGTCTGATTACTACAAAATGTATTAATTTGGTATTATTCCAGTATTTTAAAAATCAAAACACAGTGCAATACTATCAGTTTCCTTGCTGGAGAGCTTAAACAGCTTTTATTTTTGTCAGCCAAATCTGTAACCCAAATCTATAACTTACATCTCCAAAAGTTCCCAAGCAGTTTTATAGATTCTTTTCCATAAACACATGAGACTTAGTGTTAACTTGAACTTTCCCCTTGTTTTTAAATTATTCTAGTATGTGCTATTTCCTTATTCTGTCTGAGGTCAATAAGGAGCTGGTAGGCCTGTAATTACAAGTGTCAGATTACTTAAGGTTTTCACTGTTATTTCATCTCAGCCTATGGGGAATCTGGCAGATTTTCCAAGTGAAAGACAGTTAAGTCTAGACAAGAGCTGGAGAGAAACTTCTCTCCTTCCCCTGCCACATCATACATTAAAATAGGCACATGCTCTAAAGGTGGGTATGGGTTTTGTAGAGATCTGGAGAGTAGCTCACCTCACAAGTTAATCTAAACAGGCCCAGGGGATGGGAACCAGCAGAGACTCCTGCATCTGTCCCAAATATAACAGACTTTCTGATTAAGGAGGAAACAGAAAGCTGAGACTGGAAAGAGTTTATTTGTATGATGGGTGCTTATATACAACTTACATGCAAGAAATGTTTCTAGCTATTTCATTAGTTGCAAACAAATGTGCACCACTTCGTCCTGATGCATGGTGTGTGCCTGGGGCTGCTTCCAGCTGAATGGTGGGGGTTCGTGTGGACATGATTTAACACCCCAGCAGCCCCACTATCCAAATTATGCTGCAGATTAATCTCTGAAGTAGATGCACTCCACTTTTTCAAACACTCATTGCTTGGCTTAAAACAAGTATTTCCATTTAAATTACCATATTGGCCGCAGACTGCGGTGGGTAAAGAGCCAGCACCTCTTTGTCTCTCCCACCTTCCGCACAGCTGGAGAGCTCTGTAACAACTGAGTTTAGCTCAGTTGGTTACAGCCATGATGCCAATAAATGAGGAGCACAACAGATCTGGAGCAAGGGGGAGAAACCAATTTAAGCCATCACAGATTTTTTTTTTCACTTAATATGTAAGCAACTTTTTCAATCAGAAATTCATATAAATGAAATTCAACAAGAAATTAGGGCAAAGCAAAGAAAAAGTACACCACAGAAGGTACCTGGATGAGTCTGTTGCTGTTCAGCAGAGATTGCAGGATGATATCCTACCCCAACTCTTTCCACACGGGGAGCTCCTTTAAAGCTCCCTGGGTGGGAAGCTTGAGACTTCCTGGGACCATCTCCAAGGCAAGCAAGATTTGTAGATGGAGCTCAAATGAAAGCCTGTGAGCCAGCATGTTGGATCTGCTTGCATGATAACATGCTTGCATGTGATCACTTTTATTTTCCTGTCTACTATAGATTGCAGCCTATGCTCACAATATGGGGCTTTATATAGGGGTATCTCCTCTATATATCCTCTGAAAGAAATCATTTAAACTAGCAATAGCGTGGGTGGGTGTTTTTTTTTTTTTTGTGAGTTTGTTGTTTTGTGGTTTTTTTGTTTTGTTTTATAACTGCACAAAAGAAATTGGGCTACAGGACTATTACTAATATATCAACATAAACAGATCAATATGTCAGTACCTCAGTGCTTGAATCCAACCAGCTATGGGGAATTTGTCCCCCGGTAGCAATCAATCTGCTGTACTTGAAGTTTCCTCACCAGATCTGCAGCTAACACAAACTGATCAATGCTATTCCAAGTCAGCGGATCATAACAGCTTTGCATGTCCCAGTGTTCACCCTTGCAGATCTCCTGCTTCTTTGCAAGAACATAGAGGTTAAATTGCCCTTTGCTAAGCTCATGGGATATCTCACTCTAACTCATAATTCTTTATTCAAAACCAGCCTTTCTTACCACCAGTCCAGTGTAGCCCAGCCAACACCTCAGCACCTTTCCAGGTGGAGTCTACTTTGTTCCTCCATGAGCAGCAATCCCACTGCAGTGGCCTGTGGCACTTACTAGAAGTAGATGCAACAAAATGAATTCTGTGAGCCATCCAAATTCTGCTGTGCATCCCGTTTAGGGCCCTTTTCCTTGGGGGGTTTTCCAGGCTGTGCTGGGGGAGATCCACAGTCTGGTAAGATGTTGGGCTGCTCTTTTAGAGGGATAAGTAGCATTGCTAGAGAAGGTATGAGGGACCTGGAGTACAGCATAACAATCTGGCTTTGGCTTTGGGTGACTGTCCTGCTGCTGAGGGGAGGTTACAGAGCACATCCCAGTACAATCTTCTCCACTTGGAGCTCTATCTGAAATCACCCATTCCCAATCATTTCTGTGAGGAATTTTTCCTTTCCCATCAGGTGGCTGCTGGTGGAACCTCCTACCAGAAGTGATTTAGTATGCAGATCACAGGAGTCCAACATCACTAGAGAACACATTATTCCCACCTGAGTCCCAGAATAATCTCCGTGACCCAAAGCAATGAGTGCCCAGATCCTACTGGCTGCTGGAATGGGGGGGGAAAGCCCAGTGTGGTGGTCCAAGGCCTGTGGGTGGTGATGCATATATCACCAGGGCAAGCATTTACAGCAGGATCCCAGGATTATCCCAAACAAGGCTTGTGCCCAAAACCTGGTATTAGGTAGAGATCAGGGCTGACAGGTAAACAACCTGGGTAACAATCACCTACCTACAAGCTCTGTCCAGAGCTTTTGCCTTGTAACAAGCTGCATGGGACCAGCTCCAGCATGTAGCCCTCAGAGGATGTTACTTGTGGGTACAAGTTCTTGGAGATGAAGTTCTCCATGCCCCAAGCACAGGTGGTAGCCAAGGCCTTGGGATGATCTGTGCTGTGCTTGCATGGGTGGCTGGACAATGCCACTACCTTCAGTGGGATCATTTCTCTGCTCCCCAGAAGTGGGTCTGGCTCATGAGTGGCAATGGATTTTCCTGGCCACGACCTGTTGTGCCACCAACCACTGGTGCGTGTGCCAACAGTCCACATAACTTCTCATGGCACAGAGTCCTCTTCCTCAAAAGTCATGTCACAGACTGAAGAACTGCAAGCCTAGCAGCAACCACTGCCTAACAATTATGCTGTTGTCTGGTGGCTTCTTTAGGAGGAATTCCAGAAATTCACAGAAGGGCCCTGCCCTCCATTAGCAGCAGCTGCTATTTAGTTATTGATCATTATTACTGAGTGCATTTTACAAATCTGTTCTGCCAAGCTGTTTCTTGCTTTTCACCTTTTGTAATCAGCCACCCATCTCTGACAGGGAGAGGAGGAGAGAAGCTGTAGAAGTTACTGTGGCCTCTCTCTGCAATGCTCCCCAGCCCTTGTAGTCTGCTTTCCTTCTCCTCCAGTATAGAGGCCTAAGGCACTGGACACTTTGCAAACCTGTAAAAATTCATGTTCTGATTTCCTTTCTAATGGCACACATGGAGAGGAGGCTGTGAGCCTACCCAGCACTCTTGTTTCTTCTCAGTGATGGGTCCCCAAGGTTACGTTTCAACTGCTGTGGTGCAGAGCCCATTTTGCCAGGATGAGTTGGAGCTAGGCAGGAGACATAGGGCTCTAAGCTTCTACACTGGTTTCTTTCAGGCTGTTCTGAAAATATATTATTTAATTTAGGAGACTGATGTGCTGAACTGAGCATAGGGCTTTTAGTGACCAATATGAAAATCATTGCTTATGAACATAAATTCATTCTGCTTCCTTCAACTGTTCCAGCAAGGGGTCCCACTGCTCACAGTGTGATTTGACTTTGCCTCCTTTGACCACAGAGTCCTTGACTGAAGAGGAATGGTTGTGATTCCTAGTTGTGCCTTAGGCCTAGCAGACTGACTGCTGGACAGAGTGAGAGGCACCAGTAAGCAGCCATACTTGGGTTTTGGATTCCTTGAAACTTGGTCTATACAGACATCACCTTTTTGGGCAATTAATGAAGCAATCTGTATAGAAACCTCTTCATTTGAGAGGGGTCTGTTTTCACAGAAGAGGAGTGGAGCGGCTAAGGCAGTGGTGTCCACTGTGTATCTGTGGCAGCTTGGCCCTGTAGTAGAGTCAGTTCACTGCGATGGGTCACGGTATGGGAGGGTGACTCTTGTCCCTGAAGCAACATGTTAGGAGTTCTGAAGAGTCTTTCTATCAGAGAGTGACAGAAGTTCAGTGTTAGAGTCAAGCACTGTGCCTGCTTGATGTCAATATGAAGCTCCTGGGTCATAGTTAAAACATCTCACACTGTGTCACCACAGTACAGGCAGTTTCCATCATGTGTAACTTCTGGAGGTAGTCAACGATGCAGCCATACCTCCTTGATTTCGACTCCTCAGAGATGCCCATCAAGCCCAGGAGGTTGTTCGCAGCTCCAGACCCCGCAGCTATTGTTAACACCCCGTTTCTCTTACTGAGCCCGATGCAGACAGAGGCGGAGGCGGGTGCCGGGGAGCCCCAGGGAGGCGGGCAACGGGGCGGTGCAGCCGGCCCGCCCCGCTCTGCCCGGCCTTGCCGCCGCCTCTACTCAGCTGGCCCGGCCGCGCGGAGCGGTAGGAGAGGGCTGGGACGCTGCGGGAGGGCGTTGAGCGGAGAGGGAGCCGGGTCGGCCGTGGCGCTCCAGGGGTTGCTATCGGCGCCGGGCAAGGGTCGGTCCCCGGGCAGCCCTTCCCTGGGGCAGGACCGAGACCGGGACCAGGCGTACCAGGGCGCCCCGAGGTGAAGGCCCGGGTGTAGCGGCGCTTCCTGCTCGCCCAGGGAGGTCTCACCCCGGGGCCGGGGGGACCCGAGGGCCGGAGCCCCTCTGGGCCCAGGCAGGACTGCTAAGGGCCATCAGGCTTTGGCAGGAGCCCAGGCCCTCAGGATAGGGCAGGTCCATGGTCACACCATTGAAAACCAGCCAACGGTTATTTGTCAGGATCTGACCCGGCTAGGGCAGCTGGGATCAGACACAGCCCCGTGATGTGCAGGCAGGGCCACGCTTCCTGGGGCGAGGGCGTTACTGATGGAGACCGGCACTCCTGCAGCACTGCTGTGGCCTGTCCTGGGCCGAGCTTAAATGCACTCATGGGGAGCCCCAGGCTTGGCTGATTGGGACCATCAGGGCCCCGGCAGCAGGCTACCCCCTCTGTCCTCACTCCTTAGAGAGGTATGGGCTCAGGAGGGATTTACTGTTGAGTGATTTAATTGCTGTGTGGTCTCAGAGCTATTTAAGGGAGCAGATATGCAAGACAAGTCACTTGGAAGGGGATATGACATGAGAGGCTTGTAGGTAGGGATAGTCAGGTTACCCGTCGCTTAGGGGTAAAAGGGAAATGTTTAAACAACCATTGGAAGGTCGCCAGAGGCTGGGTTCACTCAGGAGCTGGTGCTTGAGCAAGGGTCAGTGATTGCCAGGTGGATGAGGTGGTTTGAGGTCCAGCAAGTGCTTGGCAGGTTGTGGACCCGTATCCCATGCGAAGGTCCCTGGCCCTAAGGGGTGCACAAGTGGGTGGCAGCAGTGACCTGCTGTGCAGGATGGAGCCAGCTGCTCTCCCAAATGAGCCAACCAGTGGTATGAAAGAGAAGCAACAAGGTAAAAAAGGGCGAAGGGGTAAGAGTCTAATGCTGGAGGCAGCATCCTTATTCCTCAAACTGTCTTTTTGGTCTAGGACACATGCCTGGCTGACTGCAGCTAGCTGGGGGAATTCTGCATTGTTCCCTCTTGCCAGATCTCCTGTGCCTTTTGGTCAGGTTGCAGCTGCTGCAGAGACAGAGAGAAGGTTTCCTCCTTCTGTGTAGGGAAAGCTTATTTCTTCCTAGGAGCATAGCTAGTATGTACTGGGAGGAGGATTCCCCAAACAGGCAGTCAGGAACAGCAGCTTGGGATGTTGAATGGGGAGCTATAAATCAGCAAGCTGCTAATTAACACCACAGGAGACTGGTGAAGACCTGCATTATTCTTTTCAGAGCTCTAGACCATTAACAAGACCCCTGGGACCTTCTCTAAGTACTCTCCAAGGAAATCACCCTGTTTTGGGCATGTTCTCAGAGTTGAAGTTCCCTGTGCCCTGGGGACATGTGGCAGCCAAGGCCTGGGGACACTCGGAGGGACACCCTGTGCTGTGTTTACATGGCTGGTTGGACAATGCCAACACCTTTGACAAGCTCATTCCACTGCTCCCCCGAGGTAGGTCTGGCTCATCAGGATGGCCTGTGTTGTGTGGCTAGGCTGCACATCCTATACTCTTTCCCTTTCAGATTGTTACTATGTGGCAATGGATTTTTCTGGCCATGGTTTATCATCCCACCGACCTGCAGGCTGCCCCTACCATTTCCTAGATTATGTGACTGATGTGTGCCGGGTGACAGCAGGTGGGTAGTTGAAGGAACCCTTGAGGGGGTGCTTGTGCAGGGGGTGTTGTGTTGGGCCTGCTCTTTCCAACAACCAAGCAGCATTTACTGGGCAGCACTGATAAAGCTGTATTTTCCTGTAAGCTTCCCAGAGTGCCCTAAAAATGGACTGAAGAGCCTGATGTGCTCAATTGTGCAGAAAGCTTTCACTTGGAATCATACTTCCCTCAATGCAGAAGACATGGCTCTGTGTCCTCACATGTCCTGCAGAATTTCCTGCAGCAGGATGCTCTGTCAAGGTTTTTTTCACCAGATGCTGCCCAGTCAGGCTCCTCTGCTTCTTGCCAGTCTCATGTCTGGCAGTGAATGGGACTTTGCTGGTATTTGTTTGACATACAGAAAGAGCTTGAGAGCCATATGATTAAACTACCATGGAAGTGAGGTGGTGAATGCTCTTTTTATTCAAAACCAGCCTACTTAGCTCCTTAGTTCCTGGATTAAGAAGCAAATGTGGCAATGCAAAAGCCCTCCTGGGAGAAAGGGCCCATGTCAGTGGAGAAGCAGCAAAATGTTGCTGCTCTCGTTCTAATGCAGCACTGTTTTTCTCTGTTGCTATTTAGCCTTGCAGTGGAGACGGTTCACCCTGATGGGTCACAGTATGGGTAAGTGGCTCCAGTCCTTGTAAACTGTGAGATTAATAGAAATCAATAGATAATTAGCTTCCAAGACATGCTGCTAGGAGCTGGATTGGAATATTTATTATTATTATGCCAAGTATGAGGTCTCTGCTTGAGTGATTGAAAAATCTGTGCCCATTTTTGAAATGCCTGTTTTCAAGACCCTGTAGTACAGACAGTGGTAACTCTTGCTGTGAGCATTTCCCCCACTCACAGGAGAAAACAGTGATTGGCAAAGAGGCATGGTCTACACAGGAGAATTCACGGCAGGCCTTCCTACCTGGTTCCCACAAAGCCTGGGAACAGACAGCCCATTTGGTGGGCTATAAAGCTGACTGAGGGGAACTGGACTCCAGGATCCATCCCTTTGAACTTGGAGTATGATTTGATTTTGTCACAAATTGGAGCTTGCTTCCCAGGGCTGCTCTGGTCACAGCTAACAGGATCTGCACACCAAGGCATTTTAAACAGTAACTCCTCCTTGGCCTTTGCTACCTGAGGGAGGTGGGAATGGCACAAGATGGGGAATACAGCAGGTCAACAGCCCTGGTCTCTGCCTGCATGTTGCAGGCTGGGAGAGCTCTCCTCTGTACTGGGGTTTTGTCCCAAGGTACAATGCACATTTTTATTTCTGAGGGAGCTCCTGCTGTGGGGAAGGTGAATTTCTGTTACCAGGGACTGTTCTGTGCATTACTGAGCACCCTTTCCTCCTTTGCAGGTGGGGCTGTGGCAGGAATGGTGAGTAAAACATCATTGCTTCATGGGGTTGTGACTTCTGCAACTGCAATAACAAATGGGAAAGGAATGAAGGGACAGACCTGGATCGCAGGGAAGGAGGCCCTTCCCTGACCCCTCTCCCATGCAGCAGGATAAAGACATCACTCAGTGCTCAGCTTTTCATTCTCTTGTTGTTTCATGTCTCCTCAGTTCTGTTTCCTTTATCCTGAGATGGTGGACAAGCTGATCCTGCTGGAAAGTCTTGGCTTTCTTCTAGCTCCAGAGGTTAGATCTCATGTGTCCTTCCCTGCACTTTTTAAAAATACAAAAATAGATGTGGGGTTTTTTTTTTCCTTCACTTGTCCAGAGAAAGCACTGGTGTGGCCACTTCCTGGCAGATCACACAAGTCCCAGCACTCTTCCTTTTGGCAGGCACTGATCTGCTCCTTGTCGCACAGACTGAAGTCCATTCTTAGGGTGGCCCTTGGGGCACACTTGGTAGAGCTCCATGTCCTGTAGTCCCTTAGGGCTGTAACTTGCTTGTCTGTGCCAAGCCCTTCTACAAAGGAAACTGGAATCTCTGTCCAGGCAACTGCCAGCTGAGGTTATCTTTTTGCCAACAGCTTGTTGGGTACAAGACTGGTGGATTTCTTTTTCTGTTCCTGGCAGTTCATAAAGCTACATTCCCAACTTGCCATCATTGCTACCAGATGCTGGAGCTTTCGCTGGTAGTAGTGGGACAGAAGCTGTAGGTCAGAGAGATGAAAAAATATCAAACTTTGGAGAGTTGTCCTCAACTCAGAAATGAGGTAGGAAGAGTTATAAAGGATAGCAAGGTAGGATAAAAAGTCAGTAAGTTCATTAGAGCCATATTGATGTTCCCTTTCTCCCAGAAATGGGCATTTTAATAAGATATCCATAATTGG
Organism: Cyanoderma ruficeps; assembly: GCA_008694505.1. NCBI lineage: Eukaryota > Metazoa > Chordata > Aves > Passeriformes > Timaliidae > Cyanoderma > Cyanoderma ruficeps. Next base: position 752,057 of record VZDJ01000041.1, read on the forward strand.
TACCGGTTCTGAGGGATGTTGAAGGGTGAAATTCCTTCTTCCACTCTCCAATAAGGGGTAAAATCATTCAGAAGAGAGGGGTTACTCCTCTTCCCTACCTCTCTGTTTCAGGACACTGAGGCATGGCTGAAATCAAAACGGAGGGTGATTGACAGATTACTGAGTCTGGAGGCAAAGCAGCAAACTCCCAAAGCACGGAGCCCCGAAGCAGCATTACAGAGGTGGGTTCCCATCCATCCTCTTTATTTACTGCCTGCCTTCACCTTGACAGTTACAGCTGCATAAATGAGAAAAGAAAACTGTCCCTGCATTTCACCTTTCAAATCCTCTTCTGGAATCCCAGCAAGACCTTTTGCTTCTGCTGCCAGAAGCTGCTGCTTCTTCCTGCTCCTTTCTGAAGCAGCCTGAGAGCTCACTGTCACCTTGTCATGCCATTTTTGCTTCACTTCCTTCCTTTTTCCAGCTTCACAATCTCTCTGCCATGTCTTCGGCAGGCTTTTAGAAGCAAACAGCCATCTGACACCGGAGGGCGGGGCAATCCTGCTGCAGCGAGGAGCAACTGAGACACCCGCTGGTAAGGGGCTGTGTGGTGCTGGGCCACTGCTGGGTGTGCAATGGGACTGGTGCCAACAGCCATTGTGTTCTGCAAGGTGCAGGGTGCCCTAGCTACATATTTACACAGCCTGAATGGGATCAATTAAGTCTGGAGGCAGAGTTCTCCATTCCCAGCAACTGGGTTTGGTTCTCAAATCCCAGAACAGCTAAAGAAAATAAGGAGAAATCTGAATTAATCCTATTCCTCCCATCTCAAAAAGTCTTGGGCTGACCCCAAAAGTGAGTTAAAACAGAACAACTCCTGCTCCTATGAAACATGAAAACCTTCTCTTTTTTCTTTCCAGGGCTGGTGTATAACAGAGACTTGAGAGCCCGTATGGTGAGCACTGCTCTTCGACGTGCCCCCTTGCTGCTTTGGAACCCTGAGCTTACAGAACACTCAGACAGAGGGTGCCTGCTCACTGAGCTAGGCCCTGCCTCCACCCAGCTACTTTCTGCTTCCCTAATTCCCTTGTCCTAATAACATGTCCTTTAAATGCTGCTTTTAAAAGAGCCTGCACTTGATCATTGATTCAGCTTACAGTCACTGGAAAATGTTACCGTTTGTTTTTTCAGAAGTTCCTCTGCCCCAGGGCCTGTTGGCCAAATTTTCCTGCTGTTCTAATTTTAGGCAGCAGATGGATGAATGCTTTCTGTCAGCTTCCTTGTCAGGTGACCTGAATAAGAAGGGGAGTGAAGCAAAGTCCTTAGGTTTGGTATTTTGATAGTTTTGTGCCACTTTTAAACAAATAGGGCCTCCTCTACTTGTGCTATTGCCAGGATATGGAAGCCAGGGCAATGTACTCTCTCCTTTTTAGTAAAACGATTTTTAAAGCTTTTCTCTATGAGATCATTCCCATATGTGCTGTAGCCCAGCAGGCAGTATTGTTGGCAGCCTTGAAACACAGCTGGACAGAAGGAGCCTTTGCAGAGCCAGCTACTTCTTTGTGCAGTCTGGATGCTTGTCATGTCCCAGCATGGAAGCTTCAGGGCCACAGTTACTTCTACCTTCAGAGCCACTTGTGCAGGAGGGCTTGGGTACACCCTCTGCCCCCAACTGCTGTCCCTGACCTTTGACACTTTCCCTCTCTTTGCATCTGCAGCAGAGTCGAGAGTTCTTCACGGTGGAGCAGTGTGTGAAGCTCCTGCAGAAGATCCAGGACCGTGTTCTCATCATTATGTGAGTGAGGCACAAACCATACCAACCCTTGCTGTCTCCTTCAGTACAAGGAAGGAAGGCTAGGAAGGAGTCTTCCGCTACCCCTTGCTCTGCACCAGTCATCCAGACTTTTGGCCAGCTGGTGTAACAGTACAGCTTCACATGTGAGAAGTATCTCCCAGTTTCCCTCCACTGCCCTGGGTTGGCCAGGCTCCTGGAGAAGGCAGAGAGCAACTGGAACATCCTCCCAGCCTGGCACTCTACTTTCAGGCTGGGACTCCCTGGTGCAAGGCTGACTGAGGAAATGTCAGTCCTGCCCCATCTTCCTCATGCTCTTGGCTTCACAATCCTACCTCACAACTTTCCATTCCTTGGCACTACAGCAAGGGGCCATCCTGGCAAATATGTGACCCTCCACAGCACCACACCTACTTGCTATCCTCCTGACCTGACTCTACCCCAGTCAGCAACCCAGCGTGCCCCCTTCTCCAGGGCCCAAAACCTCTTGCCTGAGCAAAGAGGTGAAACTACATCAGTCTCCATCTCTTCCTGAAGTCCCTGGTCTGACTGAGCTCCTGCAAGCTCTCTCCTGTGGCACCTGGGGCAAACACCTCTGGAGACATGGCCAGTGGCTTGCACAGTCCCACAAGCTGTTAAGCTGTCTGGGTACACAGCTTGTTCTGCGAGTCGTCCTCTGCCTTTTCCTATCTCCTCGGAGGGCAAGGTGTGCAGGGCTCTGGCTACTTTGGCTTGTGGAGTGCTGTTAAAAGATTGTCTAGAAAACAAGAAGTGCTAGCAGTTGAGAAAAGAGGTGTAGTTTTGGCTTCCCTGATCTGTTTTAGTATAAGAGGAGGTTCAGGTTATTCCTGCTTGTCCAGAAATGTAACATTGTGATAAGGTCAAGTCCTCTGGGTCATAGAAATGCCTTTGAGCCTGGGATGTCCCCTTGTCCCATCACCAGCACAGTAGGAGACAGCATAACCTTAGCTCTGCAAGACATCTAATGCTGACTTCTTCAGGACAACTGCCCTGGTACCTCCCTCTCTGAGCAGCGCATAACCTGGTTAAATAAACAGCAAAGAGAGGCAGAAGGGACTGAGGGCAGATGTGGAAACTCTAAGGAAGGAAAAAGTTAAGAGCAGAAGGCAGAATGGGGGCAGGGAATGATGTTCTCAGAGAAGTTACAGAGCTAGCCCTGGGAGGATAATGTTTAACCAGTCTCCACTGTGGTACCACTAGGCAGTCACCCACGGTTTTACAGGGATAGTTTGATAGAAAATAGCTGCTTAGCCAAGCTGTGCGGTGCACTCTGACTACCACGTATGACCCTGTCACCTGCTGTTTATGAGCAGCCTGGAAAGAACAGTTGCGTCTGTCACTCCACTGTCTTGGGGACACTGCTTCTGCTCAGGACACCACAAAGACAAATGGGGGCACACTGGGTGTTGTACTGAGCCTCACTGTTGTTTTTCAGATCACAAGATGGACTCTTGGTACCACACAACCTACCCAGCAGAAATCACTTTGTGAAAGCCCTGCAGGAGGCATTTGAGTCTACCCTCAAAGAGGTGAGAGCAAACTTCATCCTTGCATCACAATTTACTACCAACCTGGGAGCAGCAGCTAGGAACCAGCTGACCTTGGTGGACACCCTCCACATTGTCCTGAACAGCACAGCCCTCACACGGGATGGAGGAGGGAGAAGTGGGTGGAGGAAAACAATTTTATCTCTGCTGCCAAAGTCCCAAGTTAGTACTGCCCTCTGGACCCAGCTCTTCCCAGGTCCTCCCATCTCTGTCCTGCCTCACTTGCCCCAGCTCTTCCCATGAGTGTCACACGGCAAGCAATGTGTGCCTGAGGGAATACTTTCTTGGTCCACATCTTCTTGTGTCCTTTCCCTCCAGCACATCCAGCTAGCAGAAGTGCCTGGGAGTCATTTTGTGCACCTGAATGAGCCCGAGATGGTATCTGGGATCATTAGCAACTTCCTGACAGCACAGAACACCAGGGCCAGACTCTAGGAAGCCCTCACAGCTGCAGCAGTCCAGGAGAACTGAAAGCTAACAAGCTCCAAAATTGTCACCATTCCTACCTCGTATCCAACATGAGATCGTGATAATTTTAGCTGATAAATGATAAATGCTTAGCTCACTGCAGGGTGGAAGGCAGGTCTGCCAGGGGTTCTCTCAAGGAGAGCTGAGCAAAGTATCTCATTTGCCAAAGGGAGAAGGAATCCTTGCTGTACTTTCAGCTCTGTGAGTACAGGGATAGAGGCCCAGAGTGGCCTTCCCCTTGCCTTACTCCAAACTTGCACCCTGAAACAGAACAGAACACAGGCAGAAGCATCCTCTGTGACAGCAGCAGCACCACCACCACCTTTGGCACTGCAAGAGGTGGCTCATCTTGCTTTCTCCCTGAGGATGGTGCAGATGGGCTGCTCTCAGAATTTAACCTGCTGAAAAACAATGAGTGTTCTGCTTCTCTGCTTATTTCCACAGATGACTGAGCTCACAGGGCTTCAGTGTCTGTTCCACTGTGAGAGCTGTTTTTTTAAGAATTGGCTTAAATAAGAGCTCACTTGTGCAGAGAATATGCAGCTAGAATCCTCTAGCTGAAGCAGCTGGGAGAACTATAAATTATGGAAAAGTTGGCAGAGGGGATTTCTGTACTAAATAAAGATTAATGTTTTAATGTTAAGTCTGTCTTCTTGACTCTACAGAAAAAACCTCCTTTCTCTTTCAGGCCGCTCACCCAGGCAGCTAAAATGCATCTTGGGAGGCAGCCATTTTTACACACTGTCTGCCTTAGGTAGGCCATATTAAGAATCTACCTCCCAATTAAAAAAAAAAGTGCCCACTGAAACAGGCAGGCCCATCATTTCTGCAAGCAATGCAAACTGTATTTGCAGTTGGTCTTTTAAGAGAGGGTAAATACATTTCATCTCAGCTCTCTGGAATTTACCACCACTTCCACCTACGTTCATGGTCACATCTCTAGCGAGGCTGCAGATAGTAAAATAAATGTGTAAAAGCCTGGGGCTGGGTAGGTTATTTCAATCACAGATCTACCACTATGTCCAAAGCTGCACAAATGCTATAGGAGCAGTACAAAAGCACTGCCCCACACCTAAACATGCCTGCTGCCATTATTGCCTACCTTCTGTGGGCTGGGAATAGGTTAAGTGGAAACAGAGCATGGAGAGTCTGGCTTCTCCTTCCAAACCAGGCTGCTCAAAGTGGCATTTGTTCTTGCAACAGTGCTGGGTATCAGGAATTTCCCATGGCCTTGACATGGCTGCAGAGCTCCATCCACAGCTGGATGACTGGGCACCCCAACACTTGGCCAGGCAGGGAATCACTAAGAGAAGGGGTAGAGCTCTCCACCTTGTGACAACAGGTCACAGATTTTTCCTAAAGTCACTTCCCTCCTCGTTCCTTCAACAAAATATTCAGAGGACTAGGTTACAAGTCATGATTTTTACCACCAGCCCAGCACACAAGAAGCTGTTTCCCACAGGAGACCAGGGGGAGAGAGAGAAGCATTCCCATGTTTTGAAAACAGTAGCAGCAGTTTATTCACAGTTCTTCAGCCATTCCCTGCCCCTGCAGCGGCTGCGCTGGGTCAATCCCCGTTGTCACCAAGCTTTAGAAGGTGTGTTTTTTGGGTGGCAGGGTGATACAGGTTGTCACAGGATGTGCCTCAGCCCTTGGACTTGAGCACCCTGAGAAGTGGTGCCATGGGGCTGAATGACAGAAGAGCAGGAGGATACTGGTGCAAGTAAAGGGAACTCTCCTCCAGCAGCAGGGATCCCACTGCTGGGATCTCCCATTTCAGATCCAAGGGTAGAGGCAACCCAAAGCTGCCTCAGCTCCTCAAAATCCTCTTGCAAATGGAGTCAATGGGCATCTCTCCTACCCTCTCCAGCACAGGCACCCAAGGAACAGCTCAGCACAGCCTAGTATGGCCGAAACTTGCGCTCGGCTCGCATCAGTGCGATCCTCTGCTTGTCCTCCTCAAATTTCTTCCTCAACTGGGCAATGTCTAAAACATAGAGAAAGAACAGGTCACACAAGAACAGCAGATCTCCCTCTCTTGGGAGCTTTACTTCCACACACCGGAGGTGCTCAGTCCCAAGAGTCATAAACACACACTTCCCAGAGTGGGTCCTTTTACACAACAGATGAGTACCAAGCTGGGGCTCCAGCCGTTTATCTGGCAGTCCTGCAGCTCCCTCTTGGGGAGGAAACGGCTAGTTTCCCCCTTCAATCGCTGCCTTTATGCAGACTGAATAAGCACCTCTTGGAAAACCACAACCTACACACCCTCCCACAAAATGTTCCAGCAACCCTTGCTGGGCCAGGTGGTGGCAAGAGGCCATTCAGATCCAGCCAGCCAGTTACTTACTGGCAGATGGACATAGTCTCCCCTGAAGGCAGAAAGATGCTCTTCAGGCCACAAGTGTGAGAGATGAGAGACATGGGCAGGGTAGGAAGAGACTTGCACACTCACGCTCTCTCTTGACCTCGCGATGCTGCCAGGCATAGAAGTTGAGCAGCTCTTTGCGGGCCCTTTTCTGTTTCTCCTTCTCCAGCACGCGCAGGTTGGCAGCCTCAGTCCGAGGCAGGCCAGGCTTCCGGCCCTTCCGGGTCACCTTCACCCACCCCTCCTCATCCGGAACACCCTCCTCCTTGGCTGCTTTGGCTTCTTCCTGTAAGGACAGGGGGGTGAGGCAGCCCAGTGCAGATGCACAGCTTAACACACAGCTGCCCACAGCCTTCCCTTAAACACAGGCAAAGCTCCTGCTTCCACACAAGATTTAAAGGAAGGCGTGGAATCAGAGCTGCAGGCATTCAACTCTCAGTCACAACATTGCATGTCAGCCACAAACCAATTTATTTGTGGATATCTACTGTAAGCCCTAGAGGAAGGGTCAGGTGCTGCAGACCAAACCTGGGTCTGACTGTCCACCAGCAACTGGGAGTAAACATCCTCTACCAAACAGAGGGACCCTCAGCCCTTTCCATTATGGCCAGAGCATTGAGAAATTTCTCTTCTTTCCCTCTGCCCCAAGAAAACTGCTTAGCTGGGTTCTCGCCCTAGCCTGACCTCACCTCTGCCATCTTTTTATCATAGTCTTGCATGTAGGCATCCACCTCAGCCTTCAGCTCCTTCGGGTCCACAATGGAGGCTTCATAGCTGGTGATCCACTCTGAGACAAAAAGGGCATAAGTCAGCAGCAGCTGCTGTTAGAAGCAGGCTAATGTGGTGCATTTGGGCAGCTCTAGAGTGAAATGTAGAGTGGGGAAAGGACACACTGTTCCCATTTGTGTTCAGCTTCCCCTCTGCCACAGCTCAAACCGACTTGGCTGTGAGCACAACCAATATGTGATGGGAAGAGTTTGCAACTTGCCCAGGCAGAAGGGGGCTGGCCTTAAGCCCAAGGGGCACAACATTCAGGGCTGTGCTTCTGTAAAGGGGTTATATGTGAAGTGCTGTCAACTTGACAGACATCCGGTGCCTGTTGCATGAGTCTAGTCTCCATTTTGAGGACAAGATGCAGACAGTACCTCTGAATCTATGCAATACTAAAAAAATTCCAGGAAAAAGGACCCTTCCAAGTGTCCCCTCTCTTCCATAACATCACTGGACCAGACTTCAACACCTGGTTCAATAAGATTGCTAGCCAGTGAATAATAAAAGCACACAAAACACTAAACATCCCCCAGCTTAGAACAAAATGGGAGATGCAAGGTAGCAAACAATGAGTACAGTTATTCCCTGGCATTAGCCCATAGAAAGATAGCTAGAGCTGACATACTGCTAATGCCAGTTTTCACAGGGTGGCTCTCTGTTGATATTAGCAAGGGACCTTCCTGTGACAGTGCCTTGGCTGCCTGGACAGCTGCTGGTTTCTTGAACACCACATATGCTACTTGAAATCCCTAAAAGAAAAAAAACCACCCAGGTGAGTCAGATATGTTAGAGAAACCGGTGATGGAGCAAAGAACTTCAGTACAAATAACTTTAAAAAACAAACCAAAAAACAAACCAAAGTGGCAGTAGGATAGCAAAAAAANAAAAAAAAAAAAAAAAAAAAAAAAAAAAAACAAACAAACAAACAAACAAAAAAAAACAACCAAACAGTGTAAACTTAAGTAAGTAATCCTGCACCCAATGCCCCATATGGTTTGCTATGTCTCATATTCTGAAGGGAACCATTTAGTACTTGCCATCTTTTCCCACTAAAGCATCAGTATTCCTCTCCCCCGCCCAAGGTTTACCTTTAGAGTTTTCTGGTCGAAGAATTTGGACATCAGTTTATCTTTTTTCTCTCCTGACCCTCGCTTGTCACATATGTCCACAGACTGCACATGCCCACAGCGAGAGAACAGCCTAGACAGAGAGTCCTTAACACGGGAGAGTAAGAGAAAACTAAGGGTACAGCAAAACAGAAGGGATGCCTCCCTCAAACAGCCTGCAGAACTCTCCCGGCCCCAGCCCGGCCCTCCGCCCACAGCAGCCCCGAGGCACGCCGGCTCCCGGGCCTCCAAGGCCCTGCCCTCGGCCCCAGCCGCCCCTACTTACCGGGCCGCAGTACGGGGGCACATTGAGGACGAAGAGCGTGCGGTGAGGCGGGTGCGCGGCGTCGGCCCCTTCCCGCACCTGGTGCTCCTTCACCAACAGGCAGTGGGGCGAGCACTGCCGCTTCGCGAACTTCACCGCCAGAGCTGCGAGGGACGCACCACTGAGACGCCGCTGCCGCCCCGGCCCCGTTCCCCGTGCTGCCCCTCACCTGCATACCCCGCCGACCTCGCTCCCGGTGCCCTGCTCTGCCCCTCACCCGTGTATCCCGCCGGCGCCGCTCCTGCCGCACTCCCCGTGGCGGCCGCCATCTTCTCTGCGAGCGGCGGCGCAGAGGCCGCCGGGAGTTGTGGTTCCCCGGGTGCGGCGCGGCCGTGATAATGGCGGCGCAGCCCCGGGATTGAGTCAATGTTTTTGTAAAAACAGTGTAAAACTCAGGTGCTGTCCTTAATGTGAGAGATGCACGTAAATCTTAAAGAGATTTAGAACCAGTCAAAGGCAATTGTTTTTAAAGACTCATTAATTAAAAAACTCAAAAACCCCTTTACAGAGGAACTTATAATGGAAGACAGGACCATTTCAAAAATACTGAAGCAAGACTAATGTAGGAGGTGACAAAATATGACATGATATGGAGAGCTGATACAACCAAATATCGAGTTAATGAACGTTATCAAAAGGGACATGCAAAAGCCATAAAAATATACCAAATTTGGACATTGTGGCATCACTTGAGATGTCCTCACATTTCTTAAATAAAACTAAGAAACCCAAAACAAACAAAAGAAACGTTGTTGCAAATTACCTGCCACCTGTCCTGGCCAGCCATTTAATGTCTAAACTTATGCACATTAATTCAGAGTGCAAGCAATTAGTATTTCACACAAAAGTTCGTAACTTCTACTAGCCCAGAAGGAACACCCCCTAAAAAAAAAACCCCAAACAATACCAAAAACTTACCAAAAAACAAACAACAGAAAACCCCAGAAAACCAAACCAAAAAACCCCCAACAAACCAATACAACCCCCCCCAACCCAACATAAAACTACAACCATGTCGCATGAGACTACATGTAGACAGAAGGTGGCAGGCTCAAAATCATGATCAGCATGACAACTGCAGGATGACCAGGAAAAATTGGAGGGCCAAGGTGAACTCCCAGTACCTGAAAAGGACTGGGAATAACCTGATACAAAGTGGGAGTAAACAGTTACTCTTGTTTTGGAGACCAACAGAAGAAGCCATGCAATGGTGCATTAAAGAGCTGACCAAGACCAGAATACCAATGTACACCAAGACAGTGCTGTAAGTTAAGCCATGGAGTCGTGTTTGGACAACCACTTAATTCACCGATATGTTGAAAATAAGAATATGCTGCCATAGATCACAGAGCTATGGAACAGAACCAGACAGTACTTCTTCCAAGGATATAAGTCAATGTCATCATAAACTCTCAGATAAGCTAAACATAATGCTGAGTTTAACAGTAAGTTAAGATGCATTTTGATATTTGGCTTTTCAATCTATTAATTTAAAAAATCCTTGAGTCTCCTTATTGTTCCAGAAGGGGCAAGAGACGCACTCACAATAAGCGTCTTCACAGTTACACGGCCTTCTGTCTAGCTGGTAATTAAAGTATCCCACTTCACCTAGAACAGGTACCCTGACTTCAGAGCTGTTTTTGCTATAAAGTTAGCTTTTAAATTACTAGGCTGTCAGTAACAAAGGCTGCTTTTTCCTGTAAAAAGAGAATAGGAATTACATGGACATAAATGGCTTCAATTTAGTAGCAGGAGTCAGCTGCTAATTTCTATGATCCAGATTAAAAGCTAGATGAATAACAGTTCTCTCACCCATAAGCTTCTTTAGCTCTTCGTCACATTAACAGTTTTGAAATTTCTGTGTTTACCTAGAAAGCACAACTGACTCAACACTGGAATACAACCACTTATCTTTAGTGGCTTCACAGCATCTAAAAAGGCTTAGGACCCACTCTCTGTATAACAAATGTTTATTCAGAAACAGGTAATACATTATCTTCTCCAACCCCTTATGTTACCTCCCCCTCCCCTTTTCTTTTATTAAAACATAGGTATTTGGTGGGCAATCTAAAAAAGGAGAACAATAGCTGTCTTAGGTCCCCTCCCCTACAAACATCTGCTGTCCACATGAAGCACCCTACCAATCGTGGTGTCACTGGCCTTCAAACCAAAGAGAGTACTCCAGAAAAACAAGTCCTTCTAAGTCCTTACTATTTCCATGGCTAAAAGGGATACAGTGAGATAGAGGAATGGTTTGCACAAGCTAGATAGAAGAGTTCATACAGAACAAGAAAGCAAAAGAAACGTGGGGTTGTCCAAGAAACGGAATCTGGACTTACAGGAGCTACTCAGCAGAGCTGAACAGAATGGATTAGGTCAGTTTCCCAACTAGATTCTGGAAGTTGCTCTCAGCTTTCGTCTCTTCCAATACAATTTGAACAAACACAAACGAGTGGAGCTATGGGGGTTTTCAACATCATTGAACATTCAGCCAATGCGGTACAATGGGACGTACTGGAAGTGCCACCTAGTGGCCTGTCATACACACTCGCTGGTCCACGTCACGCCCTCACCGCCCTGGCACGGGACTTCCTCTCCCGTGTCCCTTGGACAGCACTAACTGCCCTCTGCTCCGAAACCTCTGCCTGAAGCCACACACTGCAGTGATCATCCTCCATACCAGCAGCACAACCGCACAGCACCCAAAAAATGCCTAGATAGCATCTCTCAAAGAAATGAGTTCTCAGACACAAGACTTTGTGGGTATTAGGATCTGAAAAGGGTCCTAGGTCCCTTTTATAGGAGACTGGCTGAGTTAGAAGGCAAGAAAGAAACTCACGTCCATGCACCAGCAGTAGTGCAGTATAGTCTAATGGGAGTCAAACAGCTGAGTTTCTTCTAGCTCTGAAAATGACTGGTTCTTAATTTTTCAGTCCAGAAAGAGACCAACTGAGCCTGACCCTCCAGAGCAAATATACTCATTGTACAAATGCCAGAACAACCCCCCAGCACTAACAGTTGAAACAACCCTGCCCAGCACAACGGCTGGTGCACTTGTACATACATCCTTTCTGCCTGATCTGTCTCTTACACTGCGAGCAACTCATTTTCCCACTTCTTCACAATGTCCCAGCTGCTGAGCAGGAAAGTGTCTAACAGCCAGAAGGAAAAATTATGCCACCAAATGCCAACAAGTCCCTTCTGGATGGAGCCCAACCTGTCTTTGTACCCAGCACAGCAACTTCAGAAACAACGTGGTGCTCCTGCCTGTGGACAATCAACGGAATGCACCTTTTAGTTAAAGGTCAGTCAGAAGAAAAGAGAAGGAGATCACCACTCCTTCCCTCAAGGTCTATGTGCACTTTTAATGGCCACTGGGGGCTTTGGAGTAAAGGATGGAGTTACATGGTATATGCTTGGTAATACATTACTGGCAGAAGGGGGAGGTTATTCTCTTGGGAAAAAAATCATGGAAGAAAACTCCAGCTATGAAAACAGAAAGTACACACACAAGAGAAAACACTATTGTACAGTAAGGTAGCGATCATAGAAAACAAAAAATTTCAGGACAGGCAAATGCAAATAACATCTGCACTCCTGCACTTTCCTCATCCCCCAACTTATATGAGTTTTCCAGTCCACTGCTTGCTCCCCCCTCTCAGAGTTTAATTTTGAATTCTGTGGGCTGCACAGAGGCAGAGACCCCTGATGACTTGAAGAGTGCCTTCAAGATAGTTTCAGGGTCCACTTCAGCTGGGGAATTTGAGGAGGCGCTTGCACTTGACCTGCGTGGTTCCCCTTCCTTCTTCACTGAAGGGGTATCACTCAATCGGCTGGAGGATTAAAAAAAAAAAAAAAAAATTAAAAGGCAGTATTTAACCTCTCTTTATGATAAATACATTTTAATGATGTGTCTGTACTCAATGTTATCAGTGATTCCCCCTTACCAATATCAGAGATAAAGGTTTTAAATATGCTTTTCTCACAAGAAAACATCCTCACCTCAGATGATTTTTGAGCCTCGGGGCTGAGAACACTACATAGTGAAGCTACATTGCACTCCACTTAACATACTGTGCCACAGAAGGGGAGGGAAAGAAAATTCATGGGACAACAATTCTCAAAATAGAAGCTGTAAGAGTGTTTGGGCCTTTTCCCCACTGAAGGACACTTACAGCAATATAGGCTGGTCTGAGGTGATGACATTCCCATTCATATGAAGATTGCATTTCATCGGTTGACCTAAATAAAAATAAAATACAAAATCCATTCTATCAGAATTGGGGTACGGCAAGATCCTTGAAACACCACACAAAGTGCAAGCAATAGCGTTTGACATGCTGGAGAAACATGAGAAAGAGCAGCTGATAAATCTTTTGTTGCAGAATCAGAGCAACAGAAGAGCCACTGAAACACTCAGTACAATATCAAGGATCATACTAATTAACAAGCTACATAAAAGTATGAAGCCCTTAGCAGGGATACAAGAGCATCTCCCATTCTTAACTGTCTGCTCTTCATCTGACATCCATAACATTGAATTCATCCAGCTAAAAATTAACAGTTCAAAAGTAATTTCAGTTTAACATGGCTAAAAAAAAGAACTGCATTATTGAAAGTTTATGGAGAATCTGATACTAACTGTTTTATAATCCAATTCAAAATGTCTCTGAGCACACCTGGAAGCTGTTGCAAATACTAGTTTTACTTGTACTTTGCAAGCAGCTGTGTAAGCAGGTAAAGCCTTCCTAAGGACCTTTCAGCTCTTGGTAGCAAATTAGAAACACAGGAAATTTCATTTGAAACTCAGACCAGACTCATCAGGAGCCTGCCTGCAACTCTGAACCTTCATTTTCTAGGAAAATGTGGGTGGGGTTTTTTTAATGCATTTAAATAAACTGCATATATTCAGCTAGTTACACAGCAATTATCTTATCTGGCTCTTGAACTGATTTTCTGGTATTTCTCTCTTGCTAGCATATGAGCATCTAAGATGCTTTTAAACCTTCCACTCAGGTGGAAAAGTCATTCTTGATTTATTTATCCCACATGCAATTCTGGCATCAAACTTACCATCTAAGCACCTGTTGTTGTATTTCTTATATGCTGTGATAGCATCTTCTTTCTTCACAAATACTACCTCAGCCACTCCAGGGTGCACCAGCCGGGCTCGCTTCAGAGCACCACACACACAGAATAACTCCTGAGGGCAGAGAGTCACTCATGACCACAGTTACATAAAAAGCACTGCATGAGAAGGGTTTATTTGCTTCATCACACCACCCATACTGCTTATTAAATACCTGATAGGATCTGGGACACTTGTCTTACTTGTGTTTGTTGTGCTATAAGTACTTGGCACTAATAGAGACTACACAAGCAGTGAAGCTCAGGGCCAGTACCCAGTAACGCTTTTCACACAGGAAGACCAGATTCATTCTCAGCCTGGTGAGAGTGAAAGCCCCTAGATAATCTGGGGTGATAATTTTGGGTAGAAAAATCATTTGGCATGAACTCTTCTTGTAAGTGATGTCAAGTATGTCAAAATACTCTGTGGGATTTTGTCCCATGTTCTTAAACACACCCCTTTTAAAAAAAATGTAAACCCCAAACGATCAGGAACTCTCAAAGTTTTTGCACGGACAGTAAACCCACATCACAGCCCTCTTCATTGCATTCACCATAGATCAAGTGATTTATCTAAAGAGGTAAGACAAGGAAAGGAAGCGTCACTCATGCACAGTCTGGCAGTAAGCAACACTCACAACAATATCTTCTTCTGTGACTCGAGGATGCAGATTATTTACGGTCATCTTTGTGCCTTCCAAAGGACTGAATGCCAGCTGCCAACACAAACAAATGCATCACATGAAAAAGGTCAGAAATATGGCACACAATACAGCACAGTAGAGAAAGCAGTAAGAAGTCACTAAGGGTATGTCTGGGGATGTCTGTACACACAGAGGAGACAGCTACAGCTAGTAATGGAAAATATCAACGTTTACTGAAGCCCAGCTCATCTGATGGCAAAAAGGAGCTCCTTTTCCGTGCTAGTTTCTCTCTGAAGTAACTTTTCACTCTTATTCCCAAGAACAACACTAACTCAATCTGCATACACAGTGGTCTGGTGATGCCCACACTTCTAATAGCCTGTCTCTGTTGTACTCTACACGAGCCAGCAAACCCCAAAATACAGCTCCAGCCTCTCAAAAGCATGCTGAACTCAACACACCTAGAAAAACCTGGTGGGTTACTTGTACCCAACATCACGGAGTTTGGCAAAGCAATTCCAGGCAAGCTGTCTACAAATTGCCTGGGAGGTCTCATGTGTACGTTTGGAAGAACTCTTTTTTCTCCTTGCTAGCTGGAGGGGACATCCAACATATCACATAGTGTTAAAACACTACTCCTAGGGACATGAAAACCACCAAGGAATGTCCAAACAACAAATGCCACCTCCCCATAACATGGATTCCTCCAGGACCATGTGCAAGGAAAGGATGCTTAGACAGGTTTCAAATTCTTGGGACATGGACTGCAGTTATCAGAATAACCCTGATGATGGCCCAGAACTAATGGTGAAAGGCAGGCAGAAATGAGCTGCTCACATGTCCAATGAACAGCAAGTTTCAGATGTTTCAGACTTCTATAAAGAGCATTTTTCCCTTCCCTGACCTCACCTCAACCGGTGCTGGGTCTTTTGGAGGCTCTTCCTTTGTCACTAAGGTCCGGGACATGTTTGTCAAGGCCTTTGTCCGCACAGGAGGGTGAGGTGCAGGTGGAGCTGTGTACGAATCATTCTGGACCACTTTAGTCAGGGGAACAGTCTTGGACAAAGAGAATTTATTGCTGCTCAGACCAGTCTACAGGAAGAAAAAAGAAAGCATCTCAGAGCTGCAGCCTACAAAAGCCATCACTTTTCTTCGAGCACCACCACCAGAGTATTACTGGTATGGACTAAGAACTGCATGTCCTTCCCAGTATCAAAACCATTATAGTGCTGGAGACTTTCAAAAGGCTCTGAGAAAAAAAATCAGTGCAAGTTTCTGGGCATAAACATAAAAATGTATGCTTATCCAGAAAGATCACTTCCCTCATACACACTTTTTGATTTCACACTTTGCTTAAATGAACTTCAACAATGTGATCTGAATTTGAAAAGCTCCTTTCATCCGAAGATTTTCAATACTTTACAAAGTGTTCACAAAGATTGCTCATTAACAGTAAGTTGAGAAAACCCAGAACAAAAAGCAGTAATTCCTCAGAATCACCAAGCTAGGGCACACAAAGACACGGAATGTAGGTTGAAATACCTGAGTTTAAAGCCAGATTAAAACTTGTGCTTGGAAGCTGCTGTGAACACTGGAACAAACAAATCTACTCCTGAAAAAACCTCAAGAAACCCTCATAAGATTATTAGAGAATTACAAATAGCCAGAAGCTCTATTCTGAATACCTACATGAGGAAATAAATTCCTAGAGTAATCACTGCACTACAGTGCCTGTGTGATGGTAAAATTACATATATATATATATATATACAATACCGTGAGAATTTCATCAACTAGAATTTCTTTTGCTGCAGCACATTTATTGGTTTGTCTTCTCCATGGTCACTCCTGAAAAGGACCTAGGTTTTGCCTTTTTCAGGCAGTGAGAGTGGCCAGATATCACCACAACCTTCTCAGCCTTGAGACACTGCTCTCTCACCCTCTCCTCATGCATAATATGGTGCAGCCCTCTGACCACGTTGTTTACTGGTTCCAGTCATGTATCACAGGGCCCCAGGATACGCAAACAATTACGGATGCATTCTCAAAATGTCATATAGGAATCTTCCTTCATTTGCTGGCTATGATTTCACTTCATCTATAGTTGGCCTTTGTTGCTGGAAGGATGCACTACTCACTCATTCTTAGCAGATCACACAGTAGCAGCTTCCCACAAAGCTACTTTCTAGCCAGTCAGTTCTCAGTTTACGCTGCAGAGGACCCTCTCATGCCAAAAGCAGCACCTTACATTTGTCTGTACTGAAATTCCATCTTCTCCAGAGCAACAGCCTTCCCCAAAAAGATGCCTATTAAGATTTTTGCACAGCAAGAGATTTCCTGCTCTGATGCCCAGTCTTCAGAAGCAGCAGAAAACTTCCCTTGCTGGTTTACTCAAACAGTAACAAGACAGATTCAATGCACTTCCTCAACAAGAAAGTCAAAAGCCAGGATGCAGCAACCTGCCAGCAGGGCAGAAAGCACACGTTCTGGCTGCTAAGAGCCCATAAAACCAGTTACCCTAAAAGAACTCTGTTCCAAAAATAACAGTAGAAGCACTGGCACAAAGGAAGGGTGGAGTGAAGAGTAAATATTTGAGGAGACAACATTATTTACAGACTTTAAAAGAACATAAGCCCTGCAAAGACACAGCCTCTGTGTCCATGCAATGTCAGCATGGCATGGTGGGGACTGTTCAGATAATCTCTTACCGAGTTGTGCAGGAAACTGTTTGTGGTGGTGATTTTCATCTGTTTGCTAGGAAGGGGAGAGACGCTTTCATCATCATCTTCCGTGTCATACAGACCCTGAAGTGAAGAAGGTAATAGTTGTAGGTAATGTAGGTAGACTTCAATGAGACATTTCAAAAATAGGTAGTTTTCTCCTGCCTTCAACCATCTTCAGCTAACAAACACCATTACCCCTGATTTTACTTTCAGGTATACAAGTCCATGTCAAAACATCAGCATAAAAACCATCAGACTTTCTCTCCAAAAACACCACAGTAAAACTGTTTCCCTAGATATACAGAAATCACATACAGATTCCTCTACTCCTGGGACCTCACTAGGACTGTTGAAGCTACATTAAATGGAATAAAGCCTCAGCATCTTACTTTTTAGCACCCTCCTACCTTTACAGTTGAAGTCTGTGCCTGTGATTTTTAAATTAGTTTTGGAGTGTGTGGTGGGGTTTATTTTGTTTGTTTGGGGTTTTTTGTTGCTTTTTTATTTTAATTAAACAAATGTCCGCTGAATACACCTAAACTGAACATTGTTTTTGAATAGCCTGCTTTCCTTAGCACAGAACATATCCATCTGGCCCTATAAAACACTGCACTAAGAGCTTTACTGAATGACTAATTAATTTTCCAGTTCACCTTAACACTCAGAGCCTTGCCTTAAAATACTGAGGTGAACTCCTACACAAGTATTTTTTTCATTGATTCAAAATAATGTTAAGAAGAAGTCTAGATACATATAGCAGTGCCTAGAACATAAGAAATCACAGCTGCAAACACCTTCCCATTGATTCAGTAAAAAGGTAAGGAAAAATGGAGGGATTAGCAATGAGAGCTTGCAAAATCATTGGGTTGCCAGTCAGCAAAATTCTGGTTTACAAACAGGGAACTTGTTTCAGTCACAGAAATGCTATGAAGGAAAAAAAAAAAACAACAGATGGGGGGGACAGAGAGCTGAGGAGAATTGTGCAGAAAATAAAAGAGCTGGGAAAAACACTAGGCATCAGGACAATGGACTTGAATTTGAACCAAAATGAAATGGATTCTACGTTTACAATTATGAGGTCAGAATAACGAAGATACTTCCTTAAACAACAGCACTTGGGATAGGTGAGGGTAGCAGGCCAGCATAAAGGTAACATACACAAATAGCTAAAGTTAGTATAATCATGGCAAAAAAGTCACCTGATGTGATACTCTGAATGTCAGTTTTCCAGTATTTCATGCAATACTTTATGTGTATACACACAAAATAATTTAAGTAATAAAAACATGCAATTTTTCTCTGAAAGCACCCAAGGTAGTAAGGTGATTGAATGGCTGGGGGCTGCAACAAAGACCTTTAAAACTGATCCCAGAAAGACAATATTCTAGGGTCTTTCTCAAAATCTGTTTGATAAGGGCTATGGGAACTTTGGAAGTACATCAGAATACTAATTAATATAATTCCCTATCAGGATTCCAGCAGTGGTGCACAGCTGGGATTTCACAGGAAGGTTGTACCCTCTCCCACCTCACTGCTGCACATTTGACCATGTACAATCACATCCACTCTCTGAAGTGGCTGCCAGCACTATGAATCAAAACAACCAACAGCTTGATCTGATGCAGTGTCACTAAGAAATGTAGAGAAAAACCTCAGAGACAGAGGTCAGCCCCCAGGGGAAAAAAAATACCATTAGCACACACAGATAAAACTTGGAATATTTACTTCTCATTCAGATAATACACTGGGAGTCAAGATAAATTATACTAAATGAAAACCTCAATTACTGTGAAACTACCTTAATCATGCAAGACATGGAAGCTAAGCTAATGGAGAACTTTCAAACACTTTCTTTCCTACTTAAGAGTTTTCTTTGCATCTGCCAACGTTTATGAACAGATTTTCTTCCCTGCCAAAGGTAACCAACAAAGTGCAGAGCAGGTACCCCCACCTGTTTATGTATATGATTGTTCACCACATTGATCCTCATTCCTGCTGGATGAGAGTGTCCAGGAACTGGAGCCTTCTGCTACAGTTAGAGATAAAGAACCAAAGCATTAAGCACTACAGTCCATCGGATCCTCATTTCAGAAAATCAAAGCTTTAGTTGAATACCCTGAGATCACTTAAATGAAACTCACCTTCCTGCTTTGAAATATATTACCACAATATGCTCTTAGGTAACACCTGTATTTCCTGTGATATGTTCAATATGAGACAGCTTCACTTAAATTAAAGTCTAAGACAACAAGAAAAAATTGATTCAAATTACTTAGGGTTTAGTCCAAGATTATTGGGAAGGGAAGTTAACTTCAGTCCTGGCACGACTGACTAGATCTACATTTCTGCCAATACAAAACCATGAATGGGGTAAGTCAGAAAGAATCTCTTCTTCCATGCTACAGGTAACAAAACATACCCATCTCTATTAAACAAAAGGAGAAGTATGTACTGCCCCTTAGCACTAAAGCTGGAGTAAGCTGTAGTGGAATAAAACTATGTGCAGGGTAGTGTAGCTGCCCCTTCTGCAGCCCATTATACCATGAAACAGGGAAACTACCACAGAAGCAGTTAGGGAATGTAGCTGTAGTAATTGATAACTGAAATCATGCAACAACACCCTTAAAAATGCCCTTCTGTTTTTTGAAAAAGCTAGAAGCATTAAAGAATAGATATTCTTACAACAATAGTCCACACAGTTAGCAAAATCTTCAGATTTGCATTTTCTCTACACTGCAACTTATACCACATCACCTCATGTTTCAATTTGCGAATCAATTCAGAAACAAGGATACCCATCCCACAGAAACAGCAGCAGACCTAGTCATTTTTTGGTTTCAAAGATTTTTTCTTGCTTTATGAGAAACAAGACCTCAGGACAGCACATTTTGAGCTATGTGTTGTACCTTGGATCAAGATACACTAGTTTGATTCCACTTCCACGTTCACAAAGATAGGAAGGGTCAGGGGCAATTTGGAATCTCAGTACAAATATTTTTGAAAATGTTTAGATAATTGCTCATGTGCAAGGTTCTGTCTACAGTCTGAATCACCGTTATATCCTATATATAAATATATATGTTTCCTTAAAATACTGTTCGTCACACCAAGTCACAAAAAACCCCCAAAACACCAGGTCAGAACAAACAGCTACTGCAGCAAGTCTCTGGAAACTACTTTAACTCCTAGAAACTTTGCAGAAAACATTTAGTTCCTCATAGCTGATGCTGGTGATTTGGCTTAGAAAGACAGCAAGAGTACTAATCACCCTCTGAACGAAGGACTGCTGAACAGACTGCTCTACTGCTCTGTGGTTAGCCCTTCTTACTGCCTCAAGAGTCCTTTCTCTTTCTTACATCAGCCTGGCAGTAAACCTGCAAAGTAGTGGGAAACTTCCTAGGTTAATCTGCAGAAGAAACATGTTTGATGCTCTTCAGCAAAACCCACAGCTGAACAGAAAGCAGACTCATCTAGGCTTTCAAACTGATGACAATAGTACAACACTGGGTACGTGTAAGCACACTGCTCATTTTTGGGAGGATGAAAATGGAAGATGTAGGCTAGGAACTTCAGTTACATGCTTGTAGCAGTAAGAAGCAAAACCACTCAAACAACAATTCCAACAGTCTGGAAACTTCTATTCTGATTCTACCCATTGTACTTAACAGACACAGTTCAACAGCAGCTGTTTCTCAGAAAAGCTAAGAATCAAGTTGCTGCACACATAGTAAAGAGAAATCAGAAAACTGGCCCAGAAAATCAGCAGGTCGGGTTGATCAACTGATTATAATACAACTGAAATAAATCTTGAGCCTCAGCAGGAACGCTTCATGTGATCAGGCAACTCCCTGGAAACCAGGGCATTCCTGAAAACCAGACAAGGATAAAAAGAGAAAATTGTAGAACAGCTCATTGACTTTTAAATTTTCATAGATACAAACATGGCTGCATATTCTCAGCTGTTATCCCACCACTAGGATAAACCAATTATCTATACAGGACAATCCACCACATCAGACTTGCAAAGAGGGGCAGTATACTGCCAGAATGACAAAAAAAATTTGCACCATTTTGTTTGCATTCATGTAGGAAAGAGACTACTTAACCATTCAAGACATCTCCTTTAATGCTGACAGGAATTCTGCCTTTTTGGACCCAAAATTAAAATGAAAAGTTAAACGAAAAGTGTGATTCTACAAAAAGCCCCAAGCAGCTGCAAGGACACACAATAGGATCAGAATCCTAGCCCACAGGCTGGAATGAACTGTATCACTGTTGCTTCTATTGTAACCAGATGAACATATTTATATATTATCATGTCTACTGAACCATTGTAGAGTAACTGAGGGGCTCAAAGGTGACTCACTTCACCTACTTGGATAGTTTTGGTGATTTTCATGGCTGGATTTACTGTCCCCATAGCTGGGCTGATAGCAGCTGGAGTGCTCCTTTTTAAGCCGATCTTCTCTCTAGCATCCACCACTTTGGTCACCTTTTCAGCAGCAACACTTTGCTGCTTACGGGAATTCAACATCTCTCGAGCATCTTGCACCTTCCCTTTGATTTTGAACCGAGCATCCTTTTGAACCAGTTTTTCTCGGGCATCTTTAACCCCCAGTTTGTGCCGGGCATCAGTAAGTCCTATCTTCTGTCGGGCATCAAATGTCCGCTGGAAGCTCACAGCTGGTGATGATCTATTCAGAAGATTTTGCTGGATCCCAATGCGAGATCTTACACCCCCAAACACCGGCCTTGTGTTAAGTCTAGGGGGAAAAAAAAAAGAAAAAAAGAAAAAAGTTTCAGGCATTATAAGATGTGATACGGTGTCAACAAAAGTATTTCTGCTTCTGCAAACAAAATACCGCGCAGAAATCCACTCTGGTTGGATGTCTAAATACAACAGCAGAGCTCCTAAGCTGTTTTATGCTGGATATTACTTTCTACATAAACAGCTAAAGAAGTGATTTCTGAAATCCATCCTCAAGCTCACATTTACAAACTAAAGGGTCTGACTTCAGCTGTGCTTAGTACACAGTACATTGAACAAAACTCAACAACTCAGGTACTTTGGGGAAACTTTTGAAGGCAAAGAAGAACAGGAACAGACTTTCTAGCTTCAGGACTGAACAGGTCTGCTAAAGCATCTTCTGTAACACAATAATACATCCTGATACAAAGGAAACATGGAACTACACATGATTTCAGGAATTCTGGGCAGCAAGTTCAGATTTGTAGGAGGAAAGCAACTTGAATTTTAGGATGTACAAGCACCAGTAATAATTTCAGTTCAAAGTCACCAGTTTCAAAGTTGATTAGCTTCAAGCAAAATACTCATTGGTCAAATTATTTTTTAACGTGACTGCCTCTTCTTTAATATACTAAAAGAACTACTGCACTTGATGGCCTTTATTTTTTAAGCACATCATTATCACAATGCCAAGCACAGAAAGACAACAGCCCACAAAAACTACAGCATTTGTACTTGTAGACAACTATTTCTAAAAAGCAGCACAATACAGGGCGAAAGCTAGAACTATCATCTTATGATGGGTCTGATACACTTTTTCAAAATTTGCCCTAAGAACAAAACCAGTTTATCTAATTTTTAATGGAGTTCCTCTGGTAAGTATTTTTAAAGTTTTTTTCCTTGGGTTTCTTTGTATTTAAAACAAAAAAAAGACAAAGGAGAAAGAGAGAGAAAAAATAATTCTTGCTGTTGACTTTCTACAAGTCAAAATAGAGGGCTACAATGTTAATCTTTCAGAAATGTGTTTCCCAGTATTACAAAGTCTAAAAATACACATCTAGAATTTGTTGTAATACTCAAAAGGTTAGTATCACAATATCAAATGATGATGCTATTTCAATTCTTCATATACCTTTATATCAGTATTTCCTGATCTAACTTCATAACCTTCATGTTACTTACACTCATGTACTTTCAGTTGAGAGATCTTTTAAAAAATCTCCAACCAACTAACCAACCAACCAAGAGATGAAAGACTTAACCTCTGCTTCTGTCTCTCTTATTCTTGTGTCCAGACATCTGGAAAGCTGGGACTGGAGTCCCATTTTACAACCTGTCTAAGAGTCCTATGGCTGCTCTCTCACACAGCCAAAGCAAACCAGCTAGGAGAAACAGGAGGATTACCAAGACCATCTATGAAAATGTAACCAGAATACAGAAGACTAAGAGTACCCATAAAACAAGAGACACAGAGCAAGACTTTCCTTGCTGTTTAAAAAAGCATTTATTTAGCCATGTTGAAAGCGTTTAGCTGGAGCGCTACAAAGGGCTGGATAACTGGTTCACGAGAGAGGTCAAAGTAAAACCAGAAATGTATGTGTCAACATTTAAACTAGAATTAGTTAAGACTTTTGATGACAAAACCCAATGAAATAGGTCAAGAAACTGTACTGAAGATTACAGCATTTCTGAAGAGTTGTTTTTACCCTAATAAGCAACTCTCTTTCACAGACAATTGCTTACCCTACAAGAGCATTAACTGCTTAGGTATTTGTGCCACAGCACCTGAAATAAAAGCAGATCTCAAACATCTAATTCACTTTCCAGGATTCCAAGCTCTGGCTTGAGTATGTTATGGATCAGTACATTTTATGGGTGAAAACTTTTCTGTTATTTCATCTAGACTACTGAACATCATGAATATAATGATTTAAATTTATTCAGTTTATCCAGCCTTCACAAAGCCAAGTTTGCTACCTCAGGAATTTAGAAAGTGAGCTAAACATGACATACAAGAGGAGCACAGGGCACAACAATTCTTACAGTGCTCAGGGGGATTATTGTTCAGACAAAAAAAAAAGGCAGGAAGAATTCCTGAAAGAAACGAGAGTTATGGAGGGATTTGAAAAGGGATAAAGGAGGAATTTGGGGCACAGTAAGCAGCCTAAGACTTTTCCAAATATGCACAATAACACGAATGAAACCACAAAGGCAAGGCCTCGTGGAGACTAGGATTTAAATACGCTTGAATGTTTTGGTAGTATATGTTAGCACGAAACTTTCAGAATATTACTCTAGACATGTAAGTGTATACACATTCAGAGTCAAAAAGAATGGCAATAAATGAAAAAGAAAACCAATCAAAAAACCAAAAAAATAATCCGACAAAAACCAACCAAACAAAAAAACAACAAGGCAAGAGCACACTGAGCTAACAGAGATGGGGGACAAGGTCTTCAGAAGCATTAAGAGAGTAAGACAAAAGGAAAAATGAAAAGCTACCGAAGGAGAATCCAGGTAAAAACTGCCAACTGTGGCAGCAAATGGCCCAGCCTACACTGGAGACATCTGCCATGCACATAAATAATCTGACCTTGCAGATTTGATCTGCAACATGCTCCACGTCCTCTCAAGTACTTCAAACAATCTGTCGGAGCATCACTAACTACGCTCGAGGGGCGACACCTTCCGAGGCCCGGGCAGCGATACGGCCGAAGCCCTGGCAGCCTCGCCCGCGCGGGAGCCCGGCGGCCCCGGTCGGTTACGGCTCTCCGAGCACCACCAGCCCTCCCACGGCTCTCCCACAATGCACCGAGCCGCGCCGGGAGCGCGGGGGCACCGGGCAGCCCAGAGCACTGCCTGAATAATAACAGCAGCCCGAATACCCACGGCGTTCAGGGGCGCTGACCCCGTCACAGAGAGCAGCGCTGGGTTAATCGGCGGGGTCAAACAGGAGGCAGCGGGGACAGGGGAAATCGGAGGATTCAGTGATACAAGAGACGGCGCCAGGAATCCCGAAAAGACCGAGATGGGACGGGCCGGTGAGCCGGGGCAGCGCCAGGCACGAGGGCCGAGATGGGGGCCCGACCCTCACCCCGGCGCTGAGTGACGGCCACCACCGCCAATCGCATCGCAGCGCGGCCCCTCAGGCCCGCGGCTCAGCCAATGGGAACGTGAGAGCGGGAGAAGGGCCGGGCCGCGCCAAGGCAGCTGCGGCCCGCAGCCCCCGAAGCGGAGCCAACCGAAAAGACGCACGAAGAACGGCCGAGGGCCGCCGGGCCCGAGACGCTGCGTCGCCGTCCCAACCGCTCACCTTCCCTTCACCGTCACACCACGTTTCCGTATGAGCTCGTCCAGAGATAGGTCCGCCATCTTGTCGGGGCCCCAGCGATGAGACGCAGCGAGCGACTCCCGGAGGTGACACCGTACGACTTCCGCTCCTCGCCCCGCCCCTGGATCCGCCCCCTGCGACGGGGCGCCCCACAACTCCCCGCGGCCCCCGGGTCCTTCATTTGCATACAGCGCGTCACGTCGCGGGCCGGTTCGGCGCGCCGCCGCGATTCCGCGGCGCGAAAGGGACAAGCGCTGTGCGTACTGGTGAGGATACTGCAGGACAGCTAGGAGGGCGTCAGACAGCATGAGACGGAGCTCGCCCTGACCTCTAGAGTTAGTGCGGAGCACTGTGGGCGGGGACCGAACCGTACTCGTTATGCCTTAAACTTATGAGTAAGGAAAATAACGACCCGGGGTGACGCCCGGGTCCTCACTCCGAATGTGAGAGGAATTTTTGTGCGGGTACAGGTCGCCCCTGGGTGTCCCGCTTACTTCGCGGGATGCCCGGGTGTTGTGATCTGCCCGTTGTTTTGTGGCGTGTGTTTAAAAAACAGATACATGCGCTTGGGATGTTCCTCCCTTCTCTGCTCCGTCAGCTGCACAGAGGCGGGGCAAAACCCGTTCCCCACCATGTCACATGATAAACAGAAATTCCATTGGGTATCTTTTAGCTCTGTTCGCTGAGGTGTCCTAAGTGTCTTCACGATGGTTAGAAATAGATCACCAAACCTACCTAATAAATGTTTCATGTGTGCAGTAAGCAATTCCTTTTCTTCTAAGGGAGCAATTACACCGTTTAAAATCAAGCTAAGAGGGAAAGGGAAATGCCTTGTGCAGCTCAGGCGGTGAGCTCCTAGGGTCCTGCCCTGTCATGACCGGCACTACTGTGGCTCTGGGTCTCACTGTGGCCGTGGTGCTCTTGGGCCTCCCCTCAAAATGCCCTTGTGCAGTGTTATAAATGTATATTATAAAGTTGGCTTTTCGCAAGATGTGTGCTATATGATTAATAACATTGTGGTAAGGATATAAGTTTTTTATTTCTGCTATTAGTAAAGAAAATTAGGCATGGTGGTAGTAGTTGATAGAGTATGCTTAAACTGTCTGTTTGGTCAGGATAACATCCAGTGAACATGTAAAGAAGACCCTGCTATTGATATACCAACTATCAGCATCTACCATCTGAAGAAAATATGGACCAAGGCCCAAGCTGGAGGCGATAATGAAGACAGCCAAGAAACACACATGCTCTAAAAAAGGCAAACCCAAGGAAGGGCCATGCAAAACAGTTCCTGGAATATGGAAACTAGTTTATGGAAGAATATGAATATGCATAAAACTGATGCAATAGAAAGAGTATTTAAAGACTGTCTCTGATATAGCACCGTGTGGACTTTGCTAAATGCCAAGTCACCCGGCTGGCCATACTTTGCTTTTTTTCTATCTCCTAATTGTCTTATTTTCTATTAAACCTATTTCTTAAAATTTACATAGAAAGTGAACCTCATTTTTCACAATTTGGGGGCTCTTGCCGGGATATACCTCATCCCTGAAAACCCCGGGAAGTCCAGACCAAAGGGAGGTGCCCCACCTGGGTTTTTGGCGGCCCAAAACTTTGTTTCTCCTGGTAAGAATTGGGTTTTGCAGGTAAACACCCAAAGAGACAAGCAAGGAGAGAGAAAAAAGCAAGAAAAAGGAAAAAGGCTCCCTAAAACTGCAGTAATTTTTTTGCTCAGTAAAAACCTTGTGCACAAAGAACCTAGGAAAGGAAAAGGATTGTAAGTATTTCTTAGGGGAGTGGGTTAGAGGGGGTCTGTGTGGTGTGTGAATGAGACACTGGCTGGGTACCCCAGACTGGTGAAGCGATTGTGGTAGCTTCTTAAGCTGCGGTTTTGTTATCTCGTGAGTAAAACGGCCAGTACAGGAGCGAAGCGAAAGATAAAGAGGAGTGAATGTGACCCCTAGGTGGCTGGGACGGGGTCCCAGGGGAAAAAGTGGTTGTAAAATAGCCCGGGTGGCTGGGACAGTCCCAGGGAGGGGTTGGACCCCTCAGGAAGGTAGCTGGTAGTTTTCCTAGACAATCCACTGGGAAAGCGGGATACTTGGGGAGGGGAAGGTTTGAACCCCCTGGTCTGGGACAGGGTCCCAGGAAAAGGGGTTGGACCCCTTAGAAGACCGATTGGGACGGGGTTCCCAAATAAGGGGTTGGACCCCTTAGAGGTCTGGTTGGGACAGGTGTCCCAGGAAAAGGGGTTGGACCCCTTAGAGGTGTGGCTGGGACAGGGGTCCCAGGGAAAGGGGTTGGACCCCTTAAAGGAAGGGAGCAAAGGTTTTCCTGGCACAAACCACTGGGAAAATGGGATAATGTTGTGAAATTGAGAGTCAAGTAAAGGATCCAATAGCATCTAGACTTGCTGCTGAGTTAAAAGTTACGTAAGAACCAAAAGCATTTTGAAGGTTTTGGCCAAAGATTTGAGATTTTACAATACCCATGGGTGAACATTAACAACTGATCTAAAAGAAAAAAAGGTACCTTACTTTTGTGTTGTCTTGTTGTGAAAGAGGGTGAGTGAGGAAGGCATATTGAATTGAGTAAGGATGAATGAATGAATGTAAGAATACCAGTCTTTTTATGTTGTTTTTATGTGAGTGAAAATATGAGTAACTGAGAGGCGTACTTGTTGTAGAGTTTATTTGTGTTGTATTGTTGGAAAAGAGGAGTTTCCTGTACTGTAAGAAGGGGAAAGAGCAGATGATGTTCGAATTATCAGAGGAGTAGGTTGGAGTAGAGAAGCAAACCAAGTAAATTCCTGAGAAAATGGAAAAAAAAAAAACCCAAAAGAAATGAGTTGCGAGCCAGAGAACGAAGGGGAGGGGGCTGGGTGCAGCCCCCGCCCGTGTTCCTGTCTGTGTGAGCTGTGCAGCCGCTTGTCCCCACTGCGCAGTCGCTGTTCGCGGCTCCGCCAGCGGCTGTCACGGCGCTTGCGGGGCCACTGTTTGTGCCTGCCGGACCTCCCGCTTTGGTTCAGGCTGCGCAAAAGTTCCCGCTTGTGTCTCTATCGGGCTGTCTGTCCTCCAACCCCGCGCTCCAGCCCGCGGCTGCTCCGTCTGCCATGCTGGGAGTCCCGTTTGCTCCGACCGCTCCACCCTCAGCCACTTTCCCCGCAGCCCTGCCCCCACTTGCTGTTGTTGCAACAGAGGCGGCTCACACCCCTCATTCTTAAAAGACTCGGCTTGGAGTCCTGTTTTTCTCCTCTCTGCCTTAGAAGAATTAATCCATGAAACAGATTCTGTTTTTATATCGGCAATAAATTACTTTCTCTTTGAGACAGGAAGCCTAGTTAGAGTCCAAAACTGTCTCGAATTGAGTTTTGAAGACAGAAAGGAGGGAGAAAATCAAACTCTGACAGAGTTACATCCAAGAGAAGAACAGAGTTTAGTTTTCAAGAGATGAATATTTTGTAAAACCTTTAGTGACTTTAAAAATAGGTCCTAAAGAGGAAGTATTCCAATTTTTGGTTGATCTTAAAGCAGAAAAAAACATGTATCATGAAAAACCCAATAGGATGTAAAATAAGTAAAAAAAAAAAATCTCAAAATTGGTGACAGTAGAAGGGAGAAAGTTTAAAGCACCTATCATAGAAAATGTAGTAATTAAAAGGGATACCAACATATGGATGGGAAATATATTGGTAATGCCTGAATTGGGTCTTAATGGGTTGGGAAAAGATCTAGGAGTATTATTAGGAATGAAGGTTATACCACAAGAATAATGAGAGTTTGGCAAGAATAAAATCTTCTTAGAAAAAGAGAGAAAATGTGTTGATGGTTTGTAAAAATCTTACAATAAAAAAATGTGACTTTAAAGAGTGTAAATTGTTTACTGATTGGGGATAATACATACTTTAAAAACAAAACAAAACAATTGGTGCAGTTTTGCAAATTAACAAGGGTTAATTTTTGGAGGTTTTTTTTTTTTTTTTGTTTTTAGAAGGTCTTGGAAGTTTTTGCAGGCTTTTAGAAATTTTTAGAGGTTTTTTTTTTTTTTTTTTGGTTGTTAGAAGTCTTGAAGGTTGTCTAGAAGTTCTTAGGAGCACTAGAATTGCCTGAGAAAATAACTGGGAGATAAAGGGAAGAGGGGAGAGGTGACCATGGAAGTAAGAGGGAGTAGTTTTGATGGAACAAGAGATTGGAGTTAGGAGAGGGGTGAGAGTTCTGGTGTTTGATAAAAAGCAATTGGAAGTTTAAGGAATGTAGTGAGGAAAAAGAAGAAGGAATTATAGGTGAGATTGAAATTTTTCATTATTGAGAATTTTTCTAACAAAATTAATACTCAAATGCCATGAATAAGATGTGTGTGAAAGTCTGAAAGTAACACCCAAAGAAGTAATGTTTGGATTGTGAAACTGTTGTTTATGAAGTAAATAAAGATGAATGTTAAAAGGTATATCTTTGCCATTGCAAACCAGGAAAGATAGTTATTTAACCCCACAACAAAAAGATGCTTTTTCAGATATCCAAACAACTGAAGCTGCAGTATGATTGACAACTAAAGCTGCAGGTTCTGAATGAACGCCAGCAAGATCAGGACACCAGTGTGAGAACCTAAGAATGAACTGTAGCATCTGAACCAGGTGATATCAAGTTAAATTTTAAACAGAGCTGAATGGTGATGAACTGGAAAAGACTCTAGTAATTTGAAAGTTTTGGACAAAGAACTTTCTCTGTTTTACTTCTCTGCATAACACTTAGAAATCAGTCTGGTCTGTCAAATCCTCCTACCTCTGTTTCTTCACAGCTACAAAGAAAATGGACTTTCAAGTAACTCTACAAGTATGGAGAATTTGAAATTGGAATATGTAATATTGTTTTGAAAGTGTTTATGTCACCTCATTGTATAATATTGCAGTTACATGAAAATCACAAGAGGACTGGCTCCATATTCCTAGGATTTTGGCTAATTTATTTTAGGTTTTATAACTTACAGAACAGACAATATGTTTTTGCCTCTCTTATTTTCCCGATTTTTTGTGTCGCTCTTTCATACTAACTTGAAGACATTTTATTACTCATTAATCTGTTTTACTTAAAGAAGGAGGGCAAAGAAGAGCACCTATGTAAAATACCAAGAGGATATGTTGGTGGTCACAGAATATAGGATGAACTACTACCCTGCAGTGTGGTAATTAAGGAAAGAGTTTTCAACTAAACTTGGACTGTGTCAGAGTTAATACTGTAGTGATGATTCTTTGGTATACACACAAACATGCAGATATTTGTAACCAACAAGGGACATTCTTCAGTTATGCCAGCAGTGTTGTCCCCTCCCCCCCCCAAAAAATACTACAATTAATTACTGAAAAAATCTAATTCTGTCGGGTTTATAGTAGAAAGAAGTTCTCAAGAGTAATTTTTTTTCTTCTACTATTTGAAATTCACAGAAGTAACACTCCCATTTTATGAAATATTGAGTGACAAATTTATTCCCCATCCCAGTAGAACTAAGAACAGCTGAAATGGTAACTTTGCTTTGTGTATGGAAATTACTAGTGCCTGTTGAGTGGAAAAATACCTGAGGAATGGTGGGGAAATTACAGTTAAGAAATGTCAAAGATGATTTGCCTGGAAATTAATGAAAAGGAAGTGACAAGGAAATAGAAGGCAAGACTGGGTTGGTTGCTGTACTTGCCACCAAGAAGATCATATATTCCTGCTGTGGGTTGCAACCCCATAGGCATGGAAGGTGGAGGTATAAGCCATACCAGACCCCTGTTATTCCTTTTTCTGTCACTCATTCGCTGTCTTTTCCCTTATGGGATATCAGCAAAGTCATTCCACAGATGCTGTAGAAAGTTGCATATGGAAAGACACCGAGGTTCCTTTTTATTACACATACCCATATCAACAGTCACTGTTATAACCCATCTGAATTAGATTCATAATGGGAAAAAATTTTTGATTGCAGAAAACTTGAGGAGCAGTGGTGATAGGTTGGGAAGTAAGTGTCCAAAAGGGGAGAGATGGATTAGTTTCGCATATACTGTTGGGAGTAAAGTCCAAGATTTTGTAAAAGAGCAACTGGTGGACAAAAAGACAAAGCTAGCACAGTAATCAAACCTGGTACAAATTTCACTCCAAAATTTGTATACAAAACTGGACCAACAATTAGAAAAAGAAATAGATATCTTGAGACTGGGAAAAATCTGTTTGTGGAAAATTTAATACATCAGATTGTTGGTTGAAAATGGATGACAATGGCGATGCTGTTCTGGATATAGTCAATGATAGCAGAAAAATAGCTCGTGTTCTGGTCCAAAAGTGGGAATCAATGCTAAAAAGCAGCCGGTGGGATAATTTAAGAGAATGGTGGAAGAAACTAGGATTTTTTCTTTTATGTGCTACTGCTGGCCTGATATTTCTTACTTGTTTAATCCCCTGTTTTATTCGGCTGATCATAAACGTAGTTCAAGGCATGCAAGTGGTAACAATGCCTAGAGGCCCAAACTTGATCATGGTGTTAAAGAAACAAAATAATATAAAAGACCCCTTTGAAGAATGGAGGCTAGAAAACAAGTAATATAGCTCAAGCCAAATGAATTATAAAATAAAGGGGAATTATTATAAATGCATATTATAAAGTTGGCTTTTCGCAAGATGTGTGCTATATGATTAATAACATTGTGGTAAGGATATAAGTTTTTTATTTCTGCTATTAGTAAAGAAAATTAGGCATGGTGGTAGTAGTTGATACAGTATGCTTAAACTGTCTGTTTGGTCAGGATAACATTCAGTGAACATGTAAAGAAGACCCTGCTATTGATATACCAACTATCAGCATCTACCATCTGAAGAAAGTATGGACCAAGGCCCAAGCTGGAGGCGATAATGAAGACACAGCCAAGAAACACGCATGCTCTAAAAAGGCGGGCCCAAGGAAAGGCCATGCAAAACAGTTCCTGGAATATGGAAACTAGTTTATGGAAGAATATGAATATGCATAAAACTGATGCAATAGAAAGAGTATTTAAAGACTGATATAGCACGGTGTGGACTTTGCTAAATGTCAAGTCACCCAGCCGGCCGTACTTGGCTTTTTTTCTATTAAACCTATTTCTTAAAATTTACATAGAACCTCGTTTTTCACAGCAGCACATCACAGCCACAGCTTCTCCAAAATGCAGTTTTGCTTCCACATGCAGTCATGAGGTTCACTTGTGACTCCTTCGCACCCCTGCTGTTCCCCTTCTGCCGTCTACCCAGCACAGCACCCTGAGCTGCAGTAACCCTGCAGCATTGCTGTGCATGCTGCAGCACCCCTCATGTTGCTGTGGAGCTGGCGGCCCCAGTGCATTCCATGTGCGATCCAAGGGGAAGCTCCTGTGGGGAAGCAATGTGCTGAGAAAACATCTACATTAGAGTAAATTGTAGGGCTGCTAATTGATTGAAATATGTCTTCAATAGCTGTGAAACAAACTGTTTCATCAAGCTGCTTGCATACTGGAGGCCATTCTTCAGCATCTGTGGGGCCTTATCATCACTATCAATGCTAATAATGGCCTTTTCTCAGTTCTTGTCCTTTAAGGTAATACCACTTTGGTATTTTCCTTCGGATCTCTCCAGCATCACAGCAGTGAGTCAGACATCAAAATGAGGTCTCCCAGCTATCAGTTCAAGCACTAACATAAGCAAAGTGGATTTTTTTTCTAATCAGGTAACAAATAGAACATGGCAACTTGCCATATGTGTAATATTATGCCTTAATAATCACATGGCAATTGGCTCAGGGTCATGCTGAAACTTCTACTTGCCCTTACCGGACAGCTTATCTGTCATTTACCTTCTACAGGATGGAAAAACGAAATATTAATGCACTGCTCATCTGAGTCTGCAACATTTTAAAAGGTATGAATAACCAACTATGGTAGTTCCTTCTTTTTGTGAAAGTTGTAGAAAATATGTTACATATATAATTTTACTTCACCTGTTCTATTCCATAATATATATTCCTAATGAAAATGTTTTACAGTCAGTTTTTCAGAATACTCTGGTTTTCTAAAAGCCAATTTTCTTGCACACACTTTGATCCCAGCTCGTGTTGTCACTGACCTGCAATATGCTTAGGGAATACTGAACTCCTAAGAGAACCAGAGCAATTTGCTTGCAGAGAGCTGCATAGAATTTTGCCATTCTTTCTGGGGGCCCATCAATAAAATCCCAGGGAGTTTGTGTAGCCAAGGAAACTGATCGACTACAAAGAACTGGAGAAAAGAACTTGGCAGGCACACAGCAGAATTTAAAGACTTTTTTTATTTGGTAATTCTCAAGTTGCTCACAGAATACTGTGTCGCACAAAATCACATAAATGTGGATTTGCCTCATTGCATCACCCTTATGCCATGGAATACAACTTTTAGAGCTCTTTGGTCCAGAGCTGTGGCGCGTGTGTAGCTGAAGGACTTCAGGAGAGCTAAATTGTGGGAAAGCAGCAGAGTGCTAACAGGCAGATGGCCTTTGTGAGGAGACAATTGGAATAGGTACAGTTTTTAATACAAGTTTATTAATGATGATTTATCCTATGTGTCCCAAGTGGGGATGTCTAACTTACTAGCTCTGGAAAGTAGGCAATTCATGGGAGAAAGAAAAGCAGAGTATTGCATAGCAGCTGTTTCATCTTCTTATGGTTAAGTAAGTAATTAGTCCAATTCTCAAGTCATTGTCCTTTGATCCCAGACTACATAATTTCTTCCCCACATTTCATTATGGGCCACAGAAGTGATATTTTTTCCAGTGCACTACATCTTCCTTGTCCACGTGCTCTAAATACCTTCTGTTCATCTTCCACTCAGCTTTAATTGGTGGGTCCTGAAGAAGCAGCAAACAATATATTTGGCAGCACTGTAGCAGGAACTGTGTTTCATTTTCAGTTCCTGTGTGAATGGCAGCTTCCTGAAAATCAAATGAGAACAGTTTTCAAAGATTTGTAATGTTATGTTGATGTATTGTTATGTTGCCTCCCCACCCTCATTCTGTGCAACTGCTCCACAGGAACCGAGCACTCAAGAACTTCACTTGTAAAAGCTGCTGGTACTGTTTGAGTGCCAGCATGGGACATGCAGGTGTCCCAGAGTCACTTTAAAAGGGTCTTTTATTTACTAAGTCCTGACTTCTGGATTGTGCCAGCATCCAGCACCTGTCTCTATTTCCTCACAGAGAAATCTGCCAGGAGTTTGGTAAGACCAAGCTCTTGGAAAAACCCATCAAGCTGCAAAAAGAGGAAGCTCTTTTTTTGAAGTTTCATATATCTATGATACTTATGTCCTATCTTCCACAAAAAAAGCTCACTAGAGACTAGTCCATGTGCATAGCAGGTGTCAGGGTTCTGTGCACATCAACAGCCTCTGCATGCTTTCCTCTGCCTTCCCAGGGGTTTGGCTGCTTGTGTTCAAGGTCAGCCCGGATTTAGCATGACCATATAACCTTGTATTCAATTCCTCTATAACAGCCAAGCTGGCAGAAAGGGTGGTGTGAGAAGGAGTTATGAGAAACCTCATCTTCACCCACAGACTGGTCACCAATTGACTCAGTGGTGGCTGGGTGCTTGACTGAGCTATGGTGTTGGGATGCCTGTGCCCAGCCTTGCTGGTCCTGACCCACAGACCAATTTCACAGCTTGGTCTTGACCTGGCTGGTCACTGTGAGCTTGCCCAGTGGTCACTGGGCTGACCCTGATCACCACCACTGGCCCTTTGCTCTTTGTTCCTTGTTTGGGTCTAGTAGGGCTGTGCCTTTGTTTGTAGGGGCATGACCCTGCCTGTCCTGCTGTACTTCCCTTAGAAGGTTACATGTACTTGAGAATATTTTGGGAGTATATGGGCTGGAAGGACCTGGCCACAAGTGAAAAACAACCTCCTGCAGAAGGGAGACTTCTCATTTTTTAAATAACAAGCTGCACAGAAAATTGAACCATTGTCCTGTTTCCTGGGCTGTATCTTTATTCACTTGGACAATCTTGTAAACCATTGAGTTTTGGTGATAGTGTTGCCTGAACAGCTTCATTATGTCTCGCATCATCACCTACAAAACAATTATAGCACAAAGCAGGCTGTTATCATGTGGTAAGGCAAGCACAAGGAATTTTTGTTTCTCATATTGGGTCAATCAGTAATGGTGAAGTCACTCATTTCAGGCTTTGGAGGAAGGTCCTATAAAAGCAATAAACGGCTGGAAAATACTTTCTGTACTCATGTGTGCCTCATCCAACTGGACAATTCAGATCTGCAGTGTATGGCTGTGTATCATGGGACACAGAATCATTTAATTTTGGAAGGCTGCCACAAGGATCCTCAAGTCCAGCTCCCTGCTTCTTTGTGGAATAGCTTAACTCTTAGAGAGAAAGACCTAGTTTTTATCCAGTGCTGCTCTCATACCCAGAGCATGTAGAGCCATGCTTTCTACACTCCCAGCCCTCTCAGCTCAGAAGTTATCCCCAGTGTCATTGCTGACAGATTTTGAGCAGTATCCTTAGCAGAAGCAAACTTCTAAATGAATGGTAGATGCCAATGGCCCTTTTACACAGAAACATAAAATACCTTGGTCAAAACATTATTCCAAAATGGAATGTCAAGAACTTTAAGTATGTCATCTGTTCTCTCTTGTACGTCTTTCTCACAGGCATCAAACAGCTTCTGCAGTGAAAAACCAACTGGTTACATCATCAATCACAGTGAAACCAGAGGTCCAGTGTGCAAAGCATGTGCTGAGAAAACATCTACATTAGAGTAAATTGTAGGGCTGCTAATTGATTGAAATATGTCTTCAATAGCTGTGAAACAAACTGTTTCATCAAGCTGCTTGCATACTGGAGGCCATTCTTCAGCATCTGTGGGGCCTTATCATCACTATCAATGCTAATAATGGCCTTTTCTCAGTTCTTGTCCTTTAAGGTAATACCACTTTGGTATTTTCCTTCGGATCTCTCCAGCATCACAGCAGTGAGTCAGACATCAAAATGAGGTCTCCCAGCTATCAGTTCAAGCACTAACATAAGCTAAGTGGATTTTTTTCCCGGTTGTGCTTAACATATGTGAGAGATGGGACTGATATTTGAGTGTGCCCTTCTGAAAGGCAGGAGGATCTCTACAGCATTCCACAGGCTCTGCTGGGCTGGAAAATCAGAGGCCCAAACTTAGGCCCCAACCCTGTGTAGTGGTTTAGGGCAAATCTGAGAGGAAACCTCCTAAGGGGCACTCCCCCCCTCCCCCCTGCCCCCTGCCAGCCGGTTCAGGAAAAAAAAACCTCCTCAGAGAGAAGTGGAAAGAGCCCTATTTATTAAACATGCAAAACACTTCCTGGCACAATAAATTGAACAATACCCGATGACAAGAACTTTGTGCCTCTGTGGAGAGATGACAGATTTAGGAAAGAAGTCTGTCCTGTAGGTGGTTGCTCTGTCTCAGTCCCTCTGGTGCTGGGAAGTATTGCTGTGCAGATCTTGGTGGGTTCCAGATGCAAGCCCCCACGGCGCTCCCCCGGGTCCTCAGTCCAGACAGATTTTAACAGTTCCAAGGGAAGGCGAAAAAAAGGAAAGAAAACAGGAAAGAAAAAAGGGGAAAAAAACCCCAAAACAAAACAGGAGGAGAAGGCAAGAAGTGAAGCTTCTCCCCCTCTGCTAGCTACACCCTAACTAACTACTAAAAAAAAAAAGAACTCTCTGTCTCTGTCCCTCGCCGTGCGTTGAATTCTCCGTCCCTTGCTGTGTGTTGCTGAATCCGACTCTCAAGGCCAGCCGGCGGAGGAGGGTTTCTGAAAACAAACTGCATGCCTCTCCCTTCCCCCAGCTCCCAGACCCAACATCAAAGGCATGCAGGGCAATATCCAACCCAATCCAACAGACGATTTGGGATACAAACTTCACAACGTCACCCCAGGACACTCTGGTACAGAAATACAAATACTCAAAGGCTGCTATATGGCTACACCGTATTGATCTGATAAGAATCAGATGGAGAAAATGGGTGTGTACAAACCCTAAATGACACGACTGCCTTCTTCATATGTCCAACAGTAGGGCATGGAGCTCCTGACTTTCTCCCATTCCTGTGGCTGGAGCATCTCATGTCTCTCCAGCAGAGCAGACAAATATGAAGGGTCATTGATGTCCTCAGAGTGTTGGTGCATGACCATTGCTTTAGCCAAGAGCTCTTGGATTCTCAGTCAAGGAGGATATTAAAAAACGTATGTAAGTCAAGATGAAATAATGAGCAGACGTAAACATTTTACCTATGAAGCTGTTTAATGAATCCCATGTTTTCTACAATGGACTTCTCATTTATATTATACAGTTGGCAAGCAGCTTTTTTGCGGAAAATAGTGCTTTCTCAGCTCAGTTTTGCATAATCATAGTAGAATCTGATCAGAGTGGCATCTTGATGATGTCATTGTAGACTGGTTTCTTTTACACTTTATTTGACTGGTTACCCTGAGAATGTCTCCTTCCCTTTGCAGAATGACCCAAGCCGTCTTCCAGAAGTCAGTTACAAAGAGATGCTGGCAGGTTGAAAGTCTGGAGAGAAGGCATCTGGGCTGTCTGGTCAGAAACAGAGTTCCCAAGGACTGGAGAAAGCAAGTATGTGGCTTTTCAGGTAGAAACACACACTATGTCTGAAATATGAATAAATACCTTACCTTGCCTCTAGCTTTTTGATGTTCTCTTTCAGTATTTCATTTTCCTCTTTCTCCTGATGCTGTATTTGGTTACCCTTCCAGGAAGTTCTCTGAAACAGATTTATGAGATCTCTTTATTTGTACTTGGACACTGGCACAAGAGTGAACATGCCCCTATTGAATAATCTGAATTCAAGGAAAAAAGCTCTGAGGTGGGAAAGTGCAAGAGCATATCCAGGAAAAACTCTAAGGGAGCTGAACATCTCCCCTAAAAGCTTCCACCCAGAATTTATGCTCAAAATCAAGTGGGAAGCTATTTACATCAGAAGAAATGGAGGTATGGTTGTGTGGATCATAATGAATATCCCCCTCTTACACTGATTATTAATATAAAGAATCATATTACCTGTTGTGACTATCCGGAAGGTGAAGTAGAGTATGAACAGTGTCAGACAAAGTTCTGTTCTCATTGTCCATCCATCTTTAAGGGGAAGAAAGAAATAATAAATCACATTGCAGTCAGTGGGCAAGTATTAAAGTCTTAAAAAATGCACAAGTTAACTTCCTCCCTCCAATTTCTGATCAGCCCATAGGGAAAAGAAATTTAGAGACCAAAACTTGCCAAGGCTATTCTTTGCCAGGTGAGTGGTTTGTGATTCTGTGAGTCAATACCAACAGAGCAAATAAAATACTCCCAAAGTGTAAGATCTGCACGTTACATGGTGCAAATCCAACAGCTTCTGTAAATTTGCTCTGGTTCCCAGTATCACCTGGGCAAAATCTGTTGCTAATGCAGAGTCCTCCCTGTGTCTGGGTGATTCATAATTTTCTGTCCCACCTGCCCTAGTGTGCACCAGCTACAGTTCATTGTCAGAGGCCACATTAAACAGTGTCATTTCTGGTCACTGGACTCTCACGATATTTTGTTGTTCATCTCTTTCATAATTTCAAACATTTCCTTCATTTTGTTGTTGTCTATCTCTTTTACCATTTTGAACATTTCCTTCTTTTTTTGTTGTATATCTCTTTCATAATTTCAAACATTTCCTTCATGTTAGAAGTCTGGCCACCATAGGCTGATGGCTGCTGTGAGATGTCAGATGTATGTCTGAGGAAAAAAAGAAAAGGCAATTCTTATAATGAATGGGGGTAAGGATACATCTTGGAAACAAGTACTCTATAATAGCCAGTCCGTAGAGCGGAGGCTTCATGGCTACATCCATGCCAGCAAATGAGTCAGAGACAGGACAAAGGGCACATAGGGGTACAGATTTGGCACAAGTGAGTTAGCACTCTCCCAGATAATTCCTGAGGACTCCACAAGCCAGGGTATGCCAAAACCAGGAGCGTTTGACTAATCATTAAGTCTGGATAAAGTGGGCAATATAAGAGAACAGCTCCTGAAAAACAAACTCAACCTATACCTGCAGAGAGTGGGGAACAGCAAATGTAGGTGACTGTTCTGCTAAAACCAACTCTGCAATGTACAAGTGTGGGTTTTTTTTTAATAGAGGAGTACAAAGTTCTGTGTTCTCAAGGTAATTTTTTATTTGTAGAACTTCTCTGTGTCCTGTTTCCTCATGAGGATCCCAAATATCAACTTTTATTAGAGAGACAGTCCCAGATTAAGGTGCTCCTGCAGTTTAGACCCAGGTGGAACAGAGACCAAGCTTGTCCCTGCAACCAGATGTCACAGAAAGCCTCAGCATGAGGCTTTACCTTGGGTTCATGCCAATAGAAGGCTGCACAGCTGCTGCAAGGGACTGTGCTGCCCCTCTCTCTCAGCATCACTCCCTCCCACTGAAGCACATTTTGGTTTTGTTTACTTGAATCAATTCCTTTCCAGTTAAATCACTTCACTTTCAATCTTTCACTGAAGACACAATCTTTTTCTTTAAGCTCAACAATCTAGTAAAAATTTACATTTTAGTCTGGCTTTCCCTGCAAAATTGATGAGCTCAGAGTCAGAGCTGTGAAATCCTAGATCTTGTCCCACTCTTTATACTGATCTTTCTAGTTTATCTTCCTCTTGCACCAGTTTAACACCTCAGACTTTGGAGTTGAACTGGAGCTGAATTTGGGACCATAACCATCTCTGTGATGGTTAGAAAGGGTAGGAAGTAGAAAACAGAGCTCTTACTGAATATTTCACAGTCAGAAAATGTTTGCAATTCAGCACTCATGCAACCCTCCAAGAAACTTTGTAGAAATATTCAGACTTAGGAAGATTAAATAAGTTTATCCAGAGACACTCCATGTGTAATCTAGCTGCTCCCTTCTGCAGTTGTCTTTCTGGGATCAGTGTCCTCACATTGTCTTTCCAATACCTTTGTTCCTCTATTGCCAGAAACATTGTGTGCATGCCGTGATTCTGTTCCTCTGGAGCCAGAAATATTGGTTGTACCCCACACTTCTTCTTTGCTGGAGCCAGAAATATCAGGTGTATTCAAAACTTCTGTTCTTCTGGAGCCAAAAACATTGGCTATAATCCACATTTTTCCTTTGGTGGAGCCAGAAACATTTGATGTATTCATGCCTTTGCAGCAGCAGCAGAAAATGCTTGTTGAAATGAGTGGGCAGCACTGGGGTCTGTCGATGCTGCTGGGAGTGCACAAAGCTACTGATAAGACAGTTCCCTAACAAAGGCACTTTTCTGTTACAAAAACCAGAAGGAAGCCCTGCCTCTTTACAGGAAAAGGTACAATTTACAGTATGTCTAGAGTCACATTTCTCTCCAGCCAATAAAATCTGGGGAGATTGCCCTTCCCTCTGTAATATCAGTCCTTTGAGTTTCAGTCCAGTGCCATCTGTTCGTCCCTCTCTGTTCCCAGAGCTGCACACTGCTGCACTGCAGTGGCCATGGCCAGCCAGTCAGTCTTCATCATTGCTATAGGCACATCCTACAGTGGGTACTGTTTTTCTCTTGCTTCAGGTACTGACAAAATCCTCCAGGTTTACTGGGGAACAAAGCACGGATTCAAGACCTCAAAGACGCCTATGGGCATTTTGTTCAACCAGAAGCAGGAGTTCAAATATTTTGGCTATGATGCTGTGATGAAATACAAGGGCCTGCCCTCTAGCCAAGCTGACAGCAGGTACTTCTTCCAGAACTTCAAGACGCAGCTGTACAACACGGTAGGTGGAAGACTTACTACTAACGGGGGTCAGGGCTATTCATTTATTTGGGAGGTGGAGATTAGAGAATCCATGAAGAGGGCTGAGTAAGTGTGGTTGATGAGGATGAATGAACACCAGTCAGAGAGTATTCTGATGAACAAAAGAAGAAATCATTTATTTTTGTAATTGCTGAAAGCTTCACAGGCCCTTCCTTTATGATGCTTTTTTATTTGTCTAAAGACAATAAAACCTGATTGCATACCAGGGTGAAGGCAAATACCTATTCCTAACAAAAAGCTGACCTGTTCCCAAGCTTGACAGGGAAACTGGTCTCCCTCTGGGACTCCCTACCTTAGTCCTCAACAAGAAACAGAGATCAAGTGAAAGTTCCTGTAATTCAAAAGAGATTGGCATTCTTTGGATTACCTAAGATCTCATCCCATGTTGTACAACTCCCCCTAGCTCATCTGTCCCTCCCTTGAAATGTTATGCTGAAGCTAATATAAGGGTATCCAGCTGTCCTTGAAGCCTGCAGTGGCTTTATCAAATTACTCTCTGAAGGCTCTGTGCTGGTTCAGAATACTTCACACCATTTTCTGTGTTTGCTTGTTCAGCCAAACACCAGGCTACCTTAGGGCCTTCCTGTCTGTGCTCCAGGGTCCCACAGTGCCTCCCAAGTGTAGAATAAACTAGAGCACAAGGCCAGTCCCAGAAAAAGCCTCAGATCCTCTCTTTGGTGGATGAGAGGCCTCTTTGAAGATTTTCCTCCCCAGGACAGCTGGGAATGATGTGGTCCGTCACAATGTCACCTCTGGAGCCGTTGGTTCTCATTCACTTTCAGCAGGAGCTGGAAGAAGTTTTAGTTCAGAACTACTTCTCTGCATCTGAGGAGGAAATGGTGAAGAAAAATTTCATTACGCAATTACTCCCCACTGTCTCTTCAGGAATCTACAGGGTCTTTACAAAATCTGGTCTAGGAGAAACAGCTGAATTATCAGCCACATTGACAATTTGCCTACTGAATCACAGGTGTGGTGGGTAAACAGTCTGATAGCTGACCTGCACCACTTAGATTCAGTTAGCCACAGTAGCGAAGCCAGTGCTGGGAGTTTACTCAGGTTTGGAGATAGGGGTGTCTGGGTGCCTTATGTTGTGCCGCACTTGGTGTGAAGAGGACAGGTCTCATACAGACACTGCTCCATGTGGCCCTGGGCCTTTTGTTTGGTAGAATGTCACAGCTGGCATGGAGCTGAAAGCCACCAATGGAAAGTTGCTTCCTGCCCTAACAGTCTTTTCCAAAAGCCTGCGCTACCTGAAGTAACATGCTTTGAACACCATTAAGGAGGCCTCTTTCCAAACTGTCCACAGCCAGGAGATCATCTGGGTCATTGCTGTCCCAGCCATATGGAGTGCTGCTGCCAAGCAGCTCATGTGTCTGGCAGCAAGAGGCAAAAGCAGGGGTTACTCATTTTCTCAAATTACCTTTGGAGGTTTCTTTGTCCATTGAGGCAAAGAAACTCCTCAATATGTAAACAACTTGTATTTCAAATTTCAGTCCATTGGACAGAGAAATCTTCCACCTTGAGGGTGGTGAGGGAGAGGATGTCCCAAAATTGCAGTAACAACAGCTCTGCCTCTCCCGCCACTGCTGTGTAGAAATGAGCCCCACAGAAATCAGCGGTGCAAGAACCACTACTGCTGCATGAGCTGCTGGGGTGACAACAGTCTCCCTAGCAGGTGGTGTTCATGCAGCAGTAATCTCACCACCTTTCCTTGAACTGACTCCTCTCTTTTGTGATTTTAGGCAGGAATTATCTCTGACATGCTCTCTAGGAACCTGATCATTGCCTTTGAGCCAGAAGCTGTATCATTGTGGTGCAAGCAGCTTCCACAGGGAGTGTTTATGGCAGACAGCAGTGACAAGAAGAAGTTTGAAGACTTCCCTGGGATTCAGTATATTGTCGTTGACTGTGGAGGTAAATTTTTCCCTTTTTAATAGGTAGCATCTTTGCTGGGCGTGGTGCATGGCCATTTCACAATATGGCCAAAGGTCCCAGAGCTTGGACTCCACTGCTGTGCTTGTCATGGTTTTTTAATGTTTATTTCTCACCTAATGAGATCCTGTGAGCAGGCAGAAAATTAGGAGGAAAGAACTAGGAGGATTGTGTCTCACACTGCAGTGCTCTTCGGGCCAGTCAGTCACAACACGAGGTCCTGTGCTCACACCAGATCAGCAGCATGGTGTCCCAGCATCAGCCACCGGCATGCACCACCTGCTCTTGTGCAGCCTGAGCTCACAGCCTGCTCTCCAGAAGCAACTGTAATTAGTGCCCAGTGAAGTGACCAAAGAGATGAGCTAGCATTTACTGGAGAGTAAATCATTAAGAATATTTGATGAAGCACTTTTCAGTAATTTCTTTAGATTCCTGAGGTGTGATGTGAATTTTCTGTGAAAAGCAGTCTGGTGGTTGTGAACAAATACTGAAAAGGCATCAGAAGTACCACAGGTTCCTGAGAGTCTTCTCACCACTGCTCGAGTCAACCACCTTTGTGAGGAGGCCAGGCTTGGTTTGTGATCAGACAGGAGATCAGCTTGTTCAGCGAGCATCCAGCTCTTATCAGAAATAACTGTAGGAGCCTGATGAGACCAGGCTTTTAAACAAAAGTGCATAAATTTAAGAAATTTAGAGAAGTATAGTCAATGGGAGAAGAGTGAGGATGAGGAAAGAAAGCAGCAGAAAAGCATATCTGTGAATCAGGAGTTTAGAAAAGAAGATTAAATTCTGTGGAAAATCATGTACTTTAAAGCAAACAGCACAATTAATTTGAGTCTCTGTCTGTGTGTGTGTGGGTGACACAGTAAACATCACAGTACATGAGATCCAAGTACATGAGATTACTTGAAGGAGCTACGCAAGGCAACTGGAGGTGGATGGGGAGGCAACAGAGTGGATGAAAACTTCACCAATTTCCTCAAGGAAATATTCGATGGTGGCATATGGGATAAATATGTAAAGAACCACTCTACTGAATTACAAAATATGATGTACAACTACAGCCTACAGAAATGCCCTGCTACCAGGGAGGCAGTCTACATATGTT
This sequence comes from Cyanoderma ruficeps, assembly GCA_008694505.1. Lineage (NCBI taxonomy): Eukaryota > Metazoa > Chordata > Aves > Passeriformes > Timaliidae > Cyanoderma > Cyanoderma ruficeps. The sequence continues at coordinate 795,887 of VZDJ01000041.1, forward strand.
GTTACTACAACCTGACCAGAGTGGCAGAGGCCAAGAAGGACATTTCCCAGTTCTTCAAAAAATCAGTGTGGTGTGAAAAAAACTGTGTGGTGTGATGGGGCAATCATGATTACATATGAGAAAATGAAGATCTTGTTTGACTACGGTATCAACAATATCATTTGTGCTTTGAGGGAAATTATTTGCAAACCGGAGATGGACAAAGCCCAGTACATTTTACTTGTGGGAGGCTTTGTATCCAGCATCATCCTGCAAGATGCAGTCAGGTAGGCCTTTAGCAGCAAGTATCACATCCTTTGTTCCCTGGAGGCCCAGGCAGCCATTGCAAAAGGGGCTGTTTTATTTGGAGTTAATTCACACATCATTATCTCAAGAATCAGCTGTAGGACATATGGCTTAGAAGTATCTCAGAAATTTGATTATGCTATCCATGATGCCCGTAAACAGAAGGTCTCAAAAATTGGTGACTGCATTTATTGCACGGGTCTCTTCCAGAAACTGGTGGAAATTGGGGAGTCAGTGAATATACATGAAGTTGCTCATTATGATTTCTATCCAATAGAACCAGATCAAACAAAGGTAGTCTTTGCTTTCGATTGTACAAAAAACTAGAATCCTTGGTATGTAGAGGAGGAAGGGATGAAACAGCTTGGCTTCTGCATAGTGTCATTACCAGACACATGGGAGACATCGCAGGATGAAGATGGAGATTAAATTTGGGCTCACTGAATTTTAAGCCGCATGTACTGATGTTACTTCCCAAAAAAGTCAGACAGTTATAATGGACTTTTTATCTTATAAACATGTCTCATTTTGAACAGATCTTAGATGTCTTTTCCAACCATTATGATTTTAACAATTCTATGACTTCTATAATAGAGGAGACAATTGGACCAATAAGTCCCTCATGCAACTTTCTATTTACACAGGAAAAGTACTAGTCTGATTCTCTGGTTCCTTCCATTCCTCACCAACCACCCTTTCAGTCCAACACCTCGTTTTCTCTTGTATCTGACAACATGTTTGTCTGCTGCTTTGTCTCATGTCCTTTTAGCTTGCATCTCTGTACACAGTAGTCCATACCACCAATACAATCATCTTAACCTGCCTGTGTTTGATGCAGAGCCTCTGGACTGGTGTCTTCTACATAAAGCAGCCCATAGCTGTTTATTTTAGCCTGATGTCTTCTTGCAGCTACATCTTCTCTTTCTCTGACATCAGTCACTTTATCTGGAGTTGAGGTTTAATTCTGGTGGGGCTGACATTCAGTGTATTTCTGTTTTCTTCAGAATATGAAGAATATTTATATGAACTCTGTGTAATTAAAACTTCAGTGTCCCAGACAAGGGAGTTGAGTGAACCAGTCTAGGGGCTTGTGTCCAAAACCTGTGGGAGTGTTGCTTCCATTAAATGATTGGGTGGTTTGATCTCATTAATTGGGTAGATATGAATGCCAGATTGTAACTTTACAGATATGAATAGTGCGTATGCTGGTGCCTGATGACTTTGTCCAGCTCTGGGCACTCTCTGATATTTTCTATATCTTTAAAAGCTGATTTCTTTCCTCTTTCCTGCAGCACCTGTGCAAAAGTTCAGCACAGTGTAGGCTTCATGGGCCTAAATTTCTCCAAGAAAAAGATGCAGTCCAGCAGTGTGGTGGGTCTGGCTGTGGTGGAGTTAACTGTCTTCATAGTGACCCTTATGTTGGTGTGTGGTTTGGGTCCAGACACTGATAAAACACTGATGGTTCAAGGGGTGAGGTGTGGGCTGGGGTTTGTGGAGTTGGCTTTCTTCCCCTTCACTAAGGATGTCAAGTTTCTCTGCTGAACACCAGCTTCCACCAATGCAAATTCTTGGTTAGCTGAATACAGTGGAAGAAAACTCAGCTCTGTCATCCTTATTAGTTGAATGATTGTGTTAGAGTCACTGCTGGCCATGTACTGAATGTTGTTAATCATGAGAGCAGCATTCAGAGGACTAATCTGCATATATATTATGTCCTATGATATGTAAAAGTGGAATGATTTTCAAATTACTACCTTTGCTTTCACATTTAAAATGTTACGCATGCAATAAAGATATTCACACCAGACACCTGTGTGCATTTCTACCATGTCAGGTGGTACCACTCTGTACACTTTGTAAAGGCCATTTTGGGGACTAGTCCTAAGAAGCTGAGCAGTCCTGCTTTTTTCTTACCCTTTGCATTTGGTATTTTCACCAGTGGAATGCCCAACAAAGCTCCACCCAAGCCCACTAATACCCTGGAATGGGAGAGAGAAGTACGGTCTGGGAAAGTGGCAGCAGGGAAAGCCTTTCCCACCCATGTGCTAGGTGTGCTTTGGGATTCAGAGATTGACACTGACAGTCATGACCGCAGCTCCCAGTTTTGCTTGTTTTGATGAGCTGATTATGTTGATAACCTCAGACACTGAGCATGAGCAGATGCAGGTGTTTGTCCTTTCTGTTAAAGCAGCACTGAGTGTCAGGGTCTTGGGCTAAGCATCCCTGAAACCTGGCAATATGAGGGGCTCTACCCTCAACCTGACACTACCACGGGTGTTGGGAAAATAAGAGTTACAGCTGCTGAGCCCCTGACAGCCATCCTCTGAAACAGGTGTGTGTGCTGAGCTGGGGATTAACCCCATTGAACAACAAATAGTGTGGGTTGTTTATGCTAAAAATCACAGAACTACAGATCCCCAAGTTTCAAGGATAAGACAAGACAGTGAGGTTTGCAGTGCCTGTGACCAGGACATTGATGAGCTCTAGAGGTGTGATCGTTGCTGGATCCTAAATGACTGGGTGAGTAGAAGGTGCCACCCATTTCTGTGGCTGATCTTGCCTAAATCTTCTGCCTAAAGCATGTAATTTCTTGGAAACTGAGAGAAAGCCACCCCCACTATGCACTACTAACACCATTTCCTGGCAGTGAAGTGGGAGGCACATCCTCTTCTCCCCTAGCTGGGGATAGAGAAAGGAACAGTTTGGCCACAGCCCAAACACTATGGCTGTGCTTTCTGCTTCGGATTTCCTAGTGCCGTCCGGCTCCCTGGCCTGACCTTGCCTGCTTGATATTGGAGAAAATTAAAGATTCACAAAAAATTCACAGTAACTATAAGTTAGCCTTGAACCATGACTGTGGGGTGCTGGAACAATGGAACCATGAAGAGACTCCAGGAACAGAATGCTATAAATCCTTTTGTCCTTGACAAGTAATGGTTCAAATAGATTCAAGCAGAAACTGCAACTGAGGTTTAACAAAATAAGGTTTAACAATAATTTAGCAACATGTGACAAGACGTAAAGACAACTTCAAGTTACCTTGGATGATTATAATGGTAAAGAACATACTCCCAAGGAAATTTGTATGTGGAAATGATAGGATAATGAACTGGACTGAGATCAGCACATGCACATTAAAAATTGTGTTACACAAGCGTGAGTGACCAATCTCCTGTTTCTGTATGATTCTTTTTTGGTTACCTTTTTGTAGAAAGGACTCTGCTTGTTTTCCAAAAGGCTAGAAAAGGCTTGGCCTGGCACCCTATTCTTCAGATTTGTAATAAAATCATGTCTTGAGTCAATGTGTTGATTGGCTCAAGCACACCAGGATTCCCTTCTTTAGGGATAACATCCTGAGGAGCTTCACCTCATATTAGAAAATATCTTTCTTTGTGCAATAGAAATTGTGATTGAGATGATTCACTTTCTTTGGCATAATAAACCACAGGAGAAGAAAAAGAAATAAACCAGGTACTCAACCTCTTGCCCACATGTGGGGAGGTGTCAGCAACGACTTCATGAGTAAAGAGCACATTTTTCATAGCCATTTTCTATTTCCAGGCCAAATTAAATAGGTTTCTGGAGCTTTTTTTTTTCAATTTCTAGAGATTGCTGAGATGTAGCATAGATGTGTCAGAGATGTCAAAACTTTATGAGGGATTATTGTGTTCATTTTACAGGGATTTGGCAAACCATGCAAGGAGAAAATAGAAGATAATTTTCCATAGCAGTAAAAGTAACACCAGAAGATGGAAGAACAGAAAAGGATGTCACAGAGAGAGCATGGTGACATGCTTGAAGGAAGTCTGGTCAGGGTGCTGCTGACATCTGGCACCAGATACCAGAAAAAACTGACCCACTGCGCCCCAGAACTGGACCAAACAAGTAAGATTAGGGCACTTCCATGGAAACATGTTTAAGAAAGGGCAGGGAATACTGAAGAGACAAGTCCAGGGCAGGTACAGTATCCAATGGGATCATGACCAGTAGAAGAACGTAGAAGAACCCATGCTGGAGCAGTTGAATAGAACACAAGGAGCAGCAAGAGCAAGGTACCCCCATGCACCAGCCCCAGCTTCTACACCACCCATGGTCTCACTAAAGGGTCTGGTTGTAAGCTGCAGCATGGAGTGGGGAAACAGGACAGGGGGAAGTGAGGCATTTAAATGTTGATTGATTGGTTGGTTTGTTTGTTTGTTACTTGGCAATAAATTAATTGGATTGAAATTTCTCAACTCAAAATAGGTATTTTTTGGCCCATGACAGGATGTCTGACTATATCTGACTATATATTCCTTGATTGTATCAAGGAATGGAACATGTTCATACTGCAATGTCCCAAAGGAGAATGGACGAGAGCAGAGAAGTCTCCTAGGGAATCATAGAATGTTTTGGATTGGAAGGGACTTTAAAGATCATCTAGTTCCAATCCCTCTGCCAATGGGCAGGGACACCTTCCACTAGACCAAGTAGTTCAAAGCCCTATCCAGCCTGGCCTTGAACTCTTCCAGGAATGGGGCACCCACAACTGCTTTGTAGGTTTCTATCAGATTGTTCTTTCTTTGTTGTGTGGTAAAAAGAGAGAGGGAGGCAAGAGGAGACAGATTTCAGTGAAGTCATTTGAGTCCTCCCTCTGCAGCGGTGGGACACAACCCCACCAAGATCAGTCGGTCTCTGTGAGTTTGCAGCCAGCACTTTCCTTCTGCCCTGGGATATCTGGCTAGTTTTTCTTGACATAATGCATATTTTCCCCTCACACCTGTTCCTTCCCTCCTCTAAACAATCCCAAAAAATATGAGGCTTTGTCTGCCCATAGCATCCAGCAGCAGTTTCTCAAGCCCGTTAGCCCTTATTTTGTGTGCGTGACCTGGACTTAACCAGAACATTCCTGCCAGAGGTTAAGCCCAGGTATTGCATAGATAATCTACAAAAACGTTTTGCCTCCGGTTCCAAGTGACTGTGACTATAACAAATCCAGAGGTGCCATCTGCAGCTCCACCCTGGCCCCTCTTCCACCCCTTATCTCTCTCCCAGGTAGTGAAGGCTCAGAGATAGGACAGAGATTCCAGCTACAAGCCAAGAGGGTTAGGAAAGTGAAATGCCTGTGCTCCTAGCCTGGCTGTGCTGTACCGTTTACCTCCAGTGCTGAAATGAAGTGGCTTTGCAGGGTATTATGGCCATGGATGCTGTGTCACGCTGCCATCACTATCCCTGCAACACTGTCATTTTGGGCTGGTGAAGCCTCCTACCCTCATGGGACCGAGGCTGGGAGCAACTGTGGAGTGAGCCGCTGTCAAACTAGAGGACTGTGGGGAAAGCAGTGACTGTGGTGTGAAGGCAGGACTGAAGAAGTTGCTGGAGCTAGAAACAAGATCTTTGACTGAAAGACCAGAGTGCCAGGAAGAGGGGATGGCAAGGCACCACAGTGCCTTCAGCACAGCAGCACTCTTGGGAGAAAACCAGGAAAATTAGTGCTCAGGCAAGGATGACCTTCAGGAAAGAGGAGCCAAGCACTAGCTTTGGCAGGGGTGACAGGGGAAAAGATTTGATTGGTTTTTTCCCCACTGAAAACTGCCTTTATTCCCTTCTCTCCTCAGACAGTGAGACCTTTGCTTTGGCACCTGACCTATTACTACAGGGCTAGTCTTCCTCCTCATGTGGTTGGTTTCTTTCCTGATTAAAAGTGATTAAGTACCTCTAAAACCTACAGAAATGTGACTGAGGGGAACAGAGACAAAGAGACCCTTCAAGATCTCTTAAATCCCCAGGGCAGTATTTAGAGAGCTGTAGGAGAGAACTGGAGCAGAAGGACCCTGCCAGGACCTCCCCGTCCTTCTCTCTCCTGCTGCACCATCTATTGCCAACATCCCCTCCACCATGTCACTCTCTCAAGCAGAGGTGCAAAGTGCCCGTGGTGCCTGGGAGAAGATGTATGTGGATGCTGAGGACAATGGGACAGCTGTGCTGATCAGGTAAGGAAAGAGCCCATCCAACTGCTGCCCCGGAGGGGTGAAGGAGGAACAGCAAGGATTGGTTTGCTGCCTAGGAGCATGTCTTGATGTTTTTCATGCAGCCCTTACTAGGAAGAGGAGCAATCCACACAAGGAAAAATAAAAAGAAAGGGGTAAGTGGGTGGGAAAAGAACAAGAGACAAGAACAATATCTTCACCCACATAAGGTAAAGAGAAGAAAGTGTGGTATGAAAGAATGGGAACAAAACATAGGCCTTATTTCCCTCTTCCTCTTTACCACTAATCTCTTTTAATACTTTTTTTAAACTCAGTATTTCACTTCTGATTCTCCTTCAGCCTCAGTCCATCTGTTCCACTGTATTATACCTGCTCTATGGACTTCCCTCTCCTAGTTTCCATCCTGCTTCCCTCTCTTCTGTTCACTTTTCACATATTCCACTCTCATCTGGGACTTACATCACCTCCGTAGGTATGGATCAGTTTAAATACTATTTCTGGTTATCAGATTTTACCTGTGTGTGCCCCCCCCCCCCCACCCCCCCTTTCTTATATATCACACCTTGTGCATGGATTACCCTCACGAAGCCTTACATGCTGTTCTTTCCTTCTACAGGCTACACAACCTGAGTACAGTTAGGGTCAGAAATGCAGCCATAAAATCTTAGTAGCATCCAGTAGCTTGCCTCCCTGGGGTAATTTACGCTAGAAGGTTTTGTTTTAGTGTCCTACAGCCACCGACCTGTCTGTGGAGAAGTTCCAGGGCTTCCCAGGACAAGAGAGACATGGCCATACTGGAAAGAGTCCAACAAAGTACCAGGAAGATGATGAGGGGACTGTACTATCTCTCCAATAAAGAAAGGCAGAGAAAACTATGACTGTTCAGCCTGGAGAAGAGAAAGCTCAGGGGAATCTTATCAATGTGTACATAAAAACCAGAAGAGGGACTGCAAAGGCAGAGCCAGGCTTGTCTCAGTGGTGCCATGAGACAGGACCAGAGTCAATGGGCCCAAAGTGAAACACAGGAGGTTCCCTCGAACATCAGGAAACACTTTTTTTTTTTACTTCTGAGTGCTACTGAGCACTGGCACAAGTTGCCCAAAGAAGCTGTTGAGTCTTCATGCATGGAGATACTCAAAAGCCATCTGGCCATGGTTCTGGGCAACTGGCTTGACCAGTGGTGTTGAGCCAGATGACCTCAAGAGGTTCCTTCAAGCCCAACCATTTTGTGACTCTGTGAAATGCAATGTGGAATTTGCTGTGGATATTTCAGGTGGATAACCAGTGTACCCAATGGAGTAAACTGCTTTTTTTTAAAGAGTTTGACCAAGATGACTGTAATTGATCAAAGGTGATTTCAAACACACTGAATTGTGTTACTTTTGAATAAATGGAAGGAGTACCCCATACTCAAACAACAATCCATCACAGGCAGTAAGAAAGCTTTGCAGTGGACTATAGGAAGGGGTTAATTAACAAAACCAATAGTAGGGTTTCTCTATGAAAACACCCACCAGTATAACAGTGGTCGTATCTGCTGTCCAGAACATCTTTGGGAATATTAAACTGTCACAGTCACCCCATGTGAATGTGCTCACACTTCTATGTGAAAGTAACACAGAGTTAACACAGAAAATACTAACTTTAGAAGCAGTGGGATAAGTTCATTATAGGTTTTATGGTGGAATGAGCAAAAGAAATGCCCTGGGGAGAGGCAAGGGAGAGAAGACTGGCTGTTATGTGCACAGGGGTTATGGACAGGTGCAAAAGGCAAAGGAGAAAGAATGCAGAAGTGTTTATTCTAGTAAAGAGAAGGGGAAAATGGACATAAACGCAAAAGGCAAGGCTCGGAATATGTGGCCATGTCTGCATCAATATCTTGGTCCTTAAGTCAGGATGTCTCTCACTCCTCAACAGGATGTTTACCGAGCACCCAGACACCAAATCCTACTTCACACACTTCAAAGGCATGGACTCTGCTGAAGAGATGAAACAGTCAGATCAAGTCAGAGGCCATGGCAAGAAGGTTTTCAGTGCTATCAATGACATGGTGCAACATCTGGACAACTCTGAGGCTTTTCTTGGGATAGTGATCCCACTAGGCAAGAAACATGCCACCCAGCTGAAGATTGACCCCAAAAACTTTAGGGTGAGTGAGCAGCCCTCTTCCCAAAGGGTCTAATTGTGAGGAGGGCATATTTTCCTCTTTGAGGGGTAGAACTGAGGAACATAGACTTTGTATGTAGGAATACATGTATATGCCGCAGAGAATGGACACGGTGGAAGGTGAGATGGTTGATGGTGGAAGATGACAGGAGTGAGAGGTCTGGCATTGGTGGGGAAGATGGCTGTGCAACAGATGTCATGGAGGCAGGTGATGTGGTACTCAGGTGGAAGCTGCACAGCTGCCCATGAGCTGTAGAGGGTTTTCTCAGTACAATATGATTCCCATACCTGCCATTTAATAACAAGATACAGAAAAGCAGTTTAACACTGGACTTCAGTCCCTGATATATTTTTTTATCTTGTAACAGGAGCTGGGATTTTCCTAGGACAACTAAACCAGCTGTTATTGAGCAACAATGACAACAGCATTGTCATCATTAAACAAACTCAAATAATAAATACAGGATCAAATTATCTGCCCAGATCCACCTAAGGTCACTAGCAGAGTGCATTTATAACTATTTTGTCTGCCTAACACAGCAAAAAGAGGCACCTTCTGGCAAAGATTATTTCCAAATGAAGGTGATTTCAAAAGCAGTGGGCCCAATTTTCAGTGAGTGGGAAAATAAGTGGTGATTTCTGGCTAAAAATACTTTTTCAGGGTAAAGATGCACACAAAAGAATAAATGCTGCACAGTGAAGGAGTTGGCATTTCAAAGTATACTACCTACCTAGTGACTTCAAGAACTCTGCTACAGTGCTGGATAGCTAACGAGCAGGAAAAATCAGGGAAAAACTTACCTCCCAAGCCATGTATTCCCCAGGTGTCCAACAAGGGGCTCATCATGGCCCCCAAATATTTGAGACAGTCCCCTGACTGGAGAAGGATTGCAGTGGATGCATGAAGCACATCAGTCCTATACAGCCATCGTTAAGTGATAGGTGCAGTGAACATTAACTAGTTACGGGGTAGTTAAAAACTCCAGCAGCACTTTTTGGGAATTCTATAATGCACCTTATTTTCCACGCCCTGTTACAAGCTCTGCAGGTCATGTGCTGTGAGTTGTTCTTGTACCCATTTCTGCCCTCCAAGAATCCCAACTAAAGATTTGTAAGTTCTTATGCCTCTAATGTGGAGAAAAGTTCACACTGGTTGTTTCTTCCCTTCTCCTTGTTTAGATTATCTGTGACATTATCTTACAATTGATGGAGGAGAAATTTGGCAGAGACAGCAAAACTTCCTTTGAGAAGGTGACCAATGAAATCTGTACTCACTTGAACAATAGCTACAAAGAGGAGGGTTGGTGAGGATATACACCCTCCAGGCTCTTCAAACAACTTGCCAGCACTGATTTACTGCTTTTGGACCCCAACCCACAGCTGGAAAAATTAAAATTTAAAAATAAAAAAAGGCAAGAAAAAAGGCTTCTACAATATAGATATCAATGTCAATAATTTCCTTAGCAAACTGAGTTTCTACAGCTGAACAAAACCCAGATACATCAAAGTCAACCAACAAATCCTGATGTGCTTTGCAGTTTCAGTGTTGCAGGTGGGTTCCTCTGGCCACTGTCCTTGAAGACTACATTTTAAGATGGTGATTTTAAGCTTACTATTCCTAAAAGACTTGCTCCTTCCAGCAGCACCAACAGCTCTTTGGCTCACCTACCACCTCTCCATCCTCACGAATGACAGGAAGGAGATCATTTTGAAGCATCTCCAGAATCTTGGTAGAGGTCATTATTTAAGAGGCATGAGTATTGTTTTGTGTTTGAACTTAAATAAGGGGGAAGTGGTGTATGCGAATGACCAGCATCTGGCAGAGACATGAAGAAAATCCCATCTTGCATGAGCCAGCAGAGTCATCAAACCTTGGTTTCTCAGAGCAGCTTTCAGCACACGGGATGACAACACTGAGTGTGGTCACCACTGGACCCCTCTGGGCAGGGATGAACGTCTCCAGGGTGTGAATTGCACTGTGTAACTCCTAGGAAATTACTTGGGTTGCATTGCCACATGAAGCAAGCGTAGAGCTCACTGGCTCTTGTGCACTCAAAATGCACCCAACTGATGGAGACTGCTGCCTCGCTGCATGGGCAGCACAGGGGGCTCAGCCTGGCATGGGACTTGTCCTGTCCAGTCACTCCCTTCAGTGCTAACTGGGTCCTGAACTATTTAGTTGCTTTTCTTTGTATTCCTTAGACTTGGTGAAATAATCAGCTAATAACTGCAAATAACCACATGCTGGTTTGCTTCAGTGTAATGCAATAAACATAGAGCAAGCAGATGTGCCCTCTCATTTGCTTCACAGAAAAGGTGATGTGCAGTAGTAGCAGCTGGTTACAGTGCACATTTACTGGTGGTACAGGGGGATTTTCAAAACCAGCTCAAGCTTCCACCCAGGCACCTATCATACTTGTGGCAGTCAGGCTTCTCACGATTTTCACTTCAATATGAAGCAACAGTTTTGTAAACAAGTAAAAATGCAGTTTTCCTTCATTCAACATGTAGTTTTCCTCACCCACTGCATTTGGCAAAGGATGCTAAATCCCAAAGTCCAGAAGAGGGACTCTAGCCTGAGGGGAAGACAGGGCAGGATGCTTTATTTGCTTCAGTGTTCTGTTCAGCTCAGGGAGAAAGGGAAGCATATTGCACAGCATTGGAAAGGACTGTAAAAAAGGAACAAGACATGTAAAAAAATATAGTCTCAAATCCCTCTGAGGGAGTACAAGTAGTTAAAGCTCTGAAGAGAGGTGGTGGCAGTTCTTTACTCCCATTGCTCTGCTGCAAACCAGTTTGAGCTTAGGAAGATTTGAAGGCAGCAATTCAAAAACTTACAGTGGTTCCAGTGCAATGTCCCCACCTACTTACCACCTTCTAGAGATGGAGAAGAGGCTTGAGCTGGGCTGAAGGTGCCTGAGGGCCAGTGCTGTAAAAGTGCCTTCTTTGCAGCCTCTCTGAGCCAGTACCTGGGGACAATTTCTAAGCCTTGTGCACTCTGAGCATCACCATCAATACATTACCACAGTCAGCATTTGTCAGATCATTTCAGCCTGGGAAAGGGCTGTACAGCCATGGTAGCTCCTGCTGCTCTCAGGCCCTCTGTAACCTTGCTGGTGTCCAGCCCTGCTTTGTCGCTAGTTAATCCCGCCTTTCTGATGGTGTATCTCCTACCTGCAGGGCTCTGGCAGCACCACTGAGCCTAGGGGAAAGGATTAGGGACTACAGTTTCCCCAGCAACAAGATGTGAAAAGCCAGAGCCAGGAAAGGTAAGTCATGAGAGAACTTTCTAACTTCCTGCCAACTCTATTATATGCCCACAGAGGGGAAAGCAGAGATAAAGTGGAGAGCCAGGGCTAGAAGCAAATATTTCTTCCTCTTTCCTTGTACTTCCACCTGCTGATAAAACTCTTGTCCAGCAGTCTGCTGCTTCCCAGTTTTTCAAACTGCAGGGCAAGACAGATTTCAGGTCTTACTGAAAAGAATAAATAATTACATAAATAGTAACAGTGGAAGAATTTATTAAGCAAGGGGAAAAAAGTGATCAAAGCAAAAAACCAAAGAGCAAGAACCATCGTGCAGGACTGGATGAAGAGTGCGCTAACATTTTTTATAAGCCTCTGCATCAGAAGAAACTAACTTCTACTATCTGTGGAATAAAGGACAATACTGAGGAAGGTGGCACGTGAAATACGGGACATATGACAGTAAACTGGAGGGGTTATCAGGTGCTGCAGGCCCCTAGACAGTACTCAGCACACTGCCATCACCTCTGAAACATGGCTGTCTGCATTTATACTTAGTTTAATGCTGACTGCAACCTCCATCTGCTATGTCCCTACTGCTAAAACCATCCACTTGAATGTACCCACCCATGCCCTTGGCTGCTTTGAACTGGCCCCAGTGGTCTGAAGTCTTGCTACCATTCTCTCTTCAGCTACACAGATAATCCCTGCTCCAAGGCTCTTTACCATTTGCTCAATCATCCCTTTGCACTGGTTTAGAGAGCTGGTTTACCTATTTTCTCCCACTGCTCCTGGGCATGGGTGGTGTAAGACAGGCTGGACAGAGAGATGGGCTCCAGGGAAGGGCTATCATTGTAGCAATGAGATGGTAACTCCCAGATTCAACAGCTGTTGGAAGGCTGTTGGAAGGAAGAGCCTCCTGTGCCAGCTCCAATGGCAAATCTTACGTTGGGCAACGGGATAGAGTGGCACTAGGCCAAGCACCTCTGCTTGGAATGTCACTGTTTTACTGTGTGGTTCCTCCTGCTGCAGTGGGAAAAGCAACACACAGGCTGTGTAACACTGGGCCAGACACCCCAGGGAAGTTGCTAAGTAGAAGGTATGACGATACAGCACTTGGGGATGTGGTTTAGTGATGGGCTGGGCATTGCTGGGCTAATGGGTGGATTCGATGATCTTGAGGGACTTTTTCAAGGTAACCAATTATATGATTCCATGTTCAGGAGAGGATCTCATTTCTGGTAATGTGCCATTCTCCAGATCCTTATAATCTTAACCTTTTTGTTTTGCACTCCCCTGACTAATCTGGACTGATTATGAGATATGGGAATGATGCTTGCAGGTTCACTGCAGTTCAAACACTTTAAATCAGTTAAGTAATTTACTTTTTCTACTCATTTTGTACCTCTTCTTTGCTATGGAGCTACAACTACACCAGCAAAATTTCCAAGAGCTCAAAAGTTGATGCTCAGCTACAGCATCTAGGTTCCCTCAAGAGCTCCACTGCATAATCTATTTAACCATGAAGACTAAGGTCTGTCCATACCACTCTTCAGCTGTCCAGCAGGAAATTTACAGGTGATGAATACCTCAGTTTTGCACTCCTGGAAACTAAGGTCATTGGGCACTGATGTGTGGAAGATCTGTAATTAGGCACAACTCTCCTCTTCTGATAGATGCTTCAAATCTTTTGCATCCTAAGTATGTTTCATCAGTCATCTTAATTTTTTCTTCCTAACTGCACTTCAGTACTGTATTTCCATAAATAATTCAGATTATAAGGGAATCAGAGATAAGCCTTACCTTCTTGCTTAACATTCAGTGTGGTAGTTCCTCTATGTAAGGGAAGGCTCAAACTCAAATCTCCCTTTTATAATTAAATTTAAAAGCCATTTGTAAAATGAATGGCATATTATCCAGAATCTACTAGTGTAGAGTCTAGGCACTGTTTTGTAACAGTATGCAAATCTCACCCACCCTCTCTTCCTCCCCCTTTTTACAATACATAATTTCTATTTGCTGGCTGCAGGCGGAGACAGGTCCTCAGTATTTCTGGAATATCATTACTCCAGAAAGGAATTCCCAAGGAATCACTGGCACTTGTGCTATGTAAGATGCATCTAGAAATGACTGGTCACCTTTTGTCACACCACTAGAATCCCATTAACAACTATGTAATGACAGATGTTATCAAGCACTTACACTCTGGCAGTATCAGATGAACAAACACTGGTAACTTCCATTCATCAAGCACCTGGGCCATCCAGGAAATCAAGAAACAGGCCCAGGAAGGAAACTCATGCTCAGAATTCAAATGGATAAATAAATAAATAAACGAAAAGGGTTAAATAGTTAGTCATCCTCACTTCGGGAGCTTAAAATAATGTGAATTCTAAGTGGAATGTGCAATGCTGGATCCAAGTCCTTGCAGAGGTGTACAGGTTCTGTTCTAGCTTTCACTGCCAGCCAATACATTGCTAAATTATCTTCTGTATTAGAATTATCATCCACACGTTCTGACCACACAGAAGATGCTACAGAAACAACACTGAAGACAAATGTACAGTGAATGGTGTTACACAACGATGTTAAGCAGGCCTTCATAGGCACTTGCACTAGGGAAGGACAGAGGCTGCAGAACCTGCTGGAAATGCCAGTAAATCATTACAAACTGCTGTTAAGCATCACTATTAGGTAACTCAGTGATGTGATCACAAGTAGGAAAATTTACCAATATCTAAATTCTTCTGCGTGGGAGTAGGGCATATCTGAGTAGTTTAAATACCTCAAAGCACTTTCAATCCAACAGAATGGACAGCAACCCCTTTATGTTTTGTCAGCAACATGGACTTGGATCAAGGGCACCCTCACTGAGTTGGTACAGTCAACACACTGGAGCGAAAGGATACCATCCACAGGACCTCAACAGGCTTGAGGAGTGGGTCTGTGCAAAGCTCAAGAAGTTCAACAAGACCAAGCGCAAGGTGCTGCACCTGGGTCAGGGCAATCCCAAGCACAAATCCAGGCTGAAAGACAAACAGATAGAGAGCAGCCGTGCCAAAAGCGACTTGGAGTGGATGAGGGGCTGGACATGACCCAAGGTGCACTCACAGCCCAGAAGGCCTAACGTGTCCTGGGCTGCACCCAAAGCAGTGTAGGCAGCAAGGTGACAGAAGGGATTTTGCCCCTCTGCTTTGCTCTGGTGGGACCCCACCTAGATCCAAGCTCTGGGATCTTCAGCACAGGAGGGATGCAGACCTATTGGAGTGGGCCCACAGGAAGCCACAAAGACGAGCACCTCTCCTATGAGGAAAGGCCAACAGAGTTCAGGTTGTTCAGCCTGAAGAAAAGGCTCTGGAGAGATCTCATAGCATGCTCTAGTACCTGAAAGGAGCCTACAACAGGAGAGGGAGTTTGTAAAAAGGCGTGTAATGATAGGACAAGGGGGAATGGCTTTAAACTGAAATATAGTAGATTTAGATTGGATATTAGGAATCAATTCTTTGCAGTGAGGGTGGTAAGGCATTGCCCACAGAAGTTGTGGATGCCCCATCCTTGGAACTGTTCAAAGCCAGGCTGAACGGAGCTCTGAGGAACCTGGTCTAGAGAAAGGTCTCCCTGACCACAGGAAGGGGGGTGGAAGTGGATGATCTTTCCCTTCCAGCCCAAACTGTTCTAAGATTGTGACTCCACCTGTTCCTGGTTTTGAAGATTTTAGAATAATCAGGATTGTAAGTGGAATGACTGCTTCTACTAGTGCACATCTGTATGTTAAAAACTCTAATAGTCAGATATTTTTTAAAAGACTGAACTGCTAGTTAACCACCTTAGGAGACCAGGATATCCTTGTTAAGCTATTGGACAATATGGTTTCTTTAATTTTTTTTATTTCTTTTGTTCTTGATTTTTGTTTGTTGTTGATGGGGGTTTTTTTGTTTGTTTTAATACAATTAAAGATGTACTCCACAAGAAAAAGCAGTAAGAGTCCTTATGGAAAAAAAAATATATTGAACACATACCAATCAAATAGTACAGATATGGGACTGGCTTTGATTTCAAAATTTAAGTAGAAATGAAAAAGATGTAATGCAACAGCTGTTCAATTTTCCCAGTCTAAATAGGCACGGTAAAAAGACACTTCCATTTTCTCCAGCACACGTTCCTGTCTAAATGCTCCCACTTGTAATCAACTCCTAGGATCCCGAACAAAAATAAAACCCAACACTGAGAACATAATCTTAAGAGTAAAAGTTAATATCCATCCACCCACCCTCTTACAAAAAAGCAAACAACAAAAAAAGTCCCCCCAAATACAACCTTTCAATGCTGCTGTTTTGACTGGAGCAGAATTGGAGAATTTATAAAGGTTCAAAAGCACCCAAGGCAAGTAGTACAATATAATTTGTTCACTAACTTGTATTGGAAAGGAGATTAAAAACATTGAGATCTGCACCTTGGTACATAAAACTTGTCCTGAATAAAGAGAAATCTTTCAGAAAAGTTTTACAACTTGATGGAAATCCAGGACGCAGCTTTAGGCATCATTAATTCATGGGGTTTAATTCTGAATTTGTTATAACCACTTTTATGTACTGTACATCTACCCTAGTTGGATCAGTGATGGAACTGCTTACTGGCGTCCCTTTGAACAACTGTAAACTAAACCAAAGTATGCAACTCCATAGGAAGCTAGAGATCAGGTCAATATACAGCCAGTTATATCTCCCCTGCTTCACGCTCCTCTGAGCTCCTGGGCTCTTCCGATCGGCCATTAGCGCTTTCGTACGAACGTTTCTTGTCTTTGAAATCCCGTGGCGACCTCTCCCTGGAGCTTCTGTCTTTATCACGGGATGTTCTATCGCGATCTCTTGAACGCTCTTTGTCTCTGGAAGATCTTTCTTTAGAGGATCTGAAAAGTGCAGTGTATTTGAGAAGTCAACTTAGACATGAATTGGTAGCTATCAAACAGCACTTGGAATTTATGTTTTTGTTCTTTTTCACACCCAGCTTTAGATTTATGTTAACATAAGTGTATAAGAAGACATCAAATCATTCAACCCTTCTCCCTTCCCTACTTCCCACTCCAAAAGAAAAGTACTTTGAGATAGGATTTAATCTACATTTATTACAGAGCCCAGATTAAGTTCCATGTGCTTCACTACATCTCTTACTTTCAGCCTCCACCTCCAAGTTTGCATTAACAGGAGTTGAGCAGAAATTTCTCATCTGCAGTCTCTGGTTTAGTAACAGCGTCTAGCCTTTCTCTTTAAATTACAAACTTAAAAAACACATTTCAAAACAGGAGTTTGCTTAGAAGCAGGGGGATATTAAGTTACGTAATTCTGGAAGGGAGGCTCTACATGACAAATACAACCCAAATCTGGAATTTGGTTCCAAATCTACAACCTTATTTTGTTACAAGAAATAACCCTTGAGTGACTTTGAAAGGTTGGGGTAGTGTTCTTTTTAGGTATCTTACTTTGATAAATAGGCTTTTTCAATACCTTTATGATGGACACAGAAAAGACCTGTTTGCTAAACAAACTATGTAGTTTTAAATTAAATTAGCTACCTGTATGAGAGAAATGGATTAGACGTACTCCTCTACATTCCCTTACAGATGCACTTAGGTTTGTTTTTGAAAAACCTTCCATCTGTATTTTACCATGTACTGCAACCACAAAATGTTCTAATACAAACTTTTACAGAAAAATCTTAAAAGCTAGCCAGTCATTTCCTAGTTGAAAAATTTGGTACTCTAGACAGTGAGACTGTACTCTCTCCATTTACAGAAAGTTACTGTCATTTCACCTCCAAGCTTCAAAACTAACGTCTGCAAAATGCTCCTCTACTAATTTCTTTTTGTAAGCTTACAAAGAAGTGACCTTTCACGTTAACTGCTCTTCTGAAAAAAAACTTTCCCTACAATGTAGTGTTTTGCAAGACTTAGTACTTGCAAAAAACACCGAGATCCACAGGCATTACCCTATTCCACAAACTACATGTCCCAGAAGAAGAGAAGCTACATGCCAGATTCTGGAGTTAGTACAACTGTTTCTCAAGTATCTTGTGACCAAGTCCCCTGCAGAAGTAAGAATAATTTAACTCTTGAAACAATTTGAACTATAAGCCCTGCATGTGTGGCAACTTCAAAACCTGACCTTTTATCTTCTTGCAGGTCAACAGTCTCAAGGTTTTAAGACTGGGCACTCTTTCACTGCACTGCTCTCGAAGTATGCCACAGTGGGTAACCTATACAAGAAAGGAATCCTGTTCATGAACCTCCCCATCAAATGTCTCATTTTGCAATCCCAACTCTTAAGTTATGCCCACCTCATCCATGTAAAACAAGCCAGCCAATCCTCAGGAGCAGACAGCAACTGAATCTTTAAAAGCAACAGCCCCAGCCTGCCCGCTGCAGTAATCTTTCCATGAGAGGTCCTTGCAACGCACAATCTTCAGATGCAGTGGAAAAAGTTTTAGGCATGCCTAAACTTACTTTTATTTTTTCACAACAGATGGGCTCTGGTGTTGGGAACAAGAGCCCAAGGGAAAATCTGAATGTATGTACCGTAAAATGACTGCTGATATCTCTGAGTTCAAATGAAAATCAGCTGTTTCACTTCCTATGCTGCACGAAACTGGTATTATCAACTTGCCACCAATACTCTGTAGCACTCATCTGTTGACTGCTGAAGCTGGGAGTGTCCCAACTTCAGGGACAGAAAGATGAGGTCACCAGCAGCAGTTCAAAGGAACAAACTTTTTAATTTAAAAATTTGACTCTATTTATATACATTTGTACAAAGGTCAAGAGATTGGCTACACAGGTCGCCACCTCTCTAACCTGGATGGTGGACATCACCATCAATCAATTCTTCTCTCAGAGAAATATGTAAACATTCTAAAAATACACATTGTTTGCATGAAGCTGCGTGAGAATCTACAGCACGAAGACAGAAGGCAGAAAATTCAGGGCGACACTCATCCAAAACAGAAATAATATATAACCCTGTTATTGTTATATAAAAGAAATAGAGAATAAATCACTCTGGTGTGTTTAATCATAAATAAGCTGAAGTTATAACTGAAATCTGAGGCAGACTCAAAGTGTGTTGAAATTACTAAGTGGTAAGTATAAACTTAATTTAGTGTGAAAATTTTCACTGTGTGTTGGGAAAAGCCATTTGTTTCTAAGGCAACATTCACCTCTTTTTGGAGCTGCGTTCTCGGCTCCGCTCCCTGGAGCTGTGCCTGCTTCTATGATGGCTGCGGCTCCGGCTGCGGCTGGTGGAGCGGGACCTGTGGCGGTGGCGTTTCTCACGGGATTTGGATCGAGTCCTTCTTTTCCGTTCCCGCGAGGCCGAGCGAGAGCGGTGTCTGCGACGATCTCGGGACCTAGACCTAGGAACAGAGAGGGCTTACACCACACACTGCTCTCACCCAGCCACTATTACCAGTGTACTGTGAACATTATGCAATCTATGTTTAAGTACATCTGTATACAGAATGGCCCGCAGTGTTCAGTGTCACATTGCAGTGTCTGATTCACAAGCAAACAGACAACATTAGAAAGCAACAAGAGAAAGGCTATAAGCTCCTTTTTGACTAATGCAGACAATTTTATAGCTAATTCATAACTGTATGACTACAGCATAGCCAATGCAGGCTCCTGAAAGCGAACAAAAATATGAAAAAAAAATCTACATTTTTACATTTAAAACTAGTGTCTTTATCAGGGAAAGAACTTAATGATGTAGTGACAGGAATCATCTGCCAGAATCTATGTGTTATGATGTTCTTTAAAAACTGGACTATATTGTTCCCCATAACTACAATAACAAAACTAATCTGGAAGGTTCTAAACACCATACAAATTTGGTTGTTGTTTTTTGTTGGCTTTATTTTTTTTTCCCCAAAATTGCTTTGCAATCATACCTCACTGGTGACCTTCAACTGTGTAGATTTGAAAGAACACTCATACTATTCATGACTGATTTGATGAGTTAACATCGTGCTTAGGGATTTTGAAAGCATGGGCT
Source organism: Cyanoderma ruficeps (assembly GCA_008694505.1). Taxonomy (NCBI): domain Eukaryota; kingdom Metazoa; phylum Chordata; class Aves; order Passeriformes; family Timaliidae; genus Cyanoderma; species Cyanoderma ruficeps. The sequence goes on from VZDJ01000041.1 coordinate 815,594, forward strand.
ATCACCAAAAGGTATTAGTCAGAAGCTTTTGTAAAGAAAAAGCAATTCTCTGTGTTTTAAGTATTACTTGGGACATGAAGCTGCATTGTAATAGACACAAAATAGATGTAGATGTATAAACTCAGTAGGATGGTGATAAATAGTGTACAAACACACAGAGAGATGACTATGTAACAGAAAGCTTTGTTTGTAAAAATGGACATCTTAAACTAACAGTGCTAAACAGACTTAAAATGTTCCAGCTTGTGAAAGGCTAACTTCACCGCTGGTATTCCTTGTCTGCAGATTTATATACCTTTTGGCATGCTTGCTGTGGGATCTGGACCTGAAATAAATGGAAAATAGTAATTTTTCTTAAGAGAATCTCACTATCAAATAAAGTGCAATTTAGTAATAATAAACCAGACTAGTTGACCTGTTATTGTATTTCTTGTTTTAGTAGCAATTATTTAAAGGCCTTTTATTTGATGTCAACATCTTTGTAACACGTTTATCAGGAAACATCTCTGTTTCATGTTGGTTGGGATTTTTTAAAATTTATTTTTGAGACTACTCTGCTAGAAGCCCAGAAGATTATCCAACCAGCTTTTTAACTCACATCCCTCCCACAGAAAAAGCTCACAGTTGAAGTCACTATTCCCTTATTTCTTGGCAGGCAATAGTACCGAACTGCAACAGATTTCAGAAAGTCACACTGTTAACCCCTGAAACTTAACACATCAAGAAAACTGCAGCTCATGTTCCATTCCACTCCAGTGTCACCAGGCCTGTAAGCTACTATTTCATAGAAGAACAGGGAACTGCTTGCCTTAATCATACATTCAACTACTTCCAATAAGGAAAATTTCAAACATCTCTGAAAAAAATTGCTAAGAGATGTAAGGAGCTCCTATGTGTGTAAGCTCAAATCTGTCAGGTATCAAAACAAGGTACACATCTGAAAATTATCTCACTTAAAGACCCTTTGTTCAAATATGTGGAGACAACACTATGAGTAGTTTTTAAAAATACTTTTTATGAGAACAATTCCGTGTTTTAAGATTTAAAATGAAATTCCATCTCATTCCTTCTAAGTTTCCAAAGAATGCAAACTGCTGTAATTCTGCAAATTAGAAATGTGAATGAACTATGTAAGTTTTCTTATTGAACATAAACAGGTCGTAATGTACATACAATTAAAACAGATGCCTACCTCCTTAGTTTTTCCCTTTCTTCTCTTTCCCTCTCCTCTCTACGTTTCAGACGTTCCTGATTTCGTTTCTCCTGTTTATCAGCCACAATCCTCTGAAAGCAAAAGAACACACTAAGTTATATTGAAAAAATTTCTCACACGAAGGTGCTATAAAAATAATCTAGACAGTTAACATTCAGTTCTTTCCCTCAGGCATATCCCCTTTTCTTTGTGTATATTATTCCCACTCTCTTCCTCAGTATATATACATGTATTTTATTGTTTTTTTCTTGAAGAAACAGAAGTTATTGCAGAAGAGCTACATGTGGTGTTACATGAAGACCTGCAATATATGAAGTTAAATATTAAGTTTTTAATAAAGGGGAATTCAGAACATTAAGTCAGGCCTTTAATGTGAGAGTCTCCATGCCAATCCTATCATATTTTGAACACTGGGGAAAGGCAGAAAGGAATCAGAACTGGGAGAGTTAATTGTTTCTTAAAGGACTTGGTTGGGCCAACACCTAAGTTTTGAAGCTACTTGTTTCTGTGTTATGACTGTGGGATAAAGTTAGAATAGATGCTTTAGCTGATAGCCCCCAGGGTGAACTCACTACTACTGGGGACAAGGCACGCTCAGTAGAGGGCCCTCAGATGTGGAACTCACAACTGGAGATCTGGCCAAACCCAAGTCTTGCCACCTTCTGGACATGATGCAAGAAATTCAACTCTTTGTATAGACCTTCTTCTGAGAGGTGGAATTGCCCCAGCAGCATCTTGATTAGATCTCTGAGGAGAGCTCTGAGGAAGGAGGGGATAGTTATTGTTTTCTTTCTTTATTAGCAAAGCATTTCGAAAGATTAATTTATTGATGCTTTGGCAATGTGAAATAGTTATCCATGCATATTTTGTTCCAAATGGTGTAAATAATTAGTTATTTCAACCCTTTATGTCAAATTATATCTATATTTCCTTGTAAACATCAGCAATTTAACTATAAGCAAGGTTTCTTGTTCAACTGATTCTTTGCATAATTTCATGGAGGGATGGGAGGAAGCACACGTGACCTGTTCTAAGCATCTAAGTTACACCAGCTATATTTAGGAGCCTAAATTGCCATCATAAACAGGAAGAGTTGGCCCCTCCGAAGGGTAAGTCACAGTATCCATGCAAGACAGCTGGAATATTACAGAACATAAACCAAGTCAATTTATTCAAATCCAGTGGCAGCAATTTCTGCTCTTAGGACTTCAACCAATTTAGCTACCGTCTAGTGATTACTTCAGTTAAAATGCTTAATTGAGCGGTGAACTCCATAATTTGTACATTTAAGGTCATAATTGGCATCAGTGTTCAAATCCATCCTCTTGAAAACTAGAAATCCAGACTATCATTCCAGTAAGTCTTTCTTCCCGCATGTGATTTCTGGTCCAGATAGGTTATAATATTCCAACTGTATTTCAAATGTACAAGTTACAGAGAACATGCAACATCCCCACAACAATTATTTCTGACTTCAAGATATACATAATTTGGTATTCCCACTTTGGACAGCTACAGCCTTGAGTTACTGGATTCTATTCAAAGTAATTTCCTAATCTGTGTTCAAGTAACATAAACAAGCTGAGTTTTAGTCATTCACCATACAGAAGGTTGTTTGAGTTCCAGGCATTTTTTTTACATTTTTTAGAAAAATTTTCCAAGTGTTATCATCCTCCTTTTACTACATGCTCCTGTATTTCAAGAGTCTCCCTATTACTTTCAGTCAATCATCTGGCTAAAAGCAAAGTTCATTTGGCTATCTCTAGTGACTGCTAAGCATGTTTCAACATTGCTGTTGTTCATTCAAAATACAGTTCTTCATTTTACAAGGAGATTCAAGTTCTCTGTTCCCAAGATGCATTACTTTGAATGTGTGTTTTAATCTACCTCAGTGCAAAAGAGGTCATCTTACAAATTCATCCAGGTAATTGATGCTAATTTAGAATGTTTAGTTCAGTTCAGTGCTTTTAGGCTAACGAAATACAAAAGCTTAAAGTGAGATGAAAAAATTTCACACAGAGAGAAAGAAATATTCCATTAAAGCTGCCTGGCAAATAATTAAGTAGGAGCACACACAAAAAATGTAAGAATGATTTACCCTGAGTTCCTCAAGCTTCTCTCTTATTTCAATAAATCCCAAATGTAGTTTTCCTCCAAAGTGATCAGCAAGTCGTCGGTCATTGTCATGAAGACCAAGATAAGCTGAGCACACTTCACAAACCCGTAGCTTCTGCTGCTGAAAGCTAGATGCAGGCATAGAATTCCTGTACACTTCCTAGAAAAGAAAAACATGTGCTGTTACTTCAAAATGCACATAAGGACAACGATGAAACTTTACTAAAGATACACTGCAAATAACCAAATTCAATGTAAACCAGAACACCCTTTAGTTAATTCACATTATTCGTACTTTAACTGTCTCACTAAGATACAAGGCATGTTTCCTTATTTTGAAAACAGAACATATTTAAAAGCAGGACATCAGCAACTGGTTTTGCAAATTAAAAAAAAATTAAAATTGGGTAATTACTACCTTATGATTATATTACACAGAAGGATGAACAACTTTTCCATGAATACACATAATACGCTATTATTAATAATACATAATACACATAATTAACACTATGATTACTATGTTGATGGAAATATGACACCAGTTTTAATTCTGCACCCCATTTAAAATAGTATTAATTTCCTGAGAAATCTATCTGAATTTTAGACACTAATTAAACACATCTGAGGAAAATTTACCTAAAGACATTCAGATGACAGACCATCAAGACTGCCAGCAATCCTTCTGGTACTATTGAAACAACTGCAAATATTGATTTCTAGAAATTTCAGTATCTTTGTATAATACAATATGGAAAAGCTCTTGGTGAGTTCTGTCACCTGAACATTACAAGGATCATTTTGACTTTCCTGATATAAAAGACACGAACTCTCTTTTAGTGAAGACAATGAATCACTTTGCTGAAGTTTTCCTGCATGAGATTACAACAGGGTTGTCACACAAAGAGCCGCGAGACCAAAGCAGGTAAGTCAGTGCAACCATCACAGCCAAAAAGATAGTGTCCACAGATACAATTGACCAATACAGCCAAACTAAGATAAATGCATAATTTGTGGAAGGAAGTATAATTTCAATGGTATAGGAGAGTATTGAGGGTAGAAACTTTAACTGTACAGGATGCCAAAGCAATTTCTTTAGTTTTATATGTAGCAATTAGCTAAGGAATTGACAGCGGTAAGATGTCTTGCATTACACAGAGGCCAAGCAATTTAATATTTGACCCTGCCTTCTCCATCCCCTAAACCTTACACAATCAACTTACTTCTGCTTCTCTCTTCTTTACCCGAGCCTTCTCCACTTCATCCATTACTTTTTGAGATTCTTCCACATTCCCATCAGCACCGAGCTGTTCTACTTTGGCCAACAGTTTCCCAATTTCTTCATTCAATTCATGAACTCTTTCAGCCTTGAAAGACAAGGAAAGGCTTAACACAGGAAATACTTTTAATTATGGAGAACAATCTGAACTACTACTGAGTTATGATATGCAAAATTGGAAGGATGGAATTAAAAGAAACACACAGAGAACTTCTCCAGTTCGAAGTGAAACAGAAAATGCCTCTCTGCAAAAAACACAGAAAAAGGCTGAGTTACTAAGTCTATGTAAAATTCCAGTAGAGAATTTTGTTCAGAAAACTTCAAGTAATATACCAGTCTTGAAAAATTTATATTTGTACAGCCATTCCTCCTAGCATTTGCATATATGTACAGAAAAATTATAGGGGTTTTTTTTTACATTCAAAAAAGAGCTAGAGAAAAGGACATCAATTTTGTTTACTTTACGGATGAAGTTTGGATCAAAAAGTGTAAGAATTACTAACATTTCTATAGCATGGATTCAGAGTTAAGTTTCCTGAGGTGAAAAATATCAGAGAGGTCTCTTCCCTCTGTTCTTTTCTGTGCCTTAAAGGCAGTTTTAGAAAGGATGGAGAAAATGTATTATTTTTTCCCCCCTCTTCAGTATGAATTCTCAGATTTGATATATTTTCAAAACTTGAAACTGGCTCCTTAAAAAAACTGGCCTCCAAAAAGACACCAGTAACTCATCTGACATGCTTACTTTAGCTGCAACTTCAGCACTGATCTCTTCTTGGGTTTCTGCTAGTCTTTTCTTAGCCACTTCTGTTCGCCGGTCGCAGTCTGCAATAAATGACTGCAGATGGTCCATTGCCTAAAACATCAGTAAGAACAAGGATCAATGCTGTCAAGAATATAAATATTTCATTAGCTGTAAGGCTTCTTCGGTTTATTAAGGCTTCACTTTCACATTAATGAAACAATCTACTGGTTTATGCTGAATAATCACACATTCATACAAATGGTTTAAAAAATTGTATTCTACACATTGTCATACTTTCTAAGTATTTGCAGAAATTTGGAAGTGAATCTGTCTTAAGTCATCTCAAAGAGGAAGTAGTAGTAGCAGTGAGTATTTCTAGTGGCATTAAAATTCTTGGAAGGCTATTCAGGATCACTTCATCCAGCCATTACATGCAATATTGAAGCTTTTTTCACTAGGGTTTAAGTAGGTATATTAACCATCCCTCCAAATAACAATTAAAAACCCAAACCCTTTTGTCCTAGCAAAGACTAATGTTGTTGCTGGAAGTTCAAAACAAACTATAGTGCATGGAGGCACGGTTTATGATTTGTTATCTCCAACACCAAATTACTTTCTTTGTTAAGTGCAGAATTTAGAACTCTCTTCAAAGCATACAGAGCTTTAACATTTGCTTGCTATTTGACAACACCAAAACAGCACTCAGGTTTATCATACTCTGAGACACTGTCAACAGTTCTACCTAGAGATGACTACCAACACAAATTAGCATATAATCATGAAGAGGTAAGTTACCTTTCATGTAACTGTGCCAGGAGTTTCTCTGCCTCTTTATAAAATTGCTTTTCAAAAGTCTTCCTTCAGTCTGTACTAAAACTTAACATATGTTGCTCAATTTATCCACCTAAGTACACAAACTAATGCTTTCTCTCCACCATTAAGACAAAATACATACATCAAGCTCAAAGAAGAAATCTTGATCTTTGGATGCTATTTCATAGTCTGCCCTTAATGCCAGGTCATGCACTTTCAGGCATTCTCCAAGGTCCATTCTCTGAAAAGACAAAGGCAATGTGGTTTAACTTTTCAGAAGCATTACAAAGAGTAAGGTTAGCGTGATTTTCTTTAACAGTCAAATATTCTGAAGCAAGTCATCTCATCTATGGTAATGAGAGTTTAACAAAGTTGTAAGATGATACTAGGTCTTTGATATACATGCATGAATCAAGAAATAATAACAGCTAAGAGAATGAGCAGCTTATCATGATGGCTGTTTTCATTACAAAGTATTATTAATGTCCTGCAAAAATGCTTTTACTAGAAGTTCAAAAAAGTGACTGAAGTGGAACATCATGTATTGAACTTAAGCAGTTTAGTAGAGCCAAGTTCCATGAAAATAACCGGCAATTAAATGGTCAAATTCTTGACCTGAACCTGTTGGCACATTCCATGATAATGTATTTGTTATATTCATCACCTGAAAGAGCTACAACCACAATACCATTTTAAGTGCTGCTAAAAAAACATTCTTGAAGCATTTCAAGTAAGACAACCAAAAATCAAATCCCTACAAAACGTTTTGCAAATGAGGGAAGATGAGCTCAATGTTGGACTGTGTTCAAGAACCATGGAAAAAAAAAAAAGTACAGATATTTCACTTGTAATCTAAAACCATTCTAGAAGGGGCAGGAAGAAAGCATGAATGTAAAAAGTAAGTAGGCTGCATCACTTATCTTGCATACAATGCCACTGAGGAGAGTGTCCAGAAATCTTACTGGGTAACAACTACTGTTTTTAAATTGAATTTTGCATAGGAGACAGCATAAGAAATTCTAATTCAGTCTGTTCATGGCTAGTCTGGTGATCAAGACAAAGCACGGTGCACTTGAGAAAATAAAAAAAATTAAAAACTCTACCCACAAACAGATGTCTCAATCACAACAGAAGAAATTTTAGCTCCCCTTACCCCCTTTGACCCAACAAGGTGACCTGATAAATACTCATGTCGCATTACAGGAGCAAGAACAAGCAGGTACAAAAGAAAAGGATTCTTTATCATTAGTTTTGCTGCTGAAGAAATCACATCATTGTTAGAACCACTCCTTAACACAGCCTGTACTAGTCCTGGGAAATCCTTTGAAAGTCTTCACTGAAATATTACTATGAAACGTCTTTCATAAAAGTCTCATTAGTAAACCTCAATGTAGAGAGATATGAAAAATCCACCACGTTTAAAACTCTTAAATAAGTTTGCATATTAAATGCAAAAACAGGATAAAAAGCCCTTCTGCTGGTGTAAGTTATGCAACATCTGGCAAAGTCAACTCATCTTGGGGATGATTTGTTACAGTCAAAAGTCTATGCTGGATCATTAATAAGCAGAGCAGCTTGCAGTATAATTTGGCTCACTGGGTAGCTGCAAACTAGATGGAAAGCAGATGAAAATGCACAGAAGATACAGTAAGACACATTATTTTCCTTTTCCACAAGTCCACCTTGTAATTTGATGCCAAGACAAGCCCTCCCCCCCAGAGGCAAAGAACAAGCATTGGTAGTCTGCCATTTCACGATCAATCACATTTGAAACAGAAGATGACTAAGAGAAAGACTCATGCTCAGACACTGAGTTAATGGAAGGCTTTAAAAGAACAAACTTACGCTGTTTTCCACTGTCGATAAGCTGACTTTCAGACAGACTTACGCTACCTAAAAGTGATTTACAGAGCAGTTCAGATGAGCAATGCAGATAAAAAGAAAGGTGAAAATATCCAAGTTCCCAGGCTAGACATAACTGAAGTTCATTGAGTAAGCTAAACCATGCTTTGGGTCTTTTTTCAGTTTTCTGCACTTTTATTGAGATTAAAACCTGAAGAAAAGCCTATATATATTTGGTGACTCTTTATTGCAAATGAAAATTATTGCTGAAGATTAGTCTAGGTAACCACATACAAAGCAGGATATCAGGAGTCCTTCTGCTATTGCGGAATTCTGCTTAAGAAACTAGTGCCTTCTAGTACTTGCTGACCATTTCCTGCAATGCTTCTTTTACTTCTTAGTATTAGATGGGCAATTAAAGCAGTTTGATTTCCCAGAGATGAGGTTTAAAAAACTGGTCTTTCATCCCAAAAAACTTTGTATTGAAACAATTTAATAATAATTTTTGTCATCCCATCACAAAATAGATAGAATGCCTTTGCTATAATACAGAAATATGGATTATATACATTTTGTTTGCATAGTGCTGCTTCAATCAAATCAGGTAAAATATTATCACATTAATTGTACGAGCTGACAGGGAAGAGCTGACCTAGAATCTGGCAATAGAGAATTTGTAGAGTTTATGTGCAAATAAATGTGCACCCTGAGTAGCCGACAAATAGCTGAATAGGAAATCAAATAGGAAACTGATGTGATGCTGTTTCTGGAACATGAAATTAAGGTGAGGTTTCCCCCCCTTTTCTTTTTCAGCTCTTGAGCTACCTACCTACAGCGAAATTCTCATTTTGGCATTTTTACAACTGCTTCAAGTTCCTCTGACATCAGAAATTTGACTACTGAATATACTCTATACAGACTGCAGAAAGAGCACAGAAAAGCTAAATGTACTTAAAACACAAAGGGCTGATGTTGAGCCACGTGTGACACAGTAGCACAAACTATCAAATACTTCTAAAAACAGGAGGTATCTTTTTATCAGGTTTTTGAAAGAAGATATTCCAGGCAATGTTGATGTAGATATTTCTTTTTAGATATAAAGATACCAAAGCAGGTCACATTCAGCAAGAGAAGAATTTTTTGTTTGTTTGTTTGCTTACAAAGATCTGACATTGCTGAAAATTTGATATTGGAGGAACCAGATCTCTTCCTTTACCAAGCTGTCAAGGCACTACTAGGGTATATGAGAATGCTTACTACAGATAAAAAGAAGCTGAAAACAGACTTCTTGCTGAAATCTTTCTTATTATGGAACTCATTCTTCAGCTGCACTACCAATTTTATTTTGATCAGATTTCTAGATTTTTGATAAAGCCCATCCTTTCTTGTAGGCAACACATATTTAGAAAGGGGTTTAAACTCTCTGACTCCACTAACAATTAACTTTTGTAGGACTTCACTAGCAGGAAAGAAATGCTGAGCAAAAAAGACGCAGAAATTATTAAGTTGAAGTCCTTAGTAACTACTGAATTCAAAGTATCTTCTGAAGTATAATACTTTTTAATACTTTTTCTCCACGTAACCATACTCTCACTTCTAAAGACTTCAACTTCTTAGAATAAATCTTCATTACCTAAACTAGCAGCAGTCTTTCTTATTATTAAATGAGATATTTCAGTGTTTACATAGTATCTGTTCTTATAGCCTGACTACAAAATATATCTACACTGAGGTTGATAACCATGCCAAAAGTAACAACCCCCCTCCTTCACCTCAATAAATTAAACCCATTAAAATGAAATGTAATACAATCAGTTCCCCTTCCTGCTGCTGGCCAAAGAAATTAAGAATACATTTCAGGAGAATGACACGACCACTCGAAAGGACAACAGTGCACTTTACAATTTATCACCACTGGGCTGAAGGCTTCAAACTGAGGTAGCTTATGCAAGCCTAATTTAATTTGACTTGCTAAGCTGAAGCAGTTCACATGATCAAATCAGTCCTGAACTGAAAAGCTGATACCCTCAGACACAATGCCTTCAAACAGCTTCTAATGCTTTTTCTAGAAGTACAACATAAAATCATAGTCACACCCCAAACCACAAGTTTTAAGCATACAAATAGTTCCAGAGCCAGCGGGACTACTGGCAAGTAAGTCAACTACAGATTACAACTCTTTACTAACACCTATCTTACACATGTGTGAACTATCTAAACTTCTCTTACACAGTAAAAGCAGATACAGACAATACATTCAGTGAGCCTAAATGGATTCAGCCCACCATGAGAGGGACACCCATGGGCAGGTGAACTCCATCTTTCTCTAGGCTCCACTGCCTAGATACCTTTTGACTTCAGCACAAGCTTCAAAACCCAGCTCCTCAGCAGAAATCTAAATTCAGATGTCTTAATCTGGAGCTGAACTCCACTCCTAATAAGATTAAAGTTAGAAGTGTATTCAAGTATATCGCTAAATCAAGGTCTTGATTAATGTGGGTTTAGTCAGTAAGAGTCCTTAAGAGCTGCATGCAGTAAATTTAGGAGGATCGAAAGATATGCTTAACTGCAGGGTGAGGCAACAGAGCCTATTTTCAGGTTTGTAATAAATAAAACGCAAAAAGTAATTTTTCTCAACAAATACACATAAACACAAAGTTGATTCACCCAGCAGATAGGAGTTTCTGAACCATCATTTGCAAGACCATGTATAGTATTTGTGAAACTTTTTTCATCAGGGAAGCACAATCAAGTTGATAAGAAAGCCCAATTAATGCAGAACTGTTGGGATTTTCAGACAGCTACTGGCTTACAACTATTCAGGACACTGCTACTTAATAATAGCCATATTAAAGGTACTAGTTTCAAATCTTCCCACCTTGTCATTACAAAAATAGAAAAAACACATACATCTTATAAAACCTGCAGAAGACAGCACAGACCTTACTTACATCCAGAGAACATGGCTTAAAAGGTTTGTAGCATTATGGGGGGTGTCATCTGACTCCTACATATGCAGCTTCAGTCCCCAATCTCATAATATGGATAAACAAACATTTTTGTAAAGGAAAGAACCCACCCCAAACCAAAACAACTAAAAAACCCACAAATCTTATCATCGGGAATCATTAAGGGTAAAAGTAACAGTGTTAACCCTGTAAGGCAAAAAAACCCCCAAACCACCACCACCACAACAACCCAAAAAACAAAACAACAAAACAAACAAACAAAAAACCCAACAAAAACCCACCAACAAAAA